>OY757905.1:22883905-22897318 GCA_963585895.1 Sepioteuthis lessoniana
TGTACTGTGTGTGACGTTCAAGGTGAATTTCACATTTGTCAGTATAAGAAAAACTTGGACAAAATTGATGAATGCAGTGGGTTTTTTTTTCTGTTTTTGTTGAAGACTTCCAATTCTTTCGTAATCAGACAGAAAAATGGTGAAAAAAATATTCTTGGAAATGCTTCGGTCGAATGCGGTCAATATGTTTAAAGATAAATTTGAACATAATCAGTTTAGAGTTTTTTTAATCGATTATTTTACTTGCATACAAATACATTCACAATAAATAAAATTCGCCTTTATCTCATACACACACACGCACACACACACACATATGCGTATATATATATATATATATATATAAAGTTGGCCAAAAATAATCGAGAACAACCCTCAAGCTCCCTTTTCAATAGCTTCCACACCTCGGTGCAGGAGAGGGCGCAATCTTTTCCCTGGATTCCAACGCTTACCCTTGAATCGTACTTTATAATGCTGAGTGTTGAGTAAAATCTCACCAAGCACCATTTTCTTTGTCTTTGGTATGGCTTGACCTGAGATTAAACCCTGGTCTCCAGGACTATTAGTGAATACACTAACCATTATGCTAATATATATACATATACATGAAGATAGAGATAGATATAAGAAATTATTTTAGAAATCTAATCACTATTGATGTTTTAAAAATGTTATTAAAAGTTGATATGTAATTAAAAATTCTTAAGAGAGTGAGATATAAATTGAATTTAGAATTTATTTGAAAAATAAGCATCAGTAAAACACAAACACCCCTCTATCTCTCTCTCTCTCTCTATATATATATATATATATATATAAGCCTCTGTGTGTCTTCTGCAGCAATATCAATAACACACACACACACACACACACACACACACATATATATATATATATATATATATATATATATTCATATTTTTATTTATATATAATTTTTGAAGCATTCGATAGTCTTACTAGAGCATATATCTTTTCATAGAATTAGCTCAATTGTTTTCCAAGTATAAACTTATTCCACGTATAACTTTTATTAATGTACGAGAAAGAATTTTAGAATGAAATTCGGTCAACGTTTCTCAAACCGAAAATGTTGCATTTAGATGAGAAGTGTCTCAAGTTTCTATAAGAAATCAGATATCTTTAGTATCTTCTAATACTATGGACAGTGTGTTTTTTTTTTTTTTGGCTTACCCAGAAATCGGTTGGATAATTATTTTTGAAGAGGGAGCTATATGCATATATACAGTTTGTAGGATAAAAAAGAAGTTACTGAAATCGTTTAAAAACAATTTTTCTAAAAGAATATTGAGTCCTTTTTTGAAAAACCTTGCTGAAAAAAAAAAAAACGCTCAGTACTTATTTTGTATATAAAAGTGTAAGTATGTGTGCGTGTGTGCGTTATTGATAAGATCGAACGGTGTGGTATAATGTATATACCAGGATCATTCCTGTTGAGTTGTGAGTTAAATTTTCTGCACGTACTATATACTTGAGGTTGTGGGCGAAAACTTAAGTCAACTTCGAAAATATCTATAATCTACGCAAGTTGGTGACAGGTTCTTTCTCTTAATTCATTTCTTTTCTCTCTTTCTCTCTCTCTCTCTCTCTCTCTATATATATATATATATATATATATATATATATATATATATATATATATATATATATTCTGTTCTGGATGAAAAATAGAAGCTGTTTTGGGATGAAATTTTCAAAAACTGAGCACGAAAAGATCTCGATCTCTATGTAGCAATCGAAGATTCTCTAGTCCGACCGCAAAAAAAAAAAGAAAAAAAAAGAAAAAAGTTTCAATAGTGAACACATGGTGTGCACTGGTCCAAATCCTGATTGTAACTGATCGTCTTTGGAAAAAAAAGATTGATAAACATTTGCTAAATATAGTTACCATTGTTACTTGCCAAGTTCATTTTCACCACACAGGTGACAGTTTAAAAAGATGACGGTATTTCTACGGAAATCTGAATTCGTGAAGATATTACTCCATCCTTTCTGCACAAACGGAATGGAACACACGGTGAATTTTTAAACGGAATACAACTGGTTTAAATTCAGAATTTCCATTCTCCTAAAATAAATGCCTAAATGTTAAAGCATGTAATCTGTGTTACTCTTAACCCAAAACTGAAAAAAGGGGTTTAAAGACTCATACTTTTCCTAAATAGTAATAGAGGAATGTGAAAAGCCATCAGAATCATTTAGCATTTGAATTTGTTTCGCCAATTCCTTTTTCTAATAAAATAACCATTCAGCTAAACCCGCATTATGTATGGATGCATGTATGTATGCACGTATGTATGTATGTGTGTATCAACCTCTCCACTCGAGCCGGATGCAACACAAGGGCAATCATTTAATCAGAGTTTAACAGGCTTGAATTCGGAATTTTCCTTCTCCTAAACTGGTTGGCATACCAAGGCTAAATGGCCTAGTCTCTACAACTGTTAACTCATAGCTGGAGAAAAATAGTTGGATTCATACCTTTCCCTAACATATTTGAAAATGTGAAATGAAACAGACTCTTTTAGGTTTTGAACCTGGATCACGGTTTTCATTTCCAACGACGTTAACCCTTACACTACCGGCACCTCGCTGAATGTATGTATGTGCGGCAGAGTGTAAGTGTGTGTGCATGCATGTATAAAATCTTGATACAATTGTGTAGGTGTTAGTGTAAATTGAAAACGAGTTATATTGTATACATATACGTATTGTGTTCCTTTAAAAATATCTAGCGTTCTCAGTGACTCTATTTAGGCTAAGTCATGTTGCAAGCGTGCCCGAATATCTAATAAAGAAGAAAAAATACAATAATGAAAAACAGCAACAAAAAAAAAAAAAAAATAGCATCAACAAAAAAAAAAAAAGAAAAAGAAAAAAAGATCAACTGAGCTGATAACGAAGACTTTTTTTTTTCTTTCACTTTTAATTATTTCTATGTCAATTTCTTTTCTTTCAACACTGATTTGTGTGGCAGCTGTTTTAGAAGTTAATTAAAATCTACAGCAAGTAATACGACAAAACAAATTAAAAAATCCCCTCTATTTCCTTATCTAAAACTGAATGTAAAAAGAATCTTTGATGGATACCTTTCTTGTGACAATGCAATTGAAACCTTGAATAGTAACAAAAAAAAAAAACGAGTTTGCAGTAAATAGTTTCAAGGATTTGTGAAAGAAATGCATATCTATAATACATTTCTGGTCTGTCATTGTCAATTGTTTGTTTTATCATCAAATTCTTTTATGCAGTTCACCGTTCGATTGCAAATATGAATAGATTATATTTTATGTACGCACGTATCCATGTATCTGTGTTTGTGTATGTACATACATTTCTGCGAATATACATTGACATGTATATATATATATATATATATATATATATATATATATATATATATATATATATATATATATATATAATTGACTGTATATGTGTGTTTATGTATATGCATATATATTTATAGGTTTGCACACATACACACACAAACACACACACACGCACACACACACACACACACACACACACACACACACACACACACATATAATATATATATATATAGGATGTCCTAAAAATGTATACACATCAAAAATAATTTAAAAGTATACACATTAAACATAATTTAAGATAATAAAATTCTTATTAAACTCTACGTTTACAATTACTTTTAGTGTGTATACACTTTTTGAGACCCCCGTTCATATATATAGTCAACGACGAAATTATTCATACACCCATCAATTTTGGATATTTGTATTAATTTCTCAAAATCTAATGGCTGTACGATGCAAGGTTTTTATATGTTAAGAATAATAAAAAAAGAAGTATAAAACTCAATTTTCAAAATAATAGGTGAAATAGAACAAATTTTACTGGTGAATTATGCAAAATATAGAAAGACAAAGTTATTCGTACAGTAGAAAGAATCTTTTTAAAATGATCGATTTACGTAAGTATAAGTAATTTATATTATTATTTTATCGGTGAAGCCTTCCAGACTTTGTATTTAGTAGAATATTTGAGATAATTCAAACAAAGAACATCCCCTGATGCATAGTGTCACCATTGTTATTCTTACGTTAGCAAAACGATGGGGAAAACAAAGGAGCTTATTGTTGACTTGAGACGGAGAATTATTGACTTCTACAAATTGCGAAAGATTTACAACACTATTTCAAACCGCTTAGTTATCCTTAGATCTACGGTACAGTCCGTTATGATGAAGTTTAAACAGTTTGATATGACAGAGAATTTGCCTGAGCGTGGAAGAAAACCCAAATTGTCACCGAAAACTGCTCGAAGACTGAATCATGCGATTATTATAAACGCAAGAGTTGTTTTGAAAGACATCGTCTAAAGTTTGGATATGATGGGTATCAACGTAAGTACTCGCACAATACAACGTCTTTTTAAAGGAAATGGCTTGTATGGAAAGCAACGAAGACAACTCCTCTTCGGAAACAATGGCGCTTTGTTGCTTGGTTTAATTTTGCCAAAACGATCTTGGACAAAGAAAATTGCTTTTGGGAACAAGTACTATGGAATAATAAAAGAAAAATTGTGCTTTTTATACATAATGATGTACAGAAAATTTGACGAAAGAAAAGAGAAGCTTTCCTCCCAAAGAATATAGTGCCAACATTAAAACATAGAGGCGGCTCGATTATGTTTTGGTGTTGTATTAGCTCTAGGGGACTGGACAATTAATTTCAATAATGAAATTGGAATAATGAAATCTGGAGACTATATCAAAATTCTGGATGAAAATCTACAACTATAAGTACAAAATTTTAATCTAGGTCGGTGATTTAGAGTCCTGCAAGATAATGATCTAAAACATACGTCTAAATCAGTAACAGCGAGGCTGCAGAAGAACAAGATTACAGGCCTGCCATGGCCTTCAATGAGTCCTGACTTGAATCCAATTGAAAATCTTTGGTAAGAATTAAAAGTTCGTATAAATCGACGGTCACCAAAAATCCTTCAGGAATTAAAACGTGTAACGTTTGAAATATGGAAGAAAATCCCACAATGCTATAAAGATGAAAGACCATGCTATTAACTATTAATATAGTGAAAATTGTTCAATTCTTCAATTCATTTTTCTTCTCATATTTAGTAAATTTAACATGGCCTTCTCAAAACTGTGTTTTATATTCTTTTTTGTACTTAACATATAAAAAGTCTGGCATCATACGAGTATCAAATTCTAAGAAATCGGTCAGAATATTCAATATTCATTGGTGTACGAATAATTTCGTTGTTGACTATATGTATATGTATATAAACTTCTCTCTCTCTCTTAATATATATGTATATGTTTCCATATATACGTATATATACGTATATAGATATATATATCTAAATGTATATATATATATATATATATATAGTCAATAAACAAGTGATGTTTCATCTTTTGAACTTCACTCAAATTAAAATTACCACCTGTCAAATGAAACGAAAAAAGGCTTCAAACATTTTATTTCCGCCGGTGGTGCTCTGTCTCAAAAATATGCGATGCTTTTAGTGTTAAAATTTATTTAAAAAACGTAACGTAATTTGTTAAAAAATTTGTTCATATCTATCTATCTATCTATCTTTCTTTCTTTCTTTCTATGTTTAATTCTGTCTTCTTCTATTCATACGTCACATTTATCTATGTCAATATTTTTCTCTTCATCACTGTCAGTCTGCTTTTGAAACAGCCTGCTTTTTTTTTTAAAGTGAGAAACCTTTAACTTTGTTAGGAAAACCTGTCCTTGAGAAGGAAAACTGAATTTAAAAAATTTAAACTCCGTTTTAAAAATTGATCTTGTGTTACACCCTGCTCGTGTGGAGAGGTTGGTTAGATCAAATAATCATGTCGAACACTTTCAATAAATCTCAAGAGCATTGTCCAACAGAAAGATTTCTGCGGGTGAAGTTCAAAACAAATTTTTTTGCTAACTATTAAAAATATCAAAGTGTCTTCTCTTTTTAGTCTCTTTGATCGATTCTGAAAATCATTTTACAATAAATAAATGAATAAATAAACAAAAATAAAAACTAAAAAAATTTAACCGTTTATATACAAGAATTCAATTTTGTTTAAATGACATTTTTTTATAAAAGGTTTGCATTTAGCTTTGAAAAAAAGGACTAAATGTCTTAAAATATTGTTTGCCCTAATCTTTGGTTTTTCACTTTGTAATATTCCTATTCTAACTATTAAATCCATCATTCCCTCCATCCAACACACACACACACACACACACACACACACACACACACACACACACACACACACACATACATATATATATATATATATGTGTCTTGAAATGTATCAGTTCACCAGTAGATTTGTTTTCTAAGTTATTTATTTTTCTTGTACACGTGTATCTAGTGTTTACACATTCATCAGAAAGATTATAATGCTTTATGCGGCATAGTCTTTAATTTATAAAGTGGACACAGTTCTTTTTAATTTCATGATTTTTATCTGAAAATTTCCAGGTCTCTTTAATGTGTTGTCAGTGAAGAATTTTCGTCTAACTTTTTTCTTTCTTCCTCTTCTTTTTCTTTTTTGTTCGAGTGGGTGTGTGTGCATGCGTGTGTGTGAGTGAGTGCGTGCGTGCCTGGGCCATGAAATTCAACTGACAACTATTTTTTGTTCCTGGGTGCGTGTGTGTGTGTGCACGAGTGTGTGTATTTATGTGTGTGTATGTGTGTGTGTGTGTGTGTGTGTGTGCGCGCGTGTAGTTAAGGTATATATATATATACCTATATTATTGTTTTTACTCAGTAGATACGCAACGTGCTATAGATAGGGAATAAAAAGGTCCTTCTGCAGAGGGATAAGTCCACCCCCTGAATATTTGGTTTCCTTATTTGGATGTTAAACCCTATCTGCTAGCAAAGTATGAAATGATTTTAAAGCGTTTTTTTTCAGTCTGATTAGTCCAACAATTGAAAAAAAAAAGAAAACCAACAAAAAACAAAAACAAAAAAAACCTGCAATACAAAAAATTTCTTGATTAGCTCTATTATTCAAGCACTTTTTAGGATAAAAATTTAGTCCTCTATAAGTGAGCAGGAAAATAAATGACACATAATCTATGGATTGCTTAACGCCGAAACGAAGTCAAAGTTTCTTTGTCTACCATATACAAAGAAGGGAATTTTTTTTTACAGAAAAAGAGCTTTTTAAGGAAAAGGAAGCATGTAGGATTGAATAAAAAATAAAAATATATCTTTTAACTGCTCTCACTATGGCGATTAAGAAGGACCCCAAAACGTCAATAAGAAATCACGCAAATGAATGAAAAGTCAATGAGAAAACTGTGTAAACAGCAATCAAACAAGATTTAAGTCTAGACCTTAAACCCCTTGATTATGCTATATGGGGCATTTTAGAAAACAAAACAAATCCAACTCCCCATCCAAATATTGGTTCGCTTAAGCGTGCTATTGAGGAGCAATGGAATAAAATATCTGAAGATCTTATTTTGAGGGCATGGACATTGTTTCGAAGGCATTTTGATACACTAATTGAAAAAAAAGGCAGCTATATTGAGTAAATTTACTGTTTTGTGTCGATCTTCTTATTTTGTTGCTTTTTAAAAAAATTAAAATCGGTCTTTTTTTTTTTAATAAAAGAGTCGTTTATAATACTAGAATATTCCAAATTTTACTTCCGTACCGAGTAAGTTCAAGTTCTGGTGCTTTTGGGTGTATGGAGTCACCACTTTGTTGCCGTTTCTCCGATGTCCACTGTAACCTTGAATTATAGAGCTACTTAAGATTCCATCTATTGTCAAATAGATCTGTTTGAAATATTTTGGTGTATCTCCTTGTTTAAAGTTATGCGAAATACATTTTTACGCAATACAATTAGAGACAAATATTGTTAAGTAATGTTCAACATAGATAACCTAACAAGTGTTGACTAACCATAACCACCCCCTATATATATATATATATATATATATCAGTGGTGACGGCTGACTTTGGAAATAGGGCATACGGTCCATTTTGTAGGCTAATCACCAAGGTGGAGAGGGAAAAGGAGAGCCTTACTCTGCGCCACCACAAAATTATTTGCCTCCTGCCCGCCATATGTGAATGTGATGCAAACTAATTTTGCTGTGGGGAAGATACCTTTCTACCAACAGGCCCCGCTGCAGACTTGAAACCCTTATCCACTGAAATTGATGTCCTTCCATCCCGAAGGACGCTAGTCAGTTGAGCTCCCTGACAAGAGAGCCGAGCAATCGTGCCACGCAGCTAAGATCGACACTCCTTGGTCCCACCAGGCTCTCCGCTTCTTCGACAAGGTTTGGTTCATTTCCTGGCGCCTGAGGCATAGTTCTTTAGGGGAATGCCAATAGTGCCCAAACATCGGCCGTGTCTGGTATACAACCTCGTGCCTTGCTCTCACGTTAAAAAGGCCTTGTGCCATACCTTGGCATGGTGGAATGTCAATCAATTACCCATAAGTAATACCCTGTCAACGATGATAACTGCTATTGGTTAGAATAGAATTTTTAAAAAAATCTGCAAATAATGAGTCATAAAAATTCATGAGTAAATCAATTCAAGTCTTTGTTTCTTTTTGGCAACTTCATCAGTAACCATATTTTGAAAACTATAAACACCACGCTCTACCTTCTTTTTTAAAAAATCTCTCTATTCATAAAAATGAAAATAAAATTACTTAATCACTCTTCACTTTGGGAGCGTCTCATATAATTATTTACACGCTTAAGTGAAGAAGATGATTTCTTACGGGATGCATATGTGGCAGGAAGGTTCTGAATCAGACGTAGTAATTTGGTTACTCTTGTCAAAGTTTGGTTTAGTTCAAGTTCCCTATTTATCTCTTTGACTTCTTGGATGGTTGACGCTTGGATTCAGATCCGCTAGGTTTTTATAAATATCCAAAGTTGGATACGCTTCCCTCGAAAACTTTTTTTTTTTTCGTAAGCATGAAAAAACTTGAAATTTAACAATTTAAAAATCTAAACTCTCCAATCGTTTTAAAGATTTGCTTACCGTGAACAATAACTTAATTCAAAATGTTGTTCAGAACCAAATAATACAAATCTATCCGACAATAATTCCTTTAAATTAGCAAGTGTTACATTTGAGCCACATGAAGCAGTAAAAAAAATTACTTTGATAGAGAGTGCCTGTTGACTTTATATGGCGGGAAAACATGCAAAATAATTTCTGCTTTTCGGTAGCCCCACCCAACATTATAATTTTCTTTTAAACATGGTGTCAGCTTGAAGAGAATCATAAAACAGGAAGACCTAAAGCCTCAACACTTTCTAATCCTAACTCCTACACAAGCAAAAATAATTTTACTTTTTGTAACTGTTTCTCAATCGCCCACCCAGTCTTATATTCTGTCTCTCATTCTCCCTGTTAAAATTGATGAGGAATCTACTAAATTCATTGTTTTTGCTTGTGTCTTTTTAGTTAAACCAAAAGTTATTTTTGTACTCACACTCCCTAAATATTTTTGCTCGTAACAATTATCCCTACAAATGCAAATATGGGAAATACTAAAAAATATATAATTAAAAAGAGGTTAGTGAAAATTACCAATGAAAAAAAAGAATTACATTAAAAAAGAATTTCTAATCCTGGAAAAAAGTTAAGGCGTGCAGTACATGCGTGGCACACATAGACACTTCGCTTCTGATATATATATATAAGTATTATTTGGTCCAGTTAAACCGGAGTTGGTAGTTATTCCATCAGAACAATATATATATATATATATATATATAGTCATCCACAGACAGATCTGTTTCGTTCTATCAGAACTCATCAGTGTGGCTGGGATTGAAACCCGGTTGACTCAAAACGTCAACCCAAGCTTCTAACCATTTAGCCACGAGAAGCCATTAGCTGCCAAGTAAATTTTAAACGGTTATGAATCACAATTACTATTGTTTACGTACATCCGTTCAATGCTACCGAGGCCTCAATTCATATATGAAGAGGCTTGCAATGAACGCTAATGGCAACACGATTACTTCTTCGCCAGAGGACTCAACCGTACGGGGAAGTATTAAAGTAAAAATTTTATTCTATGGTAGTTAATTTATAACATTGATATTAACCAATACTTTTAATCCATTGTCAATAGAAGAGATTAAATTAATAAGTAAATATTCGCTTTGTAAAATAAATGCTTTTCTTCATTGTAATAGTGACCATTTGCATACACAGGGTTAATCAAAATAGTTTGAAATGTTTGATTGCCCGAATAATCAATGAACATTTGTATGTGAAATGGGTCTGCGATATGGGTGGGTTGTAAGCCCTTGGACTGATGCTTCGTGGATTGTGTCAGCCAGGATTTGTGCAAGACAGCACCTAGCATTCTTTTATAGTTCTCATATAGCTTCTTCTCTATGCTTTTTGTAAGCGTCCATGTCGTGAATCCACATAGTAGTATAGTATAGATGTCTGGAGAGAGAGAGAGAGAGAGAGAGAGAGAGAGAGAGAGAGAGAGAAAGAGAGAGACAGAGACAGAGAGAAATAGGGGTTGATTTCTGTCTTGTCAACCTGACTTGATGTTTTTTATATAAAAGATATGGAGTACAGAAGATTAGATGACTGCGATGAGAGGGAAGTTGAGTAGATACAGTCAATTTAAACTTATATTTTATGTTTCTACCATAAAAGCAGTTATTCAGAAATGTTTTCTAATTTCATAGTTCTCCTGAAAATTTCTCTGAAAATATCTTCTCAGATTGAAATTTTATGCATATTAGTTTCTACTTATATCAATATCCATATTCGCTTTTGAGTAGGTTTAACTTCGTGGAAATATAACAATGATCACGTAGATGACTTGTTGTGATATGGAATCAATTTTGTTAAAATAAACACGAGTGTTTTGTGAAGCTTCAATGTTTTTTTATAGCCATTTTTATAGGAATATATTTCTCTTCAGCGCTACAAGCAGATGACTTATTTCTCTCAAGTGTAATTTTCCCGATGCACACAAAAGTTCTAGACATCAAATCGCTTTTATATTGAACTAATTGATTAATATTGTTGTCATTGGAAGAGTAATACCAATTACTGTCAAATTTGATGGAGTCAAATTGTCTGCTATACTAAGTGATAGAGCGGCTGCGAATCAGTACCAATCAGTGGTTTATATATGCGCTGGTATTAAATTCGGTTAACTAATAATTAATTCTGAGTCTATATTATTTTGTTGGTTGGCTGGTTGGTTGGTTGGTTTTAATTTGGTGTAAAAGTTGTTTCCGTTTCAGTTCATGCTAATGTTTTTTGGTTAGTTGGTTGATTGATTGGTTGATTTAACGCATGTCGGCCCCTTTACGCTATTTAGGCGTATTTTTTAGACTTGTATTTATAGTACGTTTCATGTTTACATTTTTTGTGGTAGTTGTGTTACATAATTAAGGAACGAATTTTTTAATATTAATCCTTTTTCGTTAATCATATTTTATCATTTAGTTTAGTAGGGTTAAGAATTCAGGTGCATCGTCATTGAGTGCAGTTTTCCGCTGGCGCACAAAGGCTATGACAATCACCAATTGTCATAATAAACCCCCAGACAGGAAGTGGGGCAGGGGTATGGATGAAGTCATGCCTGGAAGTGATGGTCCTCAGAATTTGAGGATTTTGGAAAGAGTCAGTTGGATTTGGGCCGTTGGAAGGGAGAGTTGGATTTTGACAGATGAAAGATGTAGTTGGGTTTTTCAGATCTCTACCAATAGAGATCTTAAACATCAGAAGATGCGCTGCGCGTTGTGGTGGGGTAAGCAGAGTATGGTCAGCGTACTATGGTTAGCAAAGATTTTTAAGAATTGGGTCTCTCTCCTCGTGTCACCATAGACCTATGTCAGAAGTTAATAAACCCGTTCGTATCGGCCTGTATTTGTATATGTATTTGTATTACTGTTGTGATTGATATCATCACGGTATACAGCAGTTGAACTCAGTCTTTTTTTCATAAGAATAAATTCAAATAGATTTATTTGACCGGTTGATAGAAACCTAACAAGAACTTCCAATCTGGGTCAGAGTGAACCTGACAGCAATGGCAAAGAAGGAGTACTTAATACTCTATAGATCTCCAGAAGTGAATCCTTACTATGAGATGCAGTTTGCCGTCAGATCTAGGACACCACTTAGTTTTTGGGAGAGGGTGATAATCAACATATTGTAAGGGTGGTGTCCTCCTTTTGGAAGACATTAATTCATCTTTTTTCTCCACCCACCGTTTATGGTAAAAATAATAAGGCAATCTGAAATTTAAATACTGATGAGTTTAGTAATATATAATACTTGATAATATCTATCTAGCTTTTAGTATGGTACACAAAAAATAATAAAATCATGGTATCTATTAATTGAAAATGTGACTTTTTATTTACGGGGAATGCTACCTGAATATAGATAGCGATAATTAAATAATTGTTTATATATGTTTAGATTTAAAATTTGGTTAACTTATAATTGGTGTTGTGTCTACTTTGGTTGGTTGGTTGGTTTTACAATACTGCTTATTATTTCCGTTACACTTGGTTCCAATGCTATTTGGGAAGACATGAAATCTGAATGCTGAAGAGTTGGCAATATTCTATACTTAATGTATGTCTTGCTTTTATAATATTCACGATAATTATAAACGCATTGTACCTTTGGCTGAAAGTGTGAACAAATAAAAATTGGTGTACTTATTTATGGGGGATGCTAAAGACAGTGATAATTAAAGATACATACTTAAATAGGTTTAGATTTGACAAGCAGAAAATCTACTAACAGTTCTATGAATGGCTTAAGTAGGTTAGGATTGTTTAAAAAAATCAGTAAACTAAACTATAACCACTTAACATGTCATCAATTTTGATTCGGATTTATCACAGTATTGAATCCTAAAGAAATACATGTATGAATAGACATATAGTCTTTGTTATCACACATGGAAAAACAGGTCGAAAAAACAGGACACTGATTTCACAGTTCAACAAATCATCTCGAATCAATCCTCAGTAGAAAAATATGGATTTATTGTGTTTAAGACTACACTTATATTTAAATTTCATTTGAAGTGTGACATACAGCCACATGAAGTCTCATGAAGGGAAACAAATTTTATTCAATGTAAAAAGTTAAAAAAAAAAAAAAAAAAATTGCTGTTAAAGCTTTTCCAATTTAGGAGAAAAATATTCCATTGTCATTTTCTTGTAAAAAAACATTTTAGTGGCTCCAACGTGAATCTGTATTTTTTTTTTCGTTGAAATTTAAAGAAGAAATTGAGAAATGTTTTTTTTTCTTTTCTGAAGATTTGTTTAAAACTTCTGATGAAGATTACTTTCAATTCAGTAAAACCATACACAGGCACGTTCT
>OY757905.1:22897518-22930018 GCA_963585895.1 Sepioteuthis lessoniana
ACACCTTTTTTTCTAGGTTATTAATACTTTTATTGTTTTCAGTCCCTTTCCTTTTCGTCTGAACATTTATATATATATATATATATATATATATATATATATATATATATATATTTATATATACTGTTATCCCTATTTGTAGTTTTCATCCTCAAATTAAGAGTTTGTCATCGGGAGATTATATTCTTCACCGAAATAAATTTATAATGACAATTTAACTGTTGTTGAGTTTTCTTCCAGTTACATTTTATATATATATATATATATATATATATATATATATATATATATATATATATATATATTATTTAATACGATTAACTTAGATGAGGCCCAAGTCCAGATGTATGTGGCACTTGAGGATAATCGTACTCATTAGCAATAAACTAGCTTGCAAATATTACATAATGTGGGATGCTCAATATATATATATATATATATATATATATATATATATATATATATATATTTGTGTGTGTGTGTGTGTGTGTGTGTGTACATCTGGACTTGGGCCTCATCTAAGCTAATCGTATTAAATAATATATATATATATATATATATATATATATATATATATATATATATATATATATGCGCGTGTGTGTGTGTGCATGTGGTATTTTTAATTCATTTTTCTCAGAATTTTTTTTCTTTTTTTAACAAATAGTAGGCTATTCGTTTAATCCTTGTAAACGGAATCGTTTATGTAAATCTTTTAATCGTCTAATTTTGATTCCATAGAAACTTTGGTTATTATTTACTTAGAAAGCTAGTTTCTTTAAGTTTTCATTTACCCTACCTATATAATTTTGAATTAATAACCAACGCTTTTTTGAAAGAGCGGATCGTGAGTTCAGCCGTTGAAATTCTGAACTTTTCACAATCGACTTTTGCCAATCCCTCTAAAAAATTAATATTTAAAACCTTAATTATTATTATCATCATTGACTTTCCTGTTTGAGATAATTACTTTGACTGAAGAAAGAATTCATTGCAACAGTTTTAACCGTTTATAATCGATATGAAGTCACTGGGTACGGATATAAATTATGAAAATTCAACATGAAAATTGTGCAAAAGTTGGTATATGACAGCGAAAGAAACTGTAGGGTATAAAAGCACACACGCTAAGTTGAACAAACTTAAACAGATTTACAGTGTGTATTCTGTAATTTGTAAAAATGATGAAATATCGGAGCTTGGACAGTACGGTTAAAATCTATCCACGACAGTTCCCTAGTCGGCTGGGACTGTAAAATGCACCGACTCTACCTCTGCAGAAGGGTAAGACCACCCCCAATGAGTGTCCTGAAATGACACTAAACAATATAATGGTGAGGTTCCAGTAATGTTAGAGCTTTAGGGAATATGGAGTACCCCATCATTACCATCGTTCCCAGGTTCCCACTGGCTCGGATTGGTAGCATCTGATAGGGTTCTATCAATGGGTCAAGTAAAACTAAAATGAGTACTTACGCTAAACTGAATTACTTGAAATGGAACTGTTTTGAAATGTAAACTGCGTACTTATGATAAACTGAATTGTTTAAAATAGAACCGTTTTTGACTTTAAAGTTGTACTCACGCAAAAGTGGGTTGTTTGAAATAGAACTGTTTTGACATTTAACTGTGTGGACAAAAACTCTACTTATACTAAACTGAATTGTTTAAATTAGAACTGTTTGACTAAACTAAATAACTTGAAATAGAAATGTTTTTACAATAAAAATGTGTGCTTACATTTAAACTGCATATTCATGCTAAACTGAATTGCTTGAAATTAAACTGTTTTTGGTATTGAAACTGAACTGTTTGAAATAAAACGTATTATTTGTAGAAAAATGGATTCGGCATTGAATAACCTACAAAGATTGATATGCCATAAAACAACCAGCAACCAAATATCCACGACAGATTAGAACAACACAAGAAATGATAACGAGAAGTAATAATTCCTGAATGAATGACAAAAGAAATAACTACTCAGATCCAATAAGAAAACTTCCACACACTTCAATAACGTGTTTATCAATGACGTGGAAGAGCCTAACTACATTTTTGTAGCTCGAATATTTTTCATTTTACACTTAAGTTAGAAATTTCTGGTTGCAGTCCTAACTCTAAAATCACCATTAAGTTTATTTTTTTTTAGTTATACCAATACAACTATGCAAAAATTTTATCAAATGATATGTATAGACATATGATTTGACATAGATTCCATTTTGATTTAACCGTTGGTTATACCAATAGAATTATGCAAACATATGTCAAATAACATATATAAACATGTTTTGACATAGGTTCCATTTTGATTTAACAATAATTATTTACGTATGGTATGATAACTTGTCTCCCTTTCGTCCCTCTTCTCTTTCCCTAAATCTTCCCTAGCCTCTCTTTTCTATTTTCTTTTCTCTCATTTTTTCGCTCTCTTTCTTTTTCCTTCCGTCCTTCCTCTTTCTTCATTCTCTTTTTAATTCAATATCTCTCTTGATGATTTTATTTGCTTTACAGCAATGGCTGAAACAGTCATGTGACATATTTTTAAAGGCAAATACTGATTTATTGATTATTTCGTAACCCCTTTCTCTGTATATATAATATTTCGTTCTTTTTTTTGTATTTAGATAAACTTCCTTCGGTGATTTAAAGTCACTTGATATCACCCTCTTCTAGTCCTGATGATGGTTCATTAGAACCGAAACGTTATGGCGTTGACTTTCTCTTACATTAAATTCTTCCTTTTGGATTACCTTGTTCTTTAGTTTTTCTTTACATTCTCGGATTCATTTCCATTATTTACTTCCCATATGTATTAGCATCCACCCCTAAGCCTTGGAGTAGTAGTTTTTGAAAAGAGAGCTTTTGGGTCCCCCTTGTCTACGAAGTCAAACTTTACTTATATATATATATATATATATATATATATATATATATATATATATATATATATTGCAATATAATTGTAATTTCCTCTTCGTATTTTTACAACAATGACATTTAATTATATTTGTTGAAATTACTTTAAAATATGTTCTTCTTTCTCTCCATTTCAGGATCTTGGATGTATACAGACAACGATCCTATTCCAACCTTGGGAGAACCGTATCAGTACTACTGTGGAACAAGCGAAGGGATTACGCCCAAACCGAATAACAGGGACTGTGGGTAAGTCCGTTGTTTTTTGTTTTTTTCTAACATTCTCTGGGCCCAGTAAGATTTCTAATCTCATTTTATTCCTCAGATTCTCCACAGAGTGATAAATACATTTTGTTCTATTAAAATACAATTGTAGAGAAATTTAGAAGCGTTAGGGTCTTGTGTCTTTTTACCTCTATAAACCACACACACACACACACACACACACACACACACACACACACACACACACACACACCCATACACACACACACACACACACACACACATATATATATATATATATATATATGTATGTATCTATATGCTATGTTGATCAGTAGGTTTATATGCTCGACTACACGTTCTACATATAATTGTGCCGTGAAAACAGGTGATTCTTCTCACGTAAAAAAGGGTTCAGAGTTTGATTTTGATATTCTTTATAAGATATTTAATTGGTGACTAGAAAATAATAATGCTTAAAATAAGTATTATTATTCATTTTCAATCTAATCTTGTAATACTCTTGCCTTTTGTCGATAGCTTTTTTTTTCCGCAACCTTAGCTTTATTGTAAGCCAAACTTCCGACGATAACATTTTCCTACAAAATAAGACAAATATATTTGCATTTAAATGTTGGCTACTTAATTCCCATGCACGAATCATCAAATTTTTGCTTTTATTATAATTATATAGTTAAATTTTAGTATATGCTTATTATATATGTTATAAATTAGCTAAATATTCAAATAGAAATGTACAATGGCTTATTAATGAAGTTATTGATAGAAAAAACCCTTTCAATTCTGACCCTCAACCTCGCACATACCTACGCTCGTTAGCCCATTCTGCCTTGGGTTCCTAGGGAAAAAAATTGCTGAAAATGTAAAATGTTGCATTTTATTTATTACCCTTTGAGTTGGATACATCACAGATTAGAATTTTTAATAGCAATTATGTTGTAGAAATGAATAACTTGTTGAAATACAGGCAACTCTGATTAATATTTTCCCAGAAAGTGACAGAAATACAGGCCGCTCAGGTTCTAAGGGTTGGAATCATAGAATTATTCTGAACCATTTCCACAGTTACTGGTAGTTTTTGTTTTACATACATATATCATTTACATTAAAATGTCTGGATGGAAATTCTGAAATATATTCAAAGTAGTTCTCTGCTCTTCGCTTTTACGCGTAGACTATTTAAATTAAGACAATACACGTAACATTTAAATTGTTTAGTATAAGAAATTACATTCTGTGCCAGAACCTGGAACAAGAATATGCTTTCACAGTTTGTTTAGAAATTATAAAGAAAGTGTTATCGCATATTTAAACTTGAATACATGTACAAATATTGATTGCACAGAATTAATTTTGTTCATCTTTCTAGATTTAATGCTCGTCTTCTACGCAGAAAAAAAATGAATAGAGGTACTGTTATTATTTAAGAGAAATCAATAGGAACATTATTGATTGCATAGAAGCCTTTGTATAATCTCTGTACGACCGTTTCAATCAGTAATTCTTAGTACTTTGTGATATTTAGTGAAATGACTTCCAAAGAATTCAACATAATGACAAAGTGATATTATCAATAAAATTAAGTATAAAAGTTACCTTGTGTATAAATATTCATACATACAAAAATGCATGCAAACACTTACATAAGCAATGAAATATATCTATACAGGAGTAAATATATCAATATGTGAGCCGTGGAATGTATAAGTATGTGTATCTATAAGCAATTGATAATATATATATATATATATATATATATATATATATATATATATATATATATATATATATATATATATATATATAAGTGTGTGTGTGTAAGTATATAATCGTTTATAATCATGAATGACCCGAAGGCTTACTTTTTCAATAGCTATTACACAGAGGTGTAGGAGAAGGGGTCTTACTCCTTTCCTTGTATTGCTCATCTTTACCCTTCATCCATACCTTATTATGCTGAGTGTTAAGCAAGGAAACATCAAGTACCAAGTTTTGAGTCTTTGATATAACTTGACCAGGGATTGCACTCCGGTCTCTCGGGCCATTCGTGAACACTCTAACCACTAGACTAATAGATCGGTTGAAATATATAAGCAATTATATATAAACTGATATTTAACAGACTGAATATATATATATATATATATATATATATATATATATATATATATATATATATATATATATATATCCATTCACTGATTGTCAGAAGACTGTGTTACAGAAGGACATTAAACTTTTTATCGGAAGCATTTGAAAGGAGTATGATAATCTATTGGTTTTATACAGCACTGCTTTGCTATCATTTTGGAACATTTGTTCTTTATTATCACGGTTTCTTTCCTTTTTGTTGTTGTTCCTATCAATCTATCTATCTATCTATGTGTACTTATGTATGTGCATTTGATAAAGCAAAATAAATTTATATGGGAATGTGAAAAATTAAGAGGATGGGTAATAATCGAATAATATGACATTCTAAAATTCATCTAATTAAAAATTTAAAGCATTACCTTTTCTCAATACAGTTTTATTCACTAATTCGGACACATTTGATCCGATCACTTCAGTCATTCGGGAATGATTTCAATTTTCCTTGCCCACATCAACAATATCCAACATTTTCTTTTCCTCACCCTAGACCTGTTAATGTGTTAATATAAGTAGTCGATTCCTATATTTTGATCTGGTATTTATCAATTCAATATCTTATTTTGCAGTAAGAAATCTTCCTAAAAATCAGTTCCTATTGATTAACTTGAATCCTTTATTCCCTCTGTGCTTACAGAGTACACCATTTCATTTGAATTCTTTTTTTTTTTTTTTTTTGCTTTTCATTTCACATTTCCTTTCCCGTGCCAAACAGATTTACATATGTTAATGACACAATAAGGGGATTTGCTATTGTTTAGAAGTGATTTTTTTGTAATTCGGCATTCTAAGTAATCTGAAAATATTTGGTGATGAATTATTGAATAACCCCATATATAACAAAAAAATCAATTGATTTTAGTAGTTGATTGCTACACATAAATACATGTTTATAAATATGACACCAGTTTCTTTTTAAAAGCTTGCTGGGTCGAAGATTTTAATTGTGTTACTCTTCTTGACTGTTTCTCGAACATAGCTGGAGATCAAAGCTTTCCATTTTATTCTACTCATAGCTGTGAGCAGGGTTGCCGTGGTGCAGTGGTTAACGAGTGACAATGTAGTAGGCGAGTTCAAAATCCCGTCGTTTACTTTCTGACTCATAAACTTAGGAAAGGCGTGAACCCTCTTATTCTCTTAGCTGTAAATTAAAAAAGTACCAACAGCTGATTTGTACTAGAATTGGGTTGGCATTAAATAAACCACGAAGATTGATATGCCATTTCAAAGCACCCCATCAAAAAAGACAAAAGAAACCAGTCATTGCTGTGAGAGGTAGAAGACATAGATTCATGCTTTCTGCAGGGAATTAGTATAAAGGAAATAGCGTGTGGAGGTGTCCGTGGTGTAATGGGTATCGTCGTAGGAAATGAACACGGCGACACGAGTTCAAATCCTGGACGAGACTGATTGCATTTCACATAGCACTAATACCCTTGGGAAAGGTATGAATACAAATATTCTCCCTCCAGCTATGGGTAAATAGTAGGGCAGACTAGGTTCTTCAGCCTTGGTGAGGCAACTAGTCGAGGAGAAGGAATACTTTGAATTCAAATCTGTTAAACCCCGCTTAAAAATTGACCTTGTGTCATATCCTGCCCGAGCGGAGAGGTTGGTAAATAGGAGTATAAAGGAAACAGCGTCTGTTATATTTTGAAGGCAATTTATCGATTCCATTTTACTGACTCCATAACTCTCCACATCTCCAACCTTATTATATCTGCAATAACTGTGTTGAAACAAAATTCCTAAAATTAATATTACGACTGGGCTGCTATATGTAGAGTTTTGTAATCAGTGGTCCGTAATTAGTCTTTCAATCAGCAGTCAAAATTGATATTTGTAAATTATTTGTCACAGGTTTTCTGTTAAGGAATATTTCATTGTAATGATTTTAATAGGTATATAATGAGTTGAAGGTGCATAGCGGCTTCTCAGAGTATATATATATATATATATATATATATATATATATATATATATATATATATATATATATATATATTACACAAAATGGTTTCACTACAGAATAATACAGTTGTTATTTTATGTTAGGAATGGGCATTATACAACTGTGTGTATGTACATCTGAATATTGCAAGATATGTTATTGAGTTTTGTTTATCAAAAGTCTTGTGAAGGAAATTCAAATATATCCGTAGATTTTCTCTGGTAATGATTAAGTAGACTCCACTATTTAATTTCTCTCCCATTCTCTCTCTCACTCTCTCTCTCTCTCTCTCTCTCTCTCTCTCCTCCAACTGTATCTCTTTTATTTTCTTCCGTCATTTTCTGCTGTTATTATAATTGTCTAAACTTGAATCTTCACAGTTGGTTGCAACTCTTTAATTTTTACGTTTCAGTTCCTTCCAACTTTTTTCTATCTTCTTTTTTTCCTTCTTCTGTCCATCTTTGCCTCTTCCTCACTTCTGTTTACTCAAGCAATTTTATAGGATTTCAGTCGACAAAGGTCTCGTAACTTTCGTAAATATTCATTTATTATCGAACGTATGCTGAAAGTATGTACTCCCAATCTAACTCTAACACACAAACGATATATATATATATAGAGAGACAGAGACAGAGAGAATAGAGGAATTGATATTATATTACCATGACTTGTTGATTTGGCATCACTTATGTGTGGCATGAATTGTTGGCCCATTCATTTTCTACATTCTGGGGTTGCTAGTTCGATCTCTAGTGGTGGAGATTATGGTATGCACTGCTGATGAGACCCAATAAGGTCAAAACAGCTGTTCAGTGTTCCGTATGTCGCATGTGGGTGTGTGCTGGATTTTCTGGTCATGGTAACTTCATTAATACACACATATATATATATATATATATATATATATATATATATATATATCATAAAAATACATAAACATCCTTTGTCTACACATTTTTGTAAATATACTTTCGAGTCACTGCATTGATTTGATTGTATCCTGTGGGAATAGGTTAATGAAACTTCCATATTTAATTGGTTCCCTAGTACATTCCTCTGATCTTGGGCCATCATCATGCAAAAGTGATGTGACCAATGCATGTATATTACTTTGTAAGTTTTGAGCATTTATAATTTATACTGGAGTGTTGTTGAAGAGTTTAATTTTAAATTTGGTTTCATAAGTAGCAGCTTTAGCTAAAGCCATTTATGCACATTAGTACTGGATTCAAAATTGATCTATTGAGTTTAGGTTGTTTCATTCTGATATGGAGCGCTTCAAGAAATTGTAATTTTTCTTTTATATTTTTTTTGTTCTAATATTGTTATGTTTTCTGTAAGAAATATTAGGAACCAATAAATGATGGGTATTTGATCAACCAATTACCGCCGGACAATATAAAATCATTTCGAAAGCATATATATATTACTTTGTAGAAACAGTATGACTATAGTGTTCGATGAAATATATATTAACGCAGAATTGCAACTCAAATACCCCACCATACACACACACACACACACACACATACACACACACACACACATATATATATATATAGGCACACACACACGCACATACACATATATATATGTATTGTTCCTTAACTATAGTCACCCACATATTCGAAAATAAAATAAAGAAGTTAAAAATTAAGATACACGTACGAATTTATATCCGCTAAAACAACGCGCTGCGTTTGTAACTTCAATCAACCCCAGACATAAACACAGTAATACGCAACTATAACCCACACAAACATACGCGCACACATAAATACATTAATACGCAACTATAACCCAAACATACATATGTACGCACCCACACACACTCACACAGTTACAACCACACGTAATGAATCATACAAAATCCCAACAGTTTTTGATTGCATTATTTTCGATTTTCGATTCATTTCATTTTCTTAACTGCCTGATGATTGTTGTTTTGCAAAAAACTCCAAGAAACTCAGGGATCACAGTCTAAATTCCATGAATTAAGTATATATATATATATATATATATATATATATATATATATATATATATTATTATATAGCTCTATCCTAGTCCTAGATATTGAGCACTTGGTTCGACACACACCTACAAAATGACTTAGTGACAACCAACACTGTTATGATATAATATATATATATATATATATATATATATATATATATATATAGCGTAACAGTGTTGGTTGTCATTATTTCACTTTGTGGGTTTGTATATATATATATATATTGTTGATTACAAAATGTAAAAATGAAGGCAATAAAACGACGGTCGAATAAACATTAAAGTCGACATGTGATCCAGCTGTATTGACATAGTTAACAGCTATTCACTACTGATTAGCTGATATTTGACCTCACATTTATCATTCTATGAAGCTTTGTAAGATGAATCTTTCTTAGCATAACAAGTCATGTCAGCTACTCACAAGTTCTTCAAATTTTTGGAAAATATATTTTTCAACTATTACAACACTTAATAATTAAACTTTTCCATTTGAAAATATGAATAATTTATTAGCCTCCCGATCATTTGCTTTCACCTTATTATTACTTACGTTTATTTGAATGTGAAAGAAAGAAGACACCATATATCGATGCATACATTCATAACTAACCACTTGTATTGGTCTGTGGAAGCTAAAATAAATCTTAGTAAATATCTCAATGTCAGCTTTCATGCATATCAATATATATAAAAGTAACGTAAAGTTGGCGACCGTAGTCGAGGGCAATCAGAAGGCTCCCTTTTCAATTGCTACTACACTGTAGTATAGGGAAGGGTACTACTCCTTTCCCTGAATTGCTCAACTTTACTCTTGATACGTATCTTATCTTGCTGATTGTTAAGCAAGAAGGTATCAAGTACCATTTTTAAAGTCTTTGGTATGACGCGACCTGGGATTGAACCCAGGTCTCCCGTGTTGTATATTGACCTAAGACCCGGCCGGGCTGTCAAAACAGGAAATGCACCTAAGTAAAGAACAGGTGCGTGGAATAGCAGAGTGTAGCCTTGACCATGGATAGGTTGAATGAGTGCAATTTGTGACACCCACAAGAAGAAGGGGGGCGTTTAACAATTATATAACTCGATGAAGACAGGAAGTCAGTTAGTTTGGAGACCAGACCCGTTGGTGACAAGATGCGGTAGAAAAAGCCAGCACCCAGCAGAGGGAGCCCTCAGGCCCCCGATTGAGCAGTTTGGAGACTAGACCAGTTGGAGATAAGATGCAGTAGACAAAACCAGCATCCCCCGGTTGAGCAGCCCAGGAGGACGGGAAAGAAACGCGGTTATGGCCAATAGAGTGGGTGTCAATATGTTGCAGTTCTGTTTGGTCTCCAACTACCTCGCACATACAACCCTTTCAAATAAAGTGAGAGGTATATTTTTCTAAGAACTGTGTCGCTCGTTATCATTGTGTTGTTGTTATGATTCTGCATGCATATGTAGATGTATATGTATTATGTGTTTGTATAGTTGGTCATGGTTGCGACTATACAACATCCCGGACCATTGGTGAACACTCTCCCTATTAGGAGAATGAGCCGCAATATATATACAATATTCACTCTATTAATAGATATTTATTCAACTTTGAATGGCCTACTACAATTTCTGGTGGAGGAAAAGGATATTTTTCGGAACTCTGTTCTACCTGTATCCGAAATGTAGAAGGTTGGCTTTGTGTGAAAATCAACATTTGGAATATTTTCTTTTATTCGGTTTACAAATCTGATCACTGATATCTGAGAGATAATAAGCACATCAAAGCTAAATCTTCATAGGTCTCCCAAGGCACTGATATTAAGATTGACTTATGCTAAAATATACCAAGACGAACTAATGAAGAGATTAGTTTCATTCGATATGAGAAATAAAATGGGCTTTGCCTCGGGATCGAACACATGGGCAAAATTTGGTTATAGAACTGAAGTTCTGATAATGTTGCTTAATATCATGAATAAAAAAAAAAATCTGCTTTTGGATTGATAGATTGAATGATTAATTTTAACGGTCTGTCAACCCGTCTAGGATCATTTTTTTCCTAGTGTTTAGGAAATCGCGTTCATTGTTAGTTTATATTTCCATTTTTTCCTTTAGTTGTTACTCAAGACACTTTTGCACAAAGCTATATCATATAAAGTATTCCTATCTAATTAGAATAATTAGTTTGCAGTCGTATGATTTTATTAATTACTAATACTAATAATTATATAGTATCAAGTAATTAATTCTATCAAATAATAGCCATTTGCTTGTAAATAGTATTACAGTTTACTAACACAGTTACTATAATTAATTTACTTATTATTATTATTATTATTTTCAGTGTAAGAGTAGTACCTGTTGAATTAAAAACTTTCGTTTCTTGTAAAGTAATTAAGAGTAGAGTGGGTAGGAGAAGGGAAAAAAGCAAAAAGGAACCAAGGGAGAAGAGACATAAATGCTCGTACAAATGTTCTTAAAAGCCAAGTGAAAAGTCAAAGAAATGGAAAGCTGTCTACTATCATGCCCTAATCCAAAACTGATGTCCCGAGAAGGTAACTGAATTATCTCTCAAATATTAGTATCTGTCACCGGTGTTAATGTAATTACTATTGTTATTTGTCAGCCTAAGAATAACCAGATTGAAATAATCCTTTCAGAGCTTAATCCTACAATCAAGACGATTAGAACGTTCGGAGAAAAGGAAACTTACAAATTCTTGGGCATCTTGGAAGCTGACACCATCAAACAAGTGGAGATGAAAGAAAAAATTAAGAGTATCTCTAGAGAGCCAGAAATCTACACGAGACAAAACTATGCTGCAGAAGCCTTATCAAATAAATGAATACCAGGGCTGTATCCTTCGTTAGATATTCGGGATCATTTTTGAAGTGGACCAGAGAAGAACTTAAGCAAATGGACCCAAGAAGAATAAAGTCAATGAAAATGCAGAAGGTATTACATCCCAAAGATGACGTTGACAGACTATATGTATCAAGAAAGGAGGGAGGAAGAGGATTTGCTAGGATTGAAGACAACTTTGACGCATCGATACAAAGACTCGAAGACTATATAGAAAAGCACGAATGAATACTGTTGTATTCTCATAAAGATCTCATTAATAATAGTAATGCAAATACATATACAAATACAGGTGGACTCTGTCGTTTCGGATACGAACGGATTTATTAATTTCTGGCTTCAGTCCTTGGCAAAACGACTAGAGTGATACAGTTCTTAAAAGCCTATGCTAACCATATTATGCTGACCACGCGCTGTGTATCTTGTGGTGTTCAAGATCTCAATTCTTCTCTGCTGGTCGAGACCCTAAATATATTATCTGATATGATCAGATCCGGACAACTCAACCGCTTCCTTCAACGGTCGACCTCAACTCAACTGTCTTTTCAAAACCATCAAATTCTCAAGACATCTCTTACAGGCATGACGCCATCCACACTCTCAGTACACTCCAACGTCCGTCTTGTCCCATTTCCTGTCTTTGGGTTTATTACGACAGATGATTATTGTCATATCTTTTTCACGCGGGCGTAAGACTGCACCAGCACACTATGCACTAAGAGCCACTGAGTAGTTCAGAACCTTTTCAAACTAAATAATAAAATATAATTAACGAAAAATGATTAATATAAAAAGATATTTCTTAATTATATAACATAATTACAGCCACCAGAAACAATATTGACAACATGAAGACCAACAGAATGACAATAACTAGAAAACAAAAATTGGAATATTAACAACTCTATGGGGATTTAAACGACTAAAAGCAACATCTCACAAGAGAAAACCCGGACGTAGCTAAGAAAATGCCATAAAAACCAATCATATCAAAGCGAGAACAGATAAGACGCAACAAAATAGCAAATGTGGGTTATATGATGATAGAGACGAAACCATCAATCATATAACAAGCGAATGCACAGAAGGAGTATAAGACTAGACACGACTGGGTGATCAAGGTGAACCGCAGCAAGATGTGCAAGAAATCTAAATTTGACAATATATGCTCAACCCAGCATCTGTCCTGTAAAATGACACACATTACTCCTACAGGACTTTAACATACAATCGGATCACCTAATCTCGGCCAGAAGACCAAATCTTATAATAAGCAAAAAAAAAAAAAAAAAAGGAAATTGCAAAATTGTGGACTTTGCAATCCCGGCTGACTACAGAATAAAATTGAAAGAAAGGGAAAAGAAGGATAAGTACCTGGACCTTGCTAGAGAATTGAAAAAACTGTGGAACATGAAAGTGACACTTATACCAATCACCACTTATACCGTCACCAAATAATTATTAAAGGGACTGGAGGACTTAGAAATAAGAGGACGAGTGGAGACTTGAGGAGACTTGATGTCACTCCAACTTCAGAGAAAGACAATCAGCTAACACTGATGTGAAAAACTCTCAAGGAGTAAATAATAATAATTATCAGAAGAAGAAGAGGAATGAGAAGAATAATAATCCTTATTAATGTGGAACATGAAGTTAATGCTAATGCCAGTTGAAATTAGTGAGAAGTCTGGAAGAGTAGGAAATCAGAGGACGAGACGTACCCATTCAAACTACAGCATTGTTAAGATCTGTTAGAACTCTTAGCAGAGTCCTGGAGACATTAGATTTGCAGTCACTCAGACTCCACTGAAAGACCGTCAGCAAACGCTGACGTAAAAAAACAAACTTGCAAGGAGTAATATAATAATCCTGAGTAAATAAGTATGGCTTCAAGAAAATATTTTTACGTCAAACGATTAACACAGTTATACAGAATCAAGAATTTCAATCTAATTCAAATATGGTGCTTTAATCGTCCTTGTTAACCATCTATGATGAGCTGAGGTCTAAAATGTGTTTACTTGTTCAATTGAAAAGCTGTCAATCTAATGGCAGAGAATATAGGCTTGGGTATTGATTTCTTGGTAGGTATTCAAATATAAGAATATTTACAAGTAAGTTTAGTGAAAAACTATCGGATTCTTAGCTTTTTCACTGTCCATTTTTAAACGTCAGACATGTGAAAATAAGAGAAATTGAACTTTTACATTTTGGTTAATTTCAATTTCTATTGCAAAGAAAATTTTTCTCAAAGTTTTTTTTTTGTATTCGATGTCTCTCTCCCCTTTCCTGCTTCCTGTTTCTGTCGTATTCGCCTGAGCGCTTAAATCAATATCTACACCCATCTTTCTTTCGTCAGAAGCACAAAGAGAAAGAGACAAAGGATGCAGATTAATTCACACACACATACACACACACACACATATATATATATATATAAACCGGGACATTGGCCCAGCGGTTAGAGTGTTCGCCAATGGCCCGGGAGACCTGGGTTCAATCCCAGGTCGAGTCATACCAAAGACTTTAAAAATGGAACTTGATACCACCTTGCTTAACACTCAGCATTATAAGGTACGGTTCAAGGGTAAAGTGGAGCAATCCTGGGAATGGAGTAGCGCCCTCCCCTACACCTTGGTGTAGTAGCTATCGAAAAGGGAGCCTTCGGGTCACCCTCGACTATGGTCGCTAACTTTACTTACTTACTTTTATATAACCTTTCCACACGGGTATGATGCAACACAAGATTAGTTTTAACTTGGGTTTAATAGGTTTGAGTTCAGAGTTTTCCTTCTCCTAGAATGGTTGCCACAGAGAGGTCAGCCAACCCTATATTTCCATAAGAGAATAATTAGATTAATAGATTTCCCGAGAGTAGTAATTTAGTAAGCTATTTGAAAGGGCGTGACACTAGGCCGAACCAATTAGACACCCCATGAGACACGAACTTACTCTTGCAGGTTAACTAGTTAAGCTTGCTAAGCGCTACACAACTCGTGGCCCCCTGCTTTTCCTGAGAGTATCAACGCTATGGGGGAAATGCAAACAGTCATTTCTGGGATTTAAACTCGGGTCGCCAAGTTAATTTCCATACAACGGTAATCGTCACACTATGAACGCCTCCTTTTACATCTATCTATCTATCTATCTATCTATCTATCTATCTATCTATCTATCTATCTATCTAAATAAATAAATAAATAAATCTGTCATCAATTGGACAAAGAAGAACTGCGAAGACACAGTTTAATGACAAGTTTCGTTGAAAGTGAAATCAACTATCCAAGTTCAAATTCTAGACAAGACTGATAGCGTTAAACTTCGACCTAATACCCATGGGAAAGCCATGAATCTATCTCTTCTCTCCCCAGCTATGGGTATTTTGTAGCATACTCTGTGTTCTTTAGCTTTGGTTAGGCAACTAGAGTAGGAGAAGGAAAACTTTGAATTCAAATCAGCTTTACTCAAAATAAAAATTGATCTTGTGTTACATGTTGACTTCGGCATTAATTGACCCCTAAACGAAGTGAGCAGAAGAAAGAACACAGCCAAAGCAAAACTTAAAGCTGCAAACCAACAAGAAAGAATAAAACTGTGGAAACAGCACTTCGAAAACTTACTTGGAAACCCACCAAAAATAACGCATGAACCAATCACCAGAATAATTAGCAAACAATTAGACATTAAACTTGGACCGTTCACACAAGGAGAACTCGACTCGGTTCTCAGAAAAATTAAAAATAGGAAAGCTGCAGGATTGGACGAAATTCCCCCGGAAGTATGGAAAACCAGACAATTCGACGACATACTGCTCCGACACTGCAACGCAGTATACAATCAAAATCCGATAGATAGATGGACGAAGGGATGCATACTCCCCTTCCCTAAAAAGGGGGACCTCGGATTAGCCAAAAACTACCGAGGCATAACACTTACATCCATAGCTGCCAAAATCTACAATGCCCTACTACGAAACCGAATAGAACCCAAAATCGACAACATACTTAGAAAAAACCAAAATGGCTTCCGAAGAAATAGATCTACGACCTCACAAATACTAACCATCCGCAGAATCCTTGAAGGTGTACGGGCAAAGAACCTACAAGCGACATTAATATTTGTCGACTTTACCAAGGCTTTCGACTCCATTCACAGAGGAAAGATGGAACAAATCCTACTAGCGTACGGCATACCTAAAGAAACCGTAGCGGCAATAACGATTCTCTATAGAAACACTAAAGTAAAAGTACGATCACCAGATGGAGACACAGAATACTTCGACATTGTAGCAGGAGTACTACAAGGGGACACGCTGGCTCCGTATCTCTTTATCATTTGTCTAGACTACGTACTTAGAACATCGATTGACAAAATCAAAGAGAATGGCTTCGAACTGACGAAGAAAAGAAGCAGAAGATACCCCGCAACAACAATTACCGACGCCGACTACGCCGATGACATAGCGATACTGGCAAATACACCTGACCAAGCCGAAACACTTCTGCATAGCCTGGAACGAGCAGCAGCAAGCATAGGCCTCCATGTTAATGCACACAAAACGGAATATATGTGCTATAACCAAACGGGGGACATCTCCACTCTAGAAGGAACCCCTCTTAAACTAGTAGACAAATTCACGTACCTAGGAAGCAGCGTCGAATCAACCGAAAAGGACATCGAAACGAGGTTAACGAAAGCATGGACAGCTATCAATAGGCTATCGACTATATGGAAATCAGACCTAACTGATAAAATGAAACGCAGTTTCTTCCAGGCAGCGGTCACATCGATACTGCTATATGGATGCACTACATGGACGCTAACAAAACGGCTGGAGAAGAAACTAGATGGCAATTACACAAGAATGCTGCGTGCAATCCTGAACAAGTCCTGGCAGCAACACCCCACAAGACACCAAATGTACGGCCACCTGCCCCCTATCACGAAAACTATTCAAGTTAGGCGAACCAGACATGCAGGACATTGCTGGAGAAGCAGAGATGAACTCATAAGAGATGTACTCTTATGGATCCCCACACACGGCCGCGCAAAAGCAGGACGACCAGCACGAACGTACATTCAGCAGCTATGTGAGGATACAGGTACTATTTACCAACCCCTCCGCTCGGGCAGGATATGACACAAGGTCAATTTTTAAGCGGAGTTTAACAGGTTTGAATTCAGAGTTTTCCTTCTCCTAGACCAGTTGCCTCACCAAGGCTGAAGAACCTAGTCCGTCCTACTATTTACCCATAGCTGGAGGGAGAATAAGGGGGTTCATACCTTTCCCAAGGGTATTTGCCCGAAAGTGAACGTAATAGCGCGACTGGAGTACGAACTCGCGTACTACGATTCCGCAGTTCATCGCTTTAACCATTACACCACGAGGACACAGGTTGTTGTCCTGAAGACCTACCTAGGGCGATGAACGATAGGGAGGAGTGGCGAGAGAGGGTCAGGGATATCCGTGCTGCCAGCACGATATGATGATGATGATGATAATATCATATGCTAATTGCAGAATGGTGTTGATATGATCCTTAAGACTCCCTTAGAGGCATAGGGCAACAACTATACTATTTCCTCGATTATGCATTAACAAAGTACTCAATACAATTCACTTTAACGACAGAAAGTAAAAAAAATAAACTAACTGAAATTCCTTTCTACGAACATTTCTTTTTTATGTCATCATTTACTGAGCTTATTTTGGTATAAGGCTTTAAGTATGGGTGACTCAGTGAGAATAGAACTTACCAGCAATATCTGTTAGCCTAACTCCTTAATCATAACACCGTGCGATGCACCGATACATTTTCTGATGTTCAGAAGGATTCAGATTTCATAATTCCTATAAGACGTTTACTCAGCTGTGGGTTGGGTAGTACAACTGTTAAACAAGGTGAGCTTTGAGTTTCTACGAGGGGTGTTTTTAACTTTACACATATTTAGGTTTTCCTCTTCAATACAGATCATTTGGAAGCAATGAAATGAAGTTCACAATGATTTGCAAAAGAAAATACTTCATTGAAACAAACTCAATTAAACCCGATTGGGCCACATGATTCGAGTTATACACCGTCTGTGTTTCTCGATGCGCGGATGAGTTTGTGTTCCTTGGTCGCTTGGCTCGTCACGCTCATCAAAGCAGAGGGACATAAATAACGGGAAGCCACCATCGATGTTACGCGCACTAAGACCAGCATTCCTCGAGGGACAGGGGGGGCGTCCCTCGAAGCTCTAACCTTCTCTGGAGGGGTTAAGATTATTGCCTGGCGCCTGACGTCGTCTTTTTTTAGGGGAATGCCGACTGGGCTCGAAGCATTTTTGGGATGCCAGGCGTGTCTGAGTTACTCTTCTTCTCCTTGACACACCTTAAAAAGATCTTGTGCCACACACCTCCGGTTGTTGGGATATACGAAAAATACAATCTCAAACAGATCTATTTTTGTATAGGACCATGATAATTGCAATCACTTCAGGTCATAGTGTACCTGGAGTAATGGCAACAAAGTTGTAACTACCCTCGCCAGAGTAACAGAAAGGCCTCACCATGGCAAGTAGTTTTGAGTCAATGCCCTGAATCTCTCTCTCTCTCTTTCTCTGTATATATATATATATATATATATATATATATGCATTTATGCATATGCGTATTTATATATATGCTCATGTATACACACACTCACACACACATACACACATACACAAAATTGGTACTTAATGCCTCCATGCTTAGCAGAGCTTTATCATATACGGATCAAAGTTAAGTGGAGAAATCTAAGAAAAGAAGTAGCACTCATCCTTACCCTGAAGTGTAAGGGAAAGGGTAGCTTTTGAAAACGAAGCCTTCGGGTCACCCTCGACTACAGTCGGCCGACTTATCTATCTATGCACATATAAATATATGCATATATGCATATGAATATTTATACATATGCACATGTACACACACACATACACATACACACACACACACACTCTCTCTCTCTCTCTCTCTCTCTCTCTCTCTCTCTCTCTTATGTATATAAAGTAAAAGTAAAGTTAACGACTCGGAGGCTGCCTTTTCATTAGCTCATCGAGGTGTAGGGGAAGGCGCTACTCCTTTCCCTGAATTGATCCCCTTTATCCTTGATACATACTTTATAATGCAGAGTGTTAAGCAAGGAGGTATCAAGTACCATGTTTTAAGTCTTTGGCATGACACGACCAGGGATTGAACCCCGGTCTCCCGGTGAACACTCTGCACACTAGACTCATCCGTAATCTAGCAAAAACAATTGATCTTGTCGTCCTAATCTACATTTAGTAATTCCTATAATTAGATATTTTAATCAGTTTATCATATTTACCAACCCCTCACACAAGGTCAATTTTTTAAGCGGAGTTTAGCAGGTTTGAATTCAGAGTTTTCCTTCTCCTAGATTAGTTGCCTCTCCAAGGCTGAAGAACCTAGTCTGCCCTACTATTTACCCATAACTGGAGGGAGAATATATTTGGATTCATACCTTTCCCAAGGGTATTAGTGCTATGTGAAATGCAATCTGTCAGGTCCAGGATTTGAACTCGTGTCGCCGTGTCCATATCCTGCGACGATAACCATTACACCACGGGCACCTTTTAATCTGTTTATTGTATTATCTTCGGATAATGATAGATCGAAACTAAAACATTGTTTATTAGAATAAAATAAAAGCCGAAACTGGATACAAACAACGAAAATTGATAGGTGTTTAATAGGAAGATGAAAAAATAGTTATAAAATGAGAAAAAATAAAGAAAGCAATTTGTATTTTGACAAGAGATGAAAAGATAGTTAAACTGAATCAGAGATATATAGATAAAGGTAGATCTTCAGAGAAAGATAGATTTGTAGACAGGAAAAACATTCCCCCACAGACAAATAGATATTACATTAGATGCTATCGTCTTTTCAAAAGCGGAGAAAAGCAGACAATTAACGATATCAGTAGACAATTTTCAGTCTTTGTTTTATTAGATCGTTGATTGTTTCCGCTATCCTCCCGGATTTAAACAAAGATTGCAATTACACAAAATTTTCTGTCGTTTTGTTTGTTTCAACACCTTCTAACTTGCTGTATTTGTTTTAATCCTATTTTCCTTGTAATTTTCCACATTTTGTGACGTAATGAACACGATCGAAATCGACAATTTCGAATGGAAATGAGGAAAAAAGCCTTTGAATACCAAAGATCAATTTACGAAAAAGGAATGACGCACAATGGCCAAGGAAGCAATCTAAAAGTAAATATAATATTTCCTTAAAGGCTCTCATAGCGTCTGACATTTTGTTCTGTCGTCTTTTATGGACGTCATTTCCATGACGCTCTCTGGTTAATTTACATCTAATTAAGAAAGTATCAGCTTATACAGGAACCCACGTGTCTACGCACAACCCACATAAATATTAAGAAAAATCTCTCTCTCTCTCTCTCTCTCTCTCTCTCTCTCTCTCACACACACACACACACACACACAAATGCACCGAAGCACTATTGTTTATCACGTTAGCCCATCAATATTAATCAAACTTCACTTTGCACAAGAAAAATGTAAGTATATGTGATAGGAAATTTGTATTACTATAATTTGGTATGAACTGTCAACTTGCCGTTAAAATCGGCATATGATGTATTGTTTTATTAATGAGATGAAACGGCAGAGATTAAAGTCAGCGACAAAAATGTGACCATCCCAGGATTAAGGTAGATCGAAGCAAGAATCGTTTGGATTTAAAGGAAATCATCGAAATCGAACCTCGTAGAAAAACTGGATGGTTAGTTCTGGTGGTTCAACGCAGGTTTTGTCTTATTTTTGAATCAGAACAGCATAATTCTCAAAAGCCGGGTCCCAACCAGACAAGTATAATTCGAAAAGGTTTACTCTAATACCTGCGGCATTGCTAATGAAAAGGGATAATTTTAAACTTGCTCTCTCAGAAATGCGTAAAATACCTATGATAAAAATGTCTCGTTTTTGATTGAAATTTTTATCGGAGATAAATAGATAAATAGACCGTAGAATAATCATTCAAAAACCTACTTTTCGACTGCTCACCATTGTATACATCAAAATAGTTCTTCAAAAAGGAAAATAAGAAACATCTCTGTTTTAAATCGCAAAACATTTTCAAAACTTCAAGGTGATCTACGATAAATTTTCACTCAATATTCATCTATTATTAATATAATAGGATACACATATATTGTAATATGAATGGCTAGAATGATGTATGTAAATAATTTTAACCCCTGCTTGTCAGTCCAAAGAAAAATGGTCTGTCTGAAGGAAATTAGCTTTGAGATTGATTGAATGAAACCGTAATAATGAAGATACCTCAAGGAAAGACTATTTTAAACTCAGTTGCTCACGATTCACTTTGTTAGAGTTTAAAATATAACTGTTAATGTTCGGAAAAAAGTACTTGATGAAATATAGGATTGTGATGCATTTTGAATATTACTGTTGAAATTCGGCAACATGTAAAAAATGCCTTTCGGAACATAGATATATATCGTGTCATTAGACTTATATTAATGTTTCGTTGCGGTTATCAACAGGGTAAATGCACTTTTAAATGTAAATGCATAGAGTAAAAGCGAGAAAGCCAAACTCAGAGGCAACTACATTTCTTCCAAATAATCTTGCCTAGGCCTGGGCCAAGATCTAGTCACCAACCCATAGGCCTGCTAATCTGATTTTATAATAGCATAAAATATATATTACTTTTTATATAACTACATCAGAATGTAGTGTCCCTCGTGATTGGAGTAGCTACTTATCACGTATTATCAGATTATCTAAGTTAAGATGCAAAATAGCTGAAAAGTTTAGATTATTCCCGCACATGATTTATTTCCCGCGGTGTTTTCCAAGAATTGTTTTGTTGCAGTTTAGGAAAAAAAAAAACCTATTAAATATTTTTGGTCTGTTTTAGGGACTAGATTTGGGGCATATTTTTACAGGCAGTTTTTTTTTTGTTGTTGTTGTTGTCGAGAATTTTCATTGAAATTTTCTTACAGGTTACCACTATTTGGAAAATTTTCTTACAGCTTACCACTGCATAATCTTCCGACCCAGTGTTTTTTAATTTGAACTTAGGGAATAAAATGTGAAGTTTTTGTAAAACTCGTGTGAATCGAACATTAGTAAGTTATTCTTAAGAGAGTTATCAAATTTTGCTTTGTCTGGAATATACAAATATGACTAAATTAGAGGAAATCCTTTGGGAATTAATTTTGAAATCTCATGTGGAGGAGAAATTGGTTTGTTGTTTTTTTGTTTAAATTTTATGGCTTATCAACCTTTGGGGGTTATTTAATGCCAAATCCATTTTTATTCAAATAAACTGTTCTATTTCAAGCAATTCAGTTTAGCATAAATACATAGTTTGATTGTCAAAAACACTTCTATTTCAAACTATTCAGTTTAACCAATAAGTTCTAATTCAAACAATTCAGTTTAGCATAAGCATAGATTTTGTTTACACACACTTAAATGTCAAACCGGTTACATTTAAAAAAAATCAGTTTAACGTAGGTACAATTTTGATATCAAAAACAGTTCCATTTCAAACAATTCAGTCTAGCATAAGTACGCTGTCTAAATGTAAGTACTCAGTTTAATTGTCAAAAATGTTCTATTTCAAACTGTTTAGTCAAACAGTTCTAAATCAAACAATTCAGTTTTGCGTAAATACAGTTTCTACGTCATAAACAGTTCTCTTAAGCACTTTTCGACTTCAAAGATTTCCGTTTAGGATCAGTACGCAGTTTGAAAAACAAAATAGTTGTATTTCAAGTAATTCAGTTTTGCACAAGTATGCAGTTTAGTTCTGTTTAACCCATAGATAAGGCCCTATTAGGTGCTACCAATCTGGGCCAGAGTGGACCTTGGAGTGATGGCAATGAAGTGTTGCTCAATATTCTCCAAAATTCCTGCATCACAGGAACCTCATCATTAAATTGTTTATATATATATATATATATATATATATATATATATATATATATATATATAAGCGTGTATAATCCGAGGAGAAGAGTGGAGGGTTTAGACTGATTTTCTCGTTATACACGGTTGAGTTGAGTGCTCAATGATGGTTGCTATGGGATATATATATATATATATATATATATATATATATATATATGTATATATATATACGAGACAGGGAATATACCAACAATATTATCCGCCAAAATAAATTTATTATGACGGCTTAACCGAGTTTGAGTCTCCATTTAATTGTACTATATATATATATATATATATAACACTGCTCTATCATTGGTATTGGGCACTATTAAAAATACCATAAAATTTGGTCCCCCACGGACTCACCAATAGGGCTAGTGAATATCTATCTATATATATATATTTGTGTGTGTGTGATTGTGTGTGTGTGTGTTCTTCAATCCAGCAAATCCGGAATAGGGAACAATTCCGTCAGGACAAATAAAATATTCAAATTTAGAATGTTTAAATATTCCTGGTTAATAACTCAATATCCATAAAATCCACAGAGGAAATAATATTATTCCAAGAAAAAAAATATTCGATCACATTAGGATTGTAAATTTATTTCCATCCATTCAAGAGCATTTATATGAATCAAAACTCCAAAAGAATTTTAACAGGACTTCATCAGTTCCAAGAAAATAAAGTTTTATTTTCTTGGAACAGATGAAGTCCTGTTAAAACTCTTTTGGAGTTTTGATTCATATCAATGCTCTTAAAAGGATGGAAATAAATTTACTATCCTAATGTGATCGAATGTTGGTCTTTTTCTTCAAATAATATATATATATATAAGAATTAATTTTTATTTATTGCGGATATTTTGTCCTCATCTTTGTAGGTTTTTTTTGTGTTGTTTTTTCATTCACTACGTTTCGGCCAAATTTCACCTCTGGCCTTCTTCAGGTGATTAACCGCGACTTCGGATAGTAATGCTGAGTCTTGTAACCGTATCCCCAGTAATTACTGCCTTCCATAGTTATTGTCTATCGCACCACGTTTTTAACCAAGTAAAGCTCTGGCTGGCTTGGGTAGGATTTGAAACCGCTGTCTTCTGACAATGCTCACCTGGAACCGTAGAGACTCAACGCCTCTATCCGCTGCGCCACGGGCCCCGAAGGGCGATCAATGATTGATTTTTCTGGTCTTATAAATCCTTATCTGGTCTTCCAGAGTCGGGTCCGTACCGAATTTTTGTACTTGTCTTTAACTGGAATCATTTCAATTAAAGACAATGATTCCAATTAAAGACAAGTATATATATATGTATATATATATATATATATATTAGAATTGTCTGACACCTCACAACAAATGGGGTATAGAAGAAGTATAAGTGTAACATAAAACATACAACCTGTTGCCAACTCGCATTCTAAATCAGCATTTATACCATTTGGCTCTTCTAGTTTCTTCTATGGATATAACTTAAATAAGTTTCATAAACAGTTAATTCCATTATAGCTGGAGATTACCTCTGCAAAACTATTTAGACACATTCATCAATTGAGAATGTCGTAGCCAAACCCAAGGAAACATAGCAAAACAGGATGAAATTTCAATAAATATGGGATGTATTTTTGTGCGCAAAAGGAAATAAAAAAGCATAATTAAAGATTAATGAAAAAAACAAAAACTACTGTCTCATCGAACAAAATCTTTCTTTTTAGTTATTTATCTCCCAGAGAAAAAAAAATCTCTTTTTTTAATCTATTAGCAAAAGAATAGGAATCTGCTGATGGGAGAAGAAGGTCTCGATTTGTTTGTCTTGAGCAACTGAGTTTATTTTGGGCTCAATGTCTCCTCTAACATTCTTTAACCACTAATTATGAAGTCTTGTTTCTTGATTCGTTTAATGTTGGACGATTCGGTTCTACAAATGAGACATTGAACGGTGAAAACTCTTTAATCGAAAAGTGGGTGTCTAATATTGCTTTAAATCAATTTCTTATTGCCCCAGGGACGAATACTCTTCTTAAAATAATTTTTCAACTTCCTAGGTTTTTCTTTAACGTCTTGATCAGGTTGCTGATTTTTCAAAAAATCAATTCGTAATTAAAATTAGAAAACTCTCAGCGGATTTTAAATCATTTTCTCCTCTAATGTGTATATATTTCATCTCATCAACTGATTGGCTATGTTAAATGAAAAGAATCCATTTTATCTTACATTTTCGACGCTTTCCTGATAAATCTTACTATGTACTCTATTTTAAAAAATCGATTTATTAGCATGATGATGATCATCATCTTGTCGTGCCACCAGTACAGACATCCCTGACCCTCTCTTGCCACTCCTCCCGATCGTTCATCGCTTCTGGTAGGTCTTCAGGGCTACATCCCGTATCCTCACAGTGCTGCTGTATGTAGGTGCGAGGTGGTCGCTCTGCTTTTGCTTGGCCATGTGATGGGGTCTATAGGAGAACATCACTTATGAGCACGTCCCTGCTTCTCCAGTAGTGTCTTGCATGTCTGGTTTGTCTAACTTTGATAGTTTTCGTGATTGGAGGTAGGTAGCCGTACAGTTGGTGCTTTGTGCGGTGTTGCCTCCTGGACTAGTTCAAAATTGCTCGCAGTATTCTTGTGTAGTTGCCGTCAATTTTTTTCTTAATCTGTTTAGTCAGAGTTCATGTAGTGCATCCATATAACAGTATCGATACGGCCGCTGCTTAGAAGAAACTTCGTTTTAACCCACACTCAAACCAAAATAAGCATGATAATAGTCTAATTTCTTATGTATGAATTTATCCCACCCTCTACCACGGAAAAAGATGTGACACAAGGTCAAAAATAAAGTGAAGTAAAGCCAATTTCAATTTAGTTTTCCTTCTCCTAGACTGGTTGAGGAACAAAGGCTAAAAATATCACTTAGCCCGAAGAATTAACAATAAATTGAATGGGGGACGAGGTATTATGCATTTCCTACGGTTATATGCAGGAAATTAAAAAAAAAAACATTTTTGACAAGAATTTAAAATCAGATCACTGATTCCATTTGCTCCGATGATAACCGTGATGCTAAGCGCGCTGAGTTTTATATTTATGTTACAGTAAAACAGAAAGAGAGTGAGTTTTGATTGCACAATAGTTAATAGGTTCTAACTGGTGAATAAAGCAGATTTCAATCAAATTGTTTAATAATTGCGGATGGTGGAGTTGCGCCCACTTTAGTTATAATATATTTTAAAAGTAAACAGTTATTAAATGTTACATATGGGAGATTTCATCGTGTTTATTTATTTTTAACCAATCATAATTGGAATTTCAGCTGTAAAATATAGCCTGCATTAAATCTAAAAAAAATGTAAAGGAGAAAATGAAAGAGACTAAGATTTGTTTCTTTCATTTATTACCTCAGAAAAATAATCAGTGTGAAGGTAACTTTTCTAAGATTTAGGAAAATTCTTTCGTTGCGTTTTTGGTCACGTTATTTTGACAAGATTAAAGTTATATCTGATGGTGTGATCAGTAAGGTAATAACGTGTAAAATAAGTGTTTTCATGTGACTCAAACATCGACAATTACATCGTAAACACATTTTCAACTGTCAAATAAATCTCACGGTGTCCGTTGATTAAGGGGCTATTTAAAAAAAAGCAATGTATTCATGGGTTTGTCTCTTTTTATAATTAACACCATTCTGTCAGTTTAAAACATCCTCACTCATGTATCATTTCTACATTATATATCTGCCCAAACAGCATTGAATATATTCAGATGTTCCATCACGAGCAGGATTTGGTATAAGGCCAAGTTTAAGGTGTGATTCCTTTTCCACACAAATGCATAGCCGAGTTGAGTGCGTATAATGTTTTGACTCTGTCAGTATTCTCTACTCTGAGGGGAAATTCGGGCATCAGGGAATAAATCTGACCCTTCTTCTTTTATACGATGTGTTAGAAGACAAGCTAAATTATCTTAAAGTTGTTGCCGTCATAGTGAGTGGATCAACTCTGAGTTGATGAACCATTCTCACAAATAATATATATATATATATAGAGAGAGAGATAGAGATATATATATAGAGAGAGAGTGAGTGAGAGAGGTGAATAGAGAAAGAATGTGGGAGAAGGAGAGAGATTATTTTGTAATTAAAACGCAATGTTGTATATATTATTAAAATTATAACACTGAATTAATGCCGAAGTGAATTAAACTCAGAGTACTAGAAGTCTGGCAATGATTGTATTCACTTTTGGTTAAGCATGTTTTCGAAGTGAAACAGCTGTGATATATATATATATATATATATATATATATATATATATATATATATATATATATATATATATATATAAACAGAAAAATTAATCAAATACTGACAACAGCTGTGCATGAAGTAACCTAAAGTTGTTCTTAAATCCCAATGTTACGTCAGTGCTATTGTATAGCAATCAATAAAGACAGATATAATTACGTCTTTAAAACGTATGTAAAATCTGTGCATTAAGGTACAATATGAAATACTGGTGTTCGGTTTTATTGATTATATTAATTTATTGAGTGGTATCATGTTTTTCAAGCCAGACCCTATGGATCCGCTCCCGGAGCAAGATGCAGAACTGATAAAACGTGTAGGAATTATTAGCATTTGTCGATGTAGCAAATCCCTCTAATGAAACGTTCCATGTCAAATAGATATTTGTAACTTTACACGGCAAAAATAGACGTTTATACTACTACTACTATACATAGACTATTGCGGTCCTTTGTATACTCTTTGTAGCACTACGACTTAAGTTTCAGTCAAACCCCAGTTGTAACCTCGCCGCGAGAAAGTGGTGAACTCAGAAAGGACCAATCTTGATTCGCTAATGCAAACGTTTATTCGCAATTACACTTTTTAGAATTCGCCGAGAAGAGAGAAACAGTTAAGGAAAAGTGATTCGACCGTTTTAGTAGGGTGAAACAAATAAAACATCGTGAGCAGAGAGAGAGAGAGAGAGAGAGAGAGAGAGAGAGAGAGAGAGAGAGTACTTGTTTTCAGTTTTAGTTCTAACACGTGCTTACTCACTAGTTATGTCCGCACATCTTCACCCCTGCTGTGGGACTTCTTCATAGAGCCCATCCCAAAATGGGGGCTGTAACTTTCGACTGTCTTCACATTGTCGCGGCTTTTTTCCAAACGGAGTCTTTACATCGGGTCTTGAAGCCAACTGTCCCCTTTTCCTCTTTTCTCTCGCGCGTCCACTCTCCAAATGATTTTTCCTGTTTTGTTTCTTCTTACCAACCAGAACCCATCGCCGATTCGTGGCTCATACGTTTCTATTTTCAACTTGGGCGCTTGCTGCTAAGATGATCTTGATTTCGGGAACATACTCTCGTATTCATTTCTTCTCTTTTATATATGTTCCTTTCTTATCAACCGTCCGGTGGAGTACAAGTTAATTTTGTTAGGAAACAACTCACAATCAAACGGAGTCCCTAATTGTTTTACACTATCCCTGACAGCAAAATTTCCCTATGAAATATCTTGAGTCGCATCCTGCCCAGGACATGTGTTCAAAATATATAGGAGTTTTGTGTAGAGTTTTTTTCCGAATGTAGAACGAGTAGTCTAGATGTTTCATTATTTCTGTGAATAGTTCTGGGTTGTTTTTGTTGTAGGTTGCCACGTATGCTAAGTTTCTGTTGGTTTGTGGTATATATCAGTGATGATTTGGCTATTTACGTTTTTTATAAGAATGTCCAAAAAATGTTCTTTTGAGCTGTGACACCCAACAATACCTCAATTTCAAAAGACACCAAGCCTAAAACTGTGTAAAATCCATACCTTACTCTCTAGTACGTAGAATACACTCAATAATCATTGATACCTCCCCCAAAAAAAACTCGTTTTGAAGAACTACACACGACCCTAAACCAGAACATCACATAAATAAAGCACAAGAATTAGCAGAAAAATACCACGAAGAGAATTAAGGAACCTGAAAAATCACAACAACGAGAAACCCCTAGCATACGTCACAACCTACAACGAAAACAACCTAGAACTATTAAGAGAAATAATGAAAAATCTGGAGGAACTTAAAAACAATGACAAAATCAAAGAAATACTAGACACAACAAAAATCATTAAAAGCCAGAGGCAACCGCCAAATATTAAAAGAATACTCACCTTGTCTACACTTGGAGAAAACACAACACAAGGGGTTACCAAATGCAATAATAAACTATGCAAAATATGTGATATAATTATAGTAGATAAATCCTATAACTTTAAAACCCGGAAACCAAATTCAAAATCAATAAAAACTTAAGCTGCAACTCAAAAAAACGTAGTCTATATAATTGAATGTAGCAAATGCAAAGAAATATACATGGACATCACGTCATAGGAGTAATATCAAAATAGATGAAAACAGAAAATTGAATGTATCGAAACACCTATAACAATGTAGTCGAGGTAAGCTTAAAATAATGTCAATATATCAAACGAACGACTACACGCTACTTCAAAAAAAAAGAAAAAGAATTTCATTGATAAATTCAAACCAATTTTGAATAAAACATGAATCGCGCGCTCACACACACACAAATGGAAACAAACATATATATATATATATATATATATATATATACAAAAAAATCTCAAGACAAACATCATACAAGCACAGAGAAAAATACCTATAAGTGAAATCCAAAGCACCACACACACACACACACACACTCTCACACACACACACACACACACACACACACACACACACACACACACACACACACACAGCGTATAAATATCAAAAGTAAATAAGGGGTAAAGTAGGCTAAGAAAAACACACAACCAATTGAAAATCATTCAAACTACAAATAAGAGAGAGTTCAAGTCTCATTGAATTCCTCATTAACAAGGCCTTGTGCTATACATGTTCTTTGATGAGAGTCTCAAGCTGGAAATATACACTTATGTTAGAACAAAATAAATAAATAATTTCTAAAAAATACAAATCTCTTCGCGGACCTACTCATTTTATAACATACGTATATATATATATATATGAATTTTTATAAATGCATATTAATATATAAAAACACAAACACACACACACACACACACACACACACACACACACACACACACACACATATATATATATATATATATATATATATATATATATATATATATATATATATATATAACGTTTTTTGACAGTGTTGATCATACTATCAATTGTTCGTTACTTAAAATATCATTGTAAAAATTGACAAAATATATAATACAAAGAATAATTTCTTTATAAAAATAAACATAAAAGTCAGTCAACAAAATGTTCACTACGATAATTGACAGAAATGTTTCATAACAGCTATTCAGGGAGAAACATTGACACTTAAATGTATCATGAATGAAATCTTTAAAAAAATCAATCAAGCAATATTATGACAACCAACAATCAAATGTATATACAGGAAATATATTACTGGCTTGATATATATTCTTAGGCAGTATTAAAAAAGATTTTAAATTTTGGAAAAGAATCACATTTTAAATTCAAACTGATACGAAAAGGGAGAAAACGTTGAAAATGAATAATAAGAAATGTTCTAGGAAAAATCTTGTAAAAAACAAAATAAAGTATGGAAACATAATGGACGATTTGAAGAATCCAACAAGAAAAGAAAATAACAACGGGAGTTTCAAAAATGAAACATGAATAGAAAGAGAATCATAGGATGAATAAAAGGATCCAAGAGACATTACATAGTCTGTCACAAGACCATATTACATATAGAGCTAAGTAATGGGTGTCTCATTATATATGAAACCCATGTGACTGTTAATAACCTTACCAATAATAATGTTGTGTCCTTGTTGTTTCAGTTATGAAAATAGTTTACTATAAAAATTTATAATCCTTGATCACAATGTGTTGAACAAAAGGGAAAATATTTTGTAGTACTACTTATTTGGAGAAAAAAAATCATTTAAAACTGTCTCAAAATAGATGCAACCCATTAATATGATAATGATTTATTACTGAGTCAAGAAAATAAAAATAAAAAAAAGATTGCATGTCCTGGAGGGTGATATAATAAAAACTAAAAAAATAATTGACTTGAAGTCTCTTGCTCAAAGGACGCATTTTGTAGAGGACGTATTCCAGATGAACTTCATTGCTTGTCTCTGTAATAAATCATTATCATACTAATGTATTGCATCTATTTTGATACAACCTGTATATCTTCACACATTTATAAAGAGAAAGAAAGAAAGAAAGAAAAGAGTTTGAGAGAGAAAGATAGATATATAGGTTGAGAGAGAGAGAGAGAGAGAGAGAGAGAGAGAGAGAGATGGATGTTTTTTTTTTCAGAACCAGCAATTTGGAAGTGGGATCGACTTAAAATTAGACATTGACAATAGATTGAACAACAACCTGGAAAAAATACTTCGTGAAATTGATTTTAAAAATGAATGCTCCCTTTACATGCAAGGGGACATTTACTTTTTGAAATACGAAGAAACCTGAAAGAAATGGAGGACCTGCATTCTCTTTCTCTCAATGACAGAAAACTAACTGATAGACTATCCCCCAGCAAACCTTGAAATAAAACTCTAGTGTTAAAAATGTCATTAGAAATTTTCGAAAACAAAATATATTCCAGTTAAGATAACGGGTAATTTATCAATTTCTATTTTGAAGGGTGTGAAAAAAAAAAAAAAAGAAAAAAAAAGAAAAGAAAAAAATGCGTTCTTCATTAACCTTCTATTTATCATCTCAGTATTGATCATAGATATTTCAACAAAAAACACATTTATATAACTAGAACGCCGTATTTACAGACAAAATACAACATATCTCTATCTAAATTAGTCTACTAATTTCTACGTTGGTTTCTTTTAATGGTATCACTTTCTTGGATTTGATATTTCAGATTTATTTTCATTATTTCTGTGTCTTCTGTAATATTTATGTAATATATCTAGCGGCTTATGTTATCGCAAGGTGTGCAATGTGAGACCGAGACGAAACTACTCTTTTCGAATAAATATTCCTTAAAAAATTATAGAAGTTTTATTGCTGATTAGAAAATATTTTTTGCCCCAATTCATTGTAGAATTTAGACAAAATTAGTTTTAAAAGGGTTTATTGAATTTAACAGATGAGTTCCAAATTTTTCTTGAAAAAAATCTCCTTGCTGGCAGTTTGCCGTGTCACTCATCAGCCAGTTCTTGTGTCTCTGATTTCCCATTATGGCACAAACCATTCATATTTTATCGTCGTGAACTCTAAGAGTATACAAGCCTAGACATACATTAAAAATATGTATGTATACACACACACACACACACACACACACACACACACACATATAAATATATATATAT
>OY757905.1:22932518-22977518 GCA_963585895.1 Sepioteuthis lessoniana
TCAGGTGTGGCACAAGGCCGTATAAATGGGACACCCAGTGAGACTCAAACCCACTTCCGAAGGTTTGCTAGTCTAGTTTGCAAATCATTTCACCACCCGAGGTGGCCTTACATTTTTCTAAGTAGACAGTGTCAAGAAAACTATGTTCAGAGACTAAAAGCTGACAAACACAGGGCCATGCATTTAGCGAATGCATCAGCACAAAGTGAAACATATCAAACATGGATCACGACAGACAGCTGATTTAGTTCACTTAGCTTAAAACAGACTCTTTAATAGTCATGAGTCAATCAACGTGTATTGACTACGCAAAAGGATTTAAATCTTCGGTGGACAGACTTGTAAATAAACCAGACAATGACGTATAGGAAGTTCAACTCAGCAATGGGAATAGACGAATGAATCTAATTCTCACTTTTTCTTATACAGACATCTATTCATACAATTATTATTTTACTCATGGTGAATTTTTCTGCACCTGTAGTAACTGGTGGTTTTCACTTGAATCACAGTGATAGAAAGTATTCTGAACTCCTCAGAACTCTTCAAATTATTCTGTTCAATTCATGCAGTGCTGTGGTCTGGGCAGTCTCAATTCTTTCATGGATTTCTTGTTTCCTCACTTTTCTTTCATAATTCATAACTGTTTTTTTTTTTTAGCTCTCGGGCAAGGTTCATATATTTCTTGAGTTATCACTTTTCCTTATATTTACGCTGTGACCAGCTTGAACGGGGAAATCTGTTAGCCGAGATTGTAGTTTCTACTCGCTGAATTCAATCATTTCTCTTCTTCTGGAAATATTCCCCTACGTTCTAAAGAGTAATAGATCTCTTCTTAAACCAGTACTCTCAGTATTTGCTACCTCATAGGTAGGCACGTTATCGGTCTATAGTTGCTGACGATGGTTCTGGGAGGGATCTTTCTGAATCAGGATGGTTTTACTCTTAGTCGTCTATTCGGATATGATTGCTTCTTCTAGACATTTACTCAATCGTAGAGCCAGTCTGTTATGGGTGGATGGGAATGTTTTAACCAGAATCCATGTATACCATCGTAACCTGGCGTTTTCTAAAATAATACTTTCTTTAGTGCAGCGCCTAGCGTGTTCAGGTGTATGTTTATCTTAGGGACTTCAAGTCCTTGTAAGTTTTTTTTTGCCTGTTATTTATCGATTTGGTTTTACTGTAATGTTCTTTCTGTTCTCATATCCTAGTCCCCAATTATTTTTCTTCCTTTGCATCCGGTTGATGATTTGTCCTCGAGCATTCTCAATCGATATGTTGCTAGAATTTTCTTTTGTTATTTTGGAATGTCCTACTTTTATTTTATTACTTTAGCCTGCGTCTGTATATTTTTAGTTTACTTTCTTTCGCTAATATATTTTGATTTATTTCTTCAAGCTGTATTTTAAGACTTGTCTGCTGTTTTGCTTGATCTTTTCATATCAGTATATTATTTTCGAGTTTTCCTTCCTGAGTAATTTCGCTTGTTATCACTATTTTATCAATCTGTCCTTCTTGTCTAATTTTCAATCTAACTTTCTTATTTTAGTGAACGTTCCTTAGGAGAATCCTTATCTAATCACATCCTAGTTTTGATCGTTTAATTCAGAGGTGTCACTTGTTGGGATATTTGATAATGATTTGTTTTCCTTTTTGGTTTCTTCCTTTATTTCTTTCCAATCTTGGTTCCTGAGAGATGATAACGTACTTTTCTTTTATGATTTCTTAATTAATTCTAAATTTATTCTGTCTTACAGCTTGAACATAGATTTTCTTATGCTTGGCAGTTGTGATATTGGCAAAAAGAAAGACACGGCGAACACAAAAAGATTGATAGAAAAACATATATATTCAAGTAACAGAAACAAGATACATCTAACTTGGTTAAACAGTAGTTAGTCATTAGGAAGCTGAGAGTCAAGTGGGGTAGCGATTATCCGTCCACTACACAAGTGGTATCACACGTGACTGTGTCACGTGAGTCTGGTCAACTCCTCCGACGCTCCGTTGATGTGTATTTATGGAGGAGGGCGAGTCCATTATGCAGGGAGTACAACACTGGCTTTGTGGTGTTATGGTTTTCATTGTTTTGAGTTTCAACTCGGATAAGGAGATTAGTATTTTGCGCTTTGATTCCGGTAGTGGACACTTGTTCATATTTTCCCGACTTATAATTCCATATGCACCGGGCCAGTGATCTAATGGGTTGAGTGTTCACTAATAGTCCGGGAGACCGGGTTTCAATCCCAGGTCGAGTTATACCAAAGACTCAAAAAATGGTACTTGATACGTCCTTGCTTAGCACTCAGCACTCTAAGGTAAGGATCAAGGGTAAAATGTCGCAAACCAGGCAATGGAGTTGCGCCCTCCCCTACACCTCAGTGTAGTAGCTATTGAAAATGGAGCTTTCGGGTTACCCTCGACTAAGGTCACCAACTTTACTTTTATATATGCACATATTTCTAGTATCTCAAAATCAGAAAAACATTCTTTATTATCATTCTAGTTTGATCAGCAAGATTTGGTCTTGTATTAAATTTAAAGAACTCTGTCCGAATTTTTATCATTCATTATTTATACCCTCTTTGCAAAGGATTGCTCCGGAAATTTGAATGAAGTCGATTTCTGTTATCTTCTCTCGTTCATTTCTTCCGTTAGTGTCTCTCAGTTTAATTGTTACTCTAGTCGTTTGTGTACCTGAAATTAGAACACCAAGCATTCGCAGGTTTCCGATCGGATTCCCCTTGTTGGCAATCAACGGAGCACCTGCCGATCATGGCGCACTGAACTGTAATCTGAGTTCCAAGATGATTTGGATGTTTTTAAAATAGCTATACCAGAATCACGGGTTAATTATTGTTGCGTTCTGGTTAGTGAATGCTTGTAATATTAAATAAAGACAAACCACGATATGAGAGGAAATAGAGATATATTCTCAGGAAAAAGTATATACAATAGAGAGATTATTAGTAGACATGAACATAGGATTAGTGAATACAGAATAAAGATATAGTCCAATGATAGTATTGGCTTCCGTTATTATGTTAGCAAGTAAGGTGATCTAGTGCGATCTCCAGTGTCCAACGCTCTAATACTATTCCTATAAGAAGTTGCTCTTCCCCTTCTAGTCTGCCCTGGTATTTGTAGCAACTGCTATATATGGCAGATGGACTAGTTCATTGTGTGGAAAAAGGTAGGTGATACCCAACGATTATTATCTATTAACCTGTCAAAGATGTGACATGGGATTTTTCACTGGAAGAAGACACTTCAGATAGCCACCAAAAAATTAGAAATGCAAAAATAAAGGAAAAAAAAGTAGACACTATAGTTTTAAGACAATAAGGCTTTAAGATAATGGAAAGTTTACATAACCCTTTATTTTTCTTAATCTTTAGCTAGATATAAGTCATTTGTGTTAATTACTCGTTCTCAATACATTTTACAGATTAAACTTCTGACCAGGTTTTTTTTTTCATTTTAGAATGAAGGATTCTAAATTCAAATGAAGATTACGACATTACACCTTCGTATTTACACATATTGATTCACTGATAAAAAAAAAAAACTGTAACGAAATGAATAAAAAATGTAAAGTGAAGGTTAAATTTTTCCATGCATAAGATTTTCAAGTCTTTTGCAATCTTCAAGTGAATAGTTAATGTATTTCATTTCATATATATATTTTTGTCAAACTAATTGCTTTACTAATGTCAGGGTCGGGACTTGTTCGTTTTTGTTCTTTAGGGTCGGGATTACTTTTGGATTTTATTCCTTTTTTTTAATTTTAGGCCCTAGGATTCTAAATTCAAATGAAGATTGACTCACTTCTATTATCTTCTCACACATCTCATTAGCAACTTGGTCCCGCGTTTTAATTTCTAGAGAAGTACGTTTGATCCATATTCAGTACTTCGTGCTTGTGCCTTTATGCTAAAATCTAAGCTTAGCAAATATTTTAAAGTCAGTCTTCATTTTTTGGCGGGCTATACAGGCAGAATATTGTGAGTAAATTCAAAATCTTCACTCTTGGTTTAGTGCCAAACTTAGCTAAACTTAGTAAATAATTATAATCCCTTTCTGTCTTAAGCTGTTTACCATTTTCGATGTTGACCATGTTAACATTTTAGTTTCAACAGGCACGCGTATGGGAAATAAATTCAGGAACACCATAGAAAATAATAAGATAGTCATCGTTGCATTCGCACTATAAAGTATTTGTAGGATTCTCTAACTGACGCCGATTGATAAGAAAGACTGCAAGAATATACTTGCTGTACGAATGATGTTTTTGCATTCATCTTCTAAATGCATCATCAAACAGTCTCCCCGCTACCAAATCCCGAAAAACTGCATCTCTGATCTGAAAAGGCACCACGTACAAGGTAGCAAAATCAGCTGATGTTCTTTGACTTAGCCAGTTTTCTAGTATACAGTGGAAATATCTCATTAATAGCAAGATTAAACCTGTGAAATTAAAACGTTACTAGCAGATGGATTAATTTCTGCAGTACCAATGTGAAATGCCAAGTTAGGATTTTAGTTTTTATTCTCATTATCTATCGTAACAAAAATAACAAAAACATTTACATAAATTTGGAGAATTCCTGTGGTTTAAGAAATAACTGGCCTGTGATATTATTGTGAGTTCAAACTAAAGTTGCGCCATTATCATTTATCATCCCAGCCGTAGGTTAAATAGCATCACTGCTGTTCTTTTCAAAAATGGTTTTGGCCTTAAATAACTCATAGAGTTTGATATGCCGTTAGACAAAGAAACCAAATATTTAGATGGTTTATATAAAGTGTACTCCTCTTAATTTAAAGGTATATGAAAATGATAGATATTTTGTTAACATGTTATCAAGTTAAATTTTGTTGTCTTCTCGATGTTATAGAACAATATTGCGTTTTTAATCGAAGCATAATAATTTTTGATGGAATTATGGAATCATTGTCTATACTTTTACATGGAGTCAACTGGAAGTGTTTTCTGAGATTTATGCACCGGGTTTGCAGAAAAGAGCAGTAACTTCTTGGTATTACACATTCTAGCTGAAAAAGGGAAACGTTGTACACTGTATTGAAACTTTTCATTTCATCTGCTAGAATAAATATGGAAACTGTGAAGATAAAGATATCGCTAATATTTATATCAACTAAGCACCTCATTTAAAGTCACGAAGTGCTTCCTGGCCACATGAGTGGAGGCTGAAAATGTTTGTTCAGTCTTTGTGTGTGTGTGTGTGTGTGTGTGTGTGTGTGTGTGTGCGCGTGTGCGTTTATGTTAATGTTCAAACAATTACAATGAACGAAAAGTAGTATGATTTTAATATCGGCACCTAAAGTCTGTCTCACTCTGGGTGGTCTTTCTTTTTCTCTATATGGGAAGTGTGCTGTTCAAATATATACAATTCTTTTGCCTGTTTTCCTTTTACTTTTGCCAATGCTCCCGGAGACACAAACCATAAAATGACATGACTAAAATACAGTCCCCATATGTTATCATATATATATATATATATATATATATATATATATATATATATATATATATATCTTCTAACAAACTTTTTAAAAGAAATTTTACCTGATGGTTATCGTAGAAGGTTACAGGGAAAAAACATTATCATAACAATACCTATTAGAAGCAACTCATTCTCAGGACTATTTAAAAATAATGAATACGGATTTCTCCAGTAGAAAGTTAGCAAAATCCCACGATTTTGAAACAGTAAAATCTTCTTCAGGAAGCTCAACTCGTGTACTCAGTCATGGTTAACGAAATTAGAAAAATCTACTCAGGCAGATTAAATAAAGGGTTCACTTTGAAGTTCTCTGTGAGCTCGTAACATCAAACACCTAAAGAAGGTCGAGGACACTGCTGGAGAAGCAGAGATGAACTCATAAGAGATGTACTCTTATGGACCCCCACACATGGCCGCGCAAAAGCAGGACGACCAGCTCGAACGTACATTCAGCAGCTATGTGAGGATACAGGCTGTTGTCCTGAAGACCTACCTAGGTCGATGAACGATAGGGAGGAGTGGCGAGAGAGGGTCAGGGATATCCGTGCTACCAGCGCGATATGATGATGATGATGATAACAATCAAGATGAAATAATAGTCCAAATTTTTAAGTGATAAAACTTTTCCAGAAAGTTCAAATCAATACAATCAATATGATTAATGTTAAAGAGTATTTTTATGAGCACTAAATTTGTGATAGAAATATAAAAAATGCACCTCTTTATTCAAATTCTTTAAAGTTTTGAATTAAAAATTGAACTTCAGCATATGGGAAAAAAATCTAGCCTAACTTTTGCGAGAGTCATCTTGAACAAATCGGTAATGATAAATTGCTAGGTAAGAATAGTTCTCATATCTTCTGAAGAACACTTTCATTTAGGAGAGAAATCATTCAATTAATAGCGATATTTTTCAGAAAGGATAATATTAATTAACTTACATGACGAATATTCCAAGGGGAAAATCAGAAGAAAAAAACCCACATATATTGAACTAGAAAGAATAACGTCACGTAATAATGTAGTAGTCTACTCTGTAATCATATATATTCGTTTTGATTGATTTCTTTTCAAGAGTCATTGAATCGATTCGTAAAAGAATGAATATATACAATCATTCAACAGTGAAAGACGTCGAAACCAAGCCATCACTGACATACTCATAGGAACTAATTATACAGACTTTATCATATTATATAAGTTGAAATATACGTATGTCTGTCGATAAGTTCAGAGCCAAATTATGAAAGTGTACGTATTTTACCTTAAAACTTAGTAATTGTCAATAAAATCTCCTTACTCAGCAGTCTTCCTCAAATTATACAAACCAAACATTATAGAATGAAATTAGCTCATTAAATTTGATAAAGGCAGTTAATATAGAGACTTAAGGTTAGATCATGCTGCAAGGAACGATTTAAGCTAGATTGCTATAGTTAAGAAGCGATGAGCCTGCGTTGTCATTAAAGAAGTGATTAATATGGAAGAACAATTAAAAACCTGAGCCAAAACTTAGTAAAAATAATATAGTATATATCTTCTACCGTGGGGATTCTTCAACTGGGATGAATTGCAACGAAATCACCTTTTTTGTGTCCACTAATTCATTATTCATTTTCGGATTTTGTTTTACATAACTCGTCGTATGATACCGGGAGCTTCCTTGGGATCATTGATGGTATAGATCAGAAACGAACACAATACTATTTGTCTAAAAAAAAAAAAAAGACTGAAGAAACGGTATGAAAAATCGATTCGCTACAATCTTGTAAGGTTAAATTTTTAAACAAATTGTTATGTAGACTATAATAATAATAATAATAATGATAATAATTATAATATTAATAATAATAATAATAATAACTATGAAACATGCTGGTGACAATTATACCAATTGTAATTGGTGCGTTTGGAACCGTAACTAAAGGATTACTAAAGGGACTGGAGGACTTGGAAGTTGGCGGATGAGAGGAGACCATCCAAATTATTACATTATTAAGAACGACCAGAATACCGAGAAGAGTCATGGAGACTTGAGGAGACTTGCTGTTACTCAAACTCCAGTGAAAAATCATCAGCTAACGCTGATGTAAAAACTCTAATGAATAAATAATAGTGGATATAAGTACCTTGACCTTGCTAGGGAATTGAAAAAGCTGTAGAGCATGAAAGTGATGGTGTTATCAACTGTAACTGGTACAAACTGTAACTTTGTACAGTCAATAAACGGTTGGTACAAGGACTGGAGGACTTGGAAATAACGGGACGGGTGGAGACTGTCCAAACTACAGCATTTTTAAGATCGGACAGAATACTGAGAAGAGACTTGGAAACTTAAGGAGACTTGTTGTCAATCAAACTTCAGTGAAAGACCCTCACCTAACGCTGATGTGAAAAAACTCTCAAGGAGTAAAATGATAATTACAATAAAATAATAATCTTGACCAGACGAGTAGACCTACTGATAATCAACAAAAAAAAGAGAGAATCTGCCAAATTGTGGACTCTGCCGCCCCGACAGACCACTGAGTAAAATTGAAAGAAAAAAAAAGAAAGATAAATACCAGGATCATGCTAGAGAACTGAAAAACAATGGAACATGAAAGTGACGGTAGTAATAATTGTAATCACTTTGTTCAGTACAGTTACCAAAGGGTTGGTAACAAGTCTGGGAGAATTGGAATATAGAACATGAATGGAGACCATCCAAACTACAGCTCTGTTAAGATAAGACGGAATACTTAGAAGAGTTCTGGAGACTTGAGGAGACTTGCCGCTACTGTGACAAGAGTGCAAAACTATTGGCTAACGCTGGTGTGGAAAGCTCTCAAAGGTGTAAAATAATAATAATAATAAAATCTCATCAAAGGGATAAACACCTGGTCTGCCCTCTTTGTAAGATACTCTGGACTATCCTTGAAATGTACGATGGGAAAAACTTTGAAAAATGAACCAGAAAACAAGAAAGCTAATGTCAATGCATAAAGCCTAAAATCCGACAGATGACATCGACAGATTATATGTATCAAGAAAAGAAGGAGGAAGAGGCTCATGAACATTGAAGATAACGTGGAAGCATCAATATGAGGGATCGAAGACTACATTTAAAAAGAACAAAGAAAAACTAATTACAGCGGCCAGAAACAGCACAGACAACATAGAGATCAACAGAGCAGAATGACTAGGAAATGGGGAGACAAACGACTCTACGGATATTTCAGGCGACCAACTTGTGAAATCTCATACAAGAAGACATTGAAATGACTACAAAAATAAAACTTTAAGAGAGAAACTGAATCTCTTTTAACAGTTCAATCTACTTTCGCTCTATAAAAGCGAAGGGAGATTGGATGCAACAAAACAGCAAGTGTAGGTTATATAGTGACAGAGACAAAACGATTGATCTCATAATGAACAACCGTAGCAAACTTGCACAAAAAAGAGTATAGGACTAGATATGAATGGCTGCCGAAGGTGATTCACAAGCAATACAAGATAATGTAAGTTTGACGATACGAGCAAGTGGTATATGCACAACCTAGAATCCGTCCTGGAGAATGAGATTTACACTAATCATGAGATCGTAACCAGCCATAGTTTACAAAAAACCCCAAAAAAAACAAACAAAAAAACAAACAAAACAAAACAAGACAAAAAAAAAACAACAACAACTGCTGAATAGTAGACTTTGCCGTCCCGGGGTGCCAAAAGTGTAAACCAAAGAAAGTGAAAAGAGAGAGAAGTACTTACAACTTACCAGAGAACTAAAACACGAAGGTGACTGTGATACTTTTTGTAATTTGTGTACTCGGAACGATCTCCAAATGCTGGGGGGTGGGGCTGGAAGAGTGTAATATATCACTAGGATTTTTTTGAGTGATACATTCGGCCGTAGATGAAATCAACAAAATGATTACCGGAAAACAAGCTATGTGTGGTCGTAAGCAGTGACCAAGGAAAAGCAAGCAATGCGTGGGTGTGAACCGTGACCAATGAAAAACAAGCCATGCAGGGTTGTAAGCCATGGCCTATGAAAAATAATCACTGCGCGTGAGTCACGTGGGAGTTTTAAGACTATATAAGGTCTAGAATTTTGGCTGAAATCAGTTCCCGTTGTTTATTCCGACTACCGACCGTTACTTTGTCTGCACGAACTCTCTCTCTCTCTCTCTCTCTCTCTCCGATTACTCTTCTGCTCTATACAAGTGTCACTGTCTAAAAATAAAAATATAAGATTATATGTTTACATGTTTGTCAAGACCCAGTGTTAGTATACTACAAAAGTTGCAAATCGAAGGAAAAGTAGACACCATCAGAACTCTAGCATTATCTGCCAGAATACAAAGAATAGTCTTGGAGACTTGAGGAGACTTGCTGTCACTTAGACTCCAGTTAAATATCATCAGCTAACGCTGGTGTGAAAACTCATAAAGAGTATAATAATTATTATTTTCTTTATTTTCTCGTGTCAACAAATTTTGTTTGTTACTTAAATATTTGTTGCTTTTGATTATAAGTTTTGCTTTATCGAGCGAATAACCTTCTTCATTGACGACCCCGTCTAGGAAACGACATTAGATCGTTCAGATAGTGTTACAACAAACAGGATAGTGTTTAAACAAACAAGTATATATAACAGAAGACTACTACATTATTGATAACTTTTAACTTGAAGAATACTTATTAATTCATTGTTAACATAAATGATAGGAATATAAATCACTCCATTGCAAAACAAATGTAAGACTCATATATTCGATTTCCTAACCAATCACACAGCCAATTCATGATAACAGGCATATAAACAAAAACATGCTGTTTCTAACTGCGTTTTAAGGCTTCTCTACGGAACAAAGCGAAGACGTGAAAGAGAATGAAAAAAATTTTGAGATGATTTTATTTGATTAAAACTGAAGCCCGAGTGTAAGGAGCATCATCATATTCCTTCTGTCACTGGGAGATAAATTGAAAGTGTTTGATATCCGAAGAATTACGGCAACTCGAAAGAATAAAGAGTGGATACTGAGACAAGTGCTAAAATCTTTAAAGCACTATTTCCTCACTGATAAGTAATAAACAAGTGGGATGGATACAGAATGTTCATCAGCATTTATGAGAAGTGGCTTCTTTGTATCCATAGTCTGTGAAACAGACAATAGTTCCGATACAAAGAAAAGTTTGTGTCTGTACCAAAACCAAGATTAGACACTGTGAATGGAATGGTCTGTTTCTCCTGGGAAAACAATCTTTTGTATCCGGAAGTAGCTTGAAGCTTACACCGAATTTTAGGTTTGGACATGTATATGGATTCTCACACAAATACACACCTATTATCAACACAAAGGCCTGACATATTGGAACTGAAACTACATACAAATGGAGAACTGTTTTATAAAGATATTATCAAAACTGCCAATCATGAAAAATGATGATGATAAACCTGCTGATAATGATGCCAAGAAAAATTGATTTATTTTGTAAACTAAGAAATGAATAGTCTAGTAGCAAGTTCGAACTCCAGTCGCACTATAACGTTCACTTTCGGATTTATACGGTTGGGAAGTTTGGAAAGACAAACGCAGGGCAAAACAAAGAAAATAACCTCACTGGTTAGATGTTTGTCCGAACGAAAAGTCGACTTTATCTAATGCAAACTCATTGCATATGAAATAACCAGCGGAAATGAAGTAGAATGACTTACGGTATATATTAGAAGATTAATAAATAAAACAAACAAAGGAGCCAAAGAAGGTGCCCGTGGTGTAATGGGTATCGTCCCAGGAAATGGACACGACGACACGAGTTCAAATCCTGGACGAGACTGATTGCCAGTCACATAGCACTAATACCCTTGGGAAAGGTATGATTCCAATTATTCTCCCTCCAGATATGGGTAAATAGTAGTGCAGACTAGGTTCTTCAGCCTTGGTGAGGCAACTAGTGTAGAAGAAGGAAAACTCTGAATGTTAAACTCCGCTTAAAAATTGACCTTGTATCATATCCTGTCCGAGCGGAGGGGTTGGTAAATATGAAAGGGGCCAAAGAAGTAACCGATGGTATATTAAAGAATTCCATCAGCCTATCCGGTTATCACAAAATGGGAGATATTGTATGGATTGAAATAATTAAGATAAATAAATCATAATTTTAGTACAGGGTGTTTCAAAAGAGATGCAACCAATTAATATAATTATAATTTATTACTGTAGTAAGCGCAGTTGGAGTTCAAACTAAAACACTTCCTGTAAAACATACATCCTTTCAGCAAGAGAAATCGAGTCAATGTTTTCTTTAATTAATATAATATCAGCTTCTAGGACATGGAATCATTTCTTATTTTCTTGTTTCAGCAATAAATCATTATCATATTAATAGGTTGCCTCTATACTGAGACAGTTTTGAATGATTTTGTCTCCAAATAAGTAGAGACCCAAAATATTTTTTCTATCTTGTCAAAGGTATTGTGATCGAGAATTAGTAGTTGTTATGGTATGCTATTTTCTAATAAAAAACACAATATCCTTATTCGTAGAGTTATTAACAGTCACATGGGTCCCATGTATATAGAGACGCACAATAAAAAGGAGGAAGATGCCAGGTTTATGTTGTAAATGAAAACTATCAAGGAGAAAGTAGAAATCCAGTGAAAAATCAATCTATTTAAACAATGGTAAATATAAGAAATAATGTTCTGGCATTGGCGAATATATTTGGAAGCTTGAAGAAAGAGGTAAATATTAGGCTCAATTAGAAGACAAAACGTATCGCATTTCCTTTTTCTTCTTTATACTTTTTCTCTTTCTCTCTTCTCTCACTGTGTGTGTGTGTGTGTGTCTGTGCGTGTACGTTTGTTACATTGTCGCCTAGTTATCTTCTCATCAAGTCCCATGATCTTTTTGGTCTTTTACCGTGGGATATTCTTTTGCTGGAATGAATTGCAACAAAATCACTTTCTTTGTGTGCACTAATTCATTATTCATTTTCAGATTATTTTTTTTATACATATCCCGTCGTATGATACCGGGAGCTTCCTTGGGAACATTGATGGAAATTATGACCACGCAATCTTTGCTGATGCGTAAATCTCAGCATTCCGGGCTAAATAATTCAAAGTTAAAATATAATTTTTAATTTCTAGAATATGTGATCGCTTGACTTTAAATCGTCCACTGAAATCCTTGACCTCAACTACCCTTAGGGGTTATAACTAGTCAATTGCATTGCGTTGACCAAAAGTAGGGCTTTGAGAACAGCTCTTAAAATTTCATTAATAAACTATAATACGTTCCAAGTAAAAGATTCGGTCCCTCTATTAGTTAAATTACCCCCCCCCATATATATATATATATATATATATATATATATATATATATATGAATTGTATATCATTTAAATATACATAGGAAGTAATATTTTAAATTAATAATTTTTATGTTCATCGGTGAATTAATTGAATTGATAAGGAAATAAATTGTGTTTATTGATAATTTCTCTCTCTCTCTCTGTATATATATATATATATATATATATATATATATATATATATATATATATATATATATATATATATATTGTTTGTTTGTTTTCTTTTAGATCCTTCTTTCTTGGTCGGGCCGAGAACTTTTTAAATCGCACTCGTTATATATCTAATGACCATGGTATAAAAGCACGAAATGATGTAACAGGTTGTTTAATGAGCACAATGAATAGTAATTGAAATCAGGAACAAAATCTTTATAGAGGTGTCTTCGTCTTTTTACTGGTAGGAGTGCTAAGTTGCACTACTGTTATTGTCTCGTACATGGAAATCGGTGAACGGGATTCAAATTCCGGTTGAATCTACTATTGAGTTCAATGCTTTCGAGGAAGATAATGAAACACTCTCCGCACTCTTTCTTATTAACCATAATGTCTCTGGCACTCTACTTTAATAGAAATAAATAGGAATGAGTGTGTTAGTACACAATAAAGTTACACACTCAATAAGGTCAGGGGTTCTTTCTTTCTACTGTTATGATGTAACCTTGTATTATTTCCAGGATGATATTGAGAGGGACGCTTTCTTACTGATGTGTAATGAAATACACGATTTTAGACTTAAATACTTTAGTTCACTTTGTTATCGAACGGCCTCAAGTTATATAATTTACCGATGTATTAATATTTAATTGACTGATTCATATGTTGTAGTGCGTGATTATTACAAAGTGGAGATCAATAAACATGACTTTACGCAGTTAGGAGGTTTCTTCCTTTAATGTATCTGAGTGTGACAGTGAATAGATAAACACACACACACACACACACACACACACACACACAAAGAAAGAGGCAAAGAGAGAGATTGAGAGTGTGAGATAAATAAAGAGAGAGAGATAAATAAAGAGTGAGGGAGTTAGTGAGTGAGAGAGAGAGAGAGAGAGAGAGAGAGAGAAAGAAAGATAAAGAGTGAGTGAGTGAGTGAGTGAGAGAGAGAGAGAGAGAGAGAGAGAGAGAGAGAGAAGCCGATACAGAGAGGGATCGAGGATAATAGCTCGGGAATGAAATCAGCGGATCGAGTTCAAGTTCCTGCCCTTGTAGTTTGGGTTTACATAGAACAAATGACATTTGAAAAGCATGAATGCATATCTTCTCCAGCTATTTATAATATAGTAGGTTGGACTTGCTATTTAGTCACATCAAGCAGCCAGTCTAAGAGATGAACAACACTAAATTCAAAATCGGAAAGTGGAGTCCCTTATTTCATCAATATAGATTCAAATACGGAAGAAGAATGAGGAGGACTCGTCAAGAAAAAGCGATAACAAAACCACAAAAGAAAACTACGAATGAAATCATAATAGAGATTTATGTACTCGTCTACGCGAAAAAGAACTGTTAATGCGCCTGTAGGTCGTGACCAACGTAAATGATCATAATGAGAAAGGGTATAATGAGATAGTAACACAATAATTTGATAATAAGAACCAATACCAGTGTCAAGGAGTTAAATCAGAATGAGTAGGACAAGAAAGAAAAAAAAACTATTGTAATCCGTTGGAAAATCTCTCAATAACCTAAACGGATGTGTTCCCCTTGACAGCAACCGCTAATATAGTAAAAACAAACCGAAATCCAATCGGCTCCACACATTTACTTCCGGGACTAACGCGAGAGAAAAATAAAGAGTCATAAAAATATTTCCGACAAATCAGAAATCGAGGTACGTGCCTCTCTCTTTTGCACTAAATAAAGAAGGGCTAATTTGAGTCAGAAGGTTAAAATGACCCAAGCCGCTGAGATAGAACGGGACACGCCCTGCAAGCAGCTCAACCATCCACAAGAAGACGCCAACAGTCTTTCATTACACGTGGATTTTCTACATTATATTTTTTACAACGACTCTTATTCGCGGCATATATTTCTGAAAAAACAGAACAACAATATCCTGAAAAAACCATGAATGAAAATATTTTTTCTTTTTTGTTCTTCAAACATGTCTCGTCAACATTGATGTGTTAGTTTTCATTCTTTTCCATTTATCACGATTCATGATACACTAAAACGACTACATTTGTACAAGAACTACCCTCATTCATATCTGTGCTCTAATACAGTAAAAACGTCTTTAAAAATGTTGATTTATCTTCGTATCTATTCAAAATGTCTTGATAAATTTGAATTTAGTTTTCTTATTTTTGCCTGTTTAACTTCTCGTAAATGTCCGAGAAGTCCCCCATATACCATTTGTAAATATGTTTTCACTTGCTCCTTGGTCTTCCTCTTGATTAAAACATACAGTGGGGGTGTCTCTGAGGTGTAATGGTTAAAACTGGACTGCAGAATCGTAGCAAGCGAGTTCGAACTCCAGTCACGCTATTACGTTCCCTTTCGGACAAATACCCTTGGGAAAGGTATGAACCCCACTTATATAAGTTAAATAGTACCACTACTGTTCTTTTAGAAGGATGGATATGTTATTGAATAGCCCAAGAAGGTTGATATGCCATTAAACAAATAAACAATCATAACGGGTTTTCAAAGAAAATTGGCTAAGATGAAGACAAAATGAAGAGATTATAACGAGTTTACATCCAGGAAGGAAAAAGAATTCATCAGACTTTTGACCACAAAAATACCACTGACTTTATTATTGATGATGCAACTTCCGTCTGGACCTGTCTCAAGAAGCAGGAAATCGTGAAGTGGTCTTCTAAAGTCGATGAAGGAAAGACTAATTTTTTGGCAAATCGTGGCCAACCCCGAATGGGATATGGAGCAGTTTTGTTAAACGTGAAATTTAAACAAATTCACCTACCTAGGAAGCAGTGTCTCATCAACCGAAAAAGACATCGACACGCGGCTAACGAAGCCATGGACAGCTATCGATAAGCTATCGATCATATGGAAATAAAACGTGACCGATAAAATGAAACGCAGTTTCTTCCAGGCAGCATTTTTTTCGCCAGGGACCCAAGGTAGAATGTGCTAACGTGTTTAGGTATGTGAGAAGTTGAGGGTCAAAGTTTCTTCCAGGCAGCGGTCGTGTCGATACTGCTGTATGGATGCACCACTAGGACGTTAACAAAACGGCTGGAGAAGAAGCTAGACGACAATTACACACGAATGTTGCGAGCAATATTGAACAAGTCCTTGCAGCAACACCCCACAAAGCACCAACTATACGGCCACCTGCCTCCCATCACGAAAACTATCCAAGTTAGACAGACCAGACACGCAGGACACAGCTGGAGAAGCAGAGACGAGCTCATGAGTGATGTACTCCTATGGACCCCCACATATGGCCGGGCAAAAGCAGGATGACCAGCTAGAACATGCATACAGCAGCTATGTGAGAATACGCGATGTAGCCCTGAAGTCCTGCCAGAGGCGATGAACGCTAGGGATAAGTGGCGAGAGAGGGTTAGGGATACATGTGCTAGCGGCAAAACATGATGATGATGATGATGATGACTGGTCACTCTGTCGGTAACTAACTGATTAACTGACCTTTTTGAAAAATCCCCAACACTCGTGTTTGACAGTTTCTCACCTCTACCAGGAGATTTCTTGTGACTGAAATTTTGATGTCGGTCACTGTTGGGCAGCAATGTCGTTACAGGAAGGAGACGGCTGTGATATTACAGTCATCGCTAAAGTCAGCAGTTCTTAAGTTTAGCATCTGCAATCAGCGCTAAGAAAATACTAAGGCTTCTTTTTTCCCCTGTCTTTTCGATGAGCTTGTGAAAGCTCAATGACATTGATCTCTGACTCGTTTTCCTGGTTTACAGTCGAAGAACACAACTTATTGTACAGATTCTTTCGTAACAATTGCATACTGAGCTCATATATTTCGATTACGTCCATTAAATTGTTTTCATAGATATAAAAAAAGATGTCTCTTTCATCTAAATCTCAGAATTCCAAATTTACTGCATCTCTTAAATATGTACTTTAATCATATTTTCTTTTTAAAATGCTTGTTGTTTTAAGATAATGCATTTTAAGTATGTAACGGATTCTTTTTTACATATCGTCAATTTTGCGATGTTTCTGCTGATACTTTCTTCGGGTACTTTCTGGTATATATTAAATTTTGCAGTCATTTTATCACTTTTAATAGAAACTAAGATTTTCGACCTATACATTATAACTGTAAGAAAAAAAAGCACGTATTTACTCAACCCAACAGGCGGGATGCGACAGAGGGCTACTTTTTAAACAAATTGTCGATATTTTCAATTGTGAGTTTTCCTTTCTCCTAGAATGTTTGCAGTTTGAACGTTATGAGCAAGGTCTGCTCTACTATTTACACATAGATAAGCGGAGAGATATGGATACATGATTCTCCAACAGCACAAAAGTGTAAATGATTTCTTTCTTAGATGGCATATCAAATTTCCTGGATTATTTAACCCAAAGCTATCCTCAGTGAAGGACAGTTGTAGTACTATTTAATATAACTTTTAATGGTACTATTCAGCAAGTAGTTGGGGATAAGGCAGTTCATGCCTTTTCTAAGGGTATAAGTCTGATAGTGAAAATAATAGCAAGACTTTAGTTCGAACTCGCTTAATAAGAAGTCAAAGTACAGCGAATCGTAAAATGCTGCAACATGGATTTGAACTTGGGTGACCGTATTCCTTTCCTTAGACAATAACTGTTATGTCTCGCACCTCCAAGGTAATTGTGATGTGTGGTGCAAAGGTAAAGATTGTCGAATGAAATATACATGTCAAGAAGGTTACAAAAATATTAGCAATATTCTAACTCGTTTAACAAATTCTTATTTTAACAGACCAGACATTGGCATGATGGTCAGAGTGTTCGGCAATGGCCAGGGAGACCTGGGTTTAATTCCAAGTCGATTCATATCAAAGACTCAAAAATGGTATTTGTTGCTTGCTTGCTTAACGCTCAACATCATATGGTAGGAATCAAGAGTAAAGTGGAGCAATCCAGGGAAAAGAGTTACACCCTCCCCAACACATTAGTGTAGAAACTATCGAAAAAGAAGCCTTCGAGTCACCCTCGACTTCAATCGCCAAATTTACTTACTTTATTAATTTCAGTATGTCTTTCTTTTATTCATTAGAGATTACTTTCTATGACATCACTTTTATTTGTCAAATCGAAATTACTCTAAAGATTACAAACATCCAATATTAAAGTCACAAATAGTGCAAGAAAAATTGCATAGACACAGACAGTGAAAACAATTGACTAAAATAAACGAAGAAAAATAGAAAGAATATTTGTTCAGGATGAACTTAAACTCTGCATATAACATCAATTTATATTTATCAACTTATTTTAGAAATTGGCCACAAAATAAAATCACTTCACTTCCCTTATCTCAGAAAAGTATGTTTACAATCCAAAAAAACAAAACAAACTGTTTTGCTAAATGTCTGTTATGTACTTAAGAAATAGCCAAGTTCTTAATTTCAAACACTAAACATGAAGTAACCATAAAAACGGTTATCTTAATATCTCATTACTTGTGAAGAATTTTTCACGAAAAGACCTATCAAAACATTTCTCTATTATATATTAACATTGCACTTTTATTTCTAATAAAACTGAAATATGATAAGGGAAGTATGATAATGATTTTTTATAATGTGTATATTTTTCTGCGGTTTTTAATGTTTTACTCTTTCATCGTGATCAAAAATATCCTCTCACATACATATTAAAAAGTTGACGCAATCATTTACAACCAGTGACAAATGTCGGCCTTTGATTATTAGCGAAGTCATCTACGAATTCCATGCAAAATCAATGAAATTTTTAATAGTATTTCTTATCAGGTAAACAAAATAATTAAAAACCTCATGATATTGGTTTTTAGCGAAGGAATTTTCAACATGAACTTTTAATAAATAAACGTTGATTGGTTGGTTGTGTTTTACGGCATATCAACCCTTATAGTTTATTTTGTGCCAAATCCTGTTTATATATCTAAATCAAATATATATGATTTGTAAACATTATTTTGATTGGTTTCATGTACTACTATATAGCACAAATATTGTATGCAAATTAGCACTGTCTCGTTTAAAAATAATGTTATCTATAAACCATTCTCTTAAAAATCATATAAAATCAAAGTATAATCAGAATTTGGTATTAAATAACTATCAAGGATTGATGCGTACTGAAAAAACAGCCTGACCTAACCTCAAAGTGACGTGTTTTATTCTGATAAAAAGCGTTGAATGAGCAGTAGTAGCAGTTCTATTGAGAGTGTGTCAGGATATGTGTAATTCTTTATGCAAGTCTGTATAATAACATGTATGCAAGTTTGAGAGAAAAGGACAGAACGAGAGAAAAAAACAGGTAAAGCGAGAAATACACAATAGCCTTTCCTGGGAAATGACTTGTAATTTATAAACATTAAATATCTTTGTGACCTGATCAATTAAATCATAGTTTATGCCCAGAGGTTACGCACAGCAATAGGCATTTGAAACGATGGTGGAATTATTTCCAGTATTTGCTTCATAACTCTGAAAATTAATATTTCAGCTCATGGCAGTTGCATCAAAACTTTCCTTGAATAATTTGATATTTTTAGAAAACTATTATTTTCATTTGCCCATTTAAAAAAAAAAATGTCACTTTTTGTAAATGAAATTTTTTCTTACTGATTTTCATTATAATTATCATAACGCTTATTTCCAGTGTTGTTTGTAATCGGTCAGTATTAGTAAAATTCAAATTATTGGGTATTTGATAAAGAACATCATCCTAAAGTTAATCTTATTTACCCAACCCCTCCGCTCGGGCAGAATATGACACAAGGTCATTTTTTAAGCGGAGTTTAGCAGGTTTTGAATTCAGAGTTTTCCTTCTTCTACACTAGTTGCCTCACCAAGGCTGAAGAACCTAGTCTGCACTACTATTTACCCATAGCTGGAGGGAGAATATTTGGATTCATACCTTTCCCAAGGGTATTAGTGCTATGTGAAATACAATCAGTTAATTGAGTACAGTTTATGCATACATTAATTTTATCTGACGATATTAGTAACGTTTGGTTTACTTTGGTATGGTTTTATGGCGTATCAACCATTGTAGGTTATTTACCACCAGATACTTTTTATACACATGTATCAAATATATGATTTCTGAACACATTTTGTAGATAACCTTTTTAAACGAGCCACAGCTCATTTTTGTGTACACAGTTAAATGGCTTCACTTATTTCTATCTAATACGAATAATTCTACGTACTTTTAATCATTCGTTGGCACTCAGCCAAATGTTTTCACGCATTGATATTTAACTCTAACGATTCAATAAAATATCACTCATTTCTTTACACAGAGTTAAATGGTCAAACAGTTCTATTTGTAACAATTCAGTTTAGCATTAGTCAACAAAGTATAATGTTTCCAAGTATGGCTATGTATCACTTATAATTCAATCAAACACTCATTTGCTTACACACAGTTAAATGATCAAACAGTTCTATTTCAAACACTCCAGTTTAGCTTGTCAACTAATCTAAATGGTCCCAAGTATTGTTATGCATCACTAACAATTTAATTAAACATCAGTCATTTGTTTTCACACAGTTGAATGATCAAATTTTATTTCAATCAATTCAGTTTAATATGAGTCATTTGTTTGCTCTCAGTTTTAATGACCAATAGTTCTATTTGACCCATAGATAGGATGCGTGTAGTTGCTTCCACTCCGACGCAGAGTAGGCTCAGGAGCAATAGCAATGAAAGGTTACTCTGCATTCCCCAAAGCTCCAGCATTACCGGAGCCTCATCATCAGATTGCTTAGTGTCATATCCTGGAAACTCATTGGGGGGGGGTCTTACCCCTCTGCAGAGACGCAGCTCCGGCCTACTGGGCCCGATATTAGTAACGTGAAAATATTATACTCAGAGACAGCGGTGTGTAATAATTAAATTATGATTAAATTATATGGAACTCTCATCTGATCAGCCTTTGTTTATTGACAGATTTGTCGTTTATAAATGATGGCCATATTTTTTGTGTATAAAGCGTAAATGTCTGATGATTCGGTTTCGGTTTCTTGGCATATCAACCTTTGTAGGTTATTTAATGCCAAAACCATCTTTCTTGAAGAACAGTAGTTGTACTATCTAACCCATGGATCGGAGGATAAGAGGGTTCATACTTTTCCCAAGGGAATATGTCCGAAAGAGAACGTAATAGGGTGACTGGAGTCCGAACTCGCTTACTACGATTCCGGAGTCAATTGCTTTAACCATTACACCAAGAGGACGCCCCCTCAAATATCTCATGACTATTTTAGGTAGAATTTTACCCACTAAATATTATTAGTTCATAACTTTCATAACTTTCTTAATATTTAAATAGTATGCGAGTTCGTACTCCAGTCGCGCTATTATGTTCACTTTCGGGCAAATACCATTGGGAAAGGTATGAACCCCCGTATCCTCCCAGCTATGGGTTAAATAGCACCACTACTGTTCTTCTAGGAGAATGGCTTTGGCATTAAATAACCTACAAAGGTTGATATGCCATAAAGAAAGAAAGTAAGAAAGAAATTAATATTTAATGTAACAGATTAAACCTAAGCTGTATCTGATGACGATGCTTCAGTTCTGGAGGTCTGGTGAGTTTGGAATTAACCCTTATTGCATATACTCCTGGGTTTTCTCTGATGCAGAGTGGTTGTGCTTGTTAAGATGCCATCGACAATTAAAACAAATCTGTGGAAGAAATTATTCATATTCATAAGAATTGTGTATGAAGAAAAAATCTCTTCAGAAACAATTACACAAAAGATGAACACAATCTCCTAAATTCTAGGCATAACGTCACCCAAGTCGGGTTAAAATGCCGTTAAACCTAATCAATCAATCAATCAATCTCCTATAGCACGTGTAATAATGTAACAACTTACGAGTGAGGGATAAACAAACTTATATCTAATCAAATTAATAGATGAACTGACCCACGTTATTTGAAAGGGAAGTATATATTTCATATCCCACTTTTGGAAAATAATTTGCCTGACCATCTTAGCAAAATACCCAAATAAAATATACGAGTGCAGATAGGAATATGACAACTACTATGTATTTTGAAAACAGCAAAAGTTTGAAAATGGGCCACTTCAATTCAACCACAAATATTACTTTTTAAATAAATAGATTCACAAAAGAACATGAATTAGGTGTTATCTCTTACGTCATTTGATATAATTGCGTGTAAAATATGATTATAAAAAATAGTCGCTGATATTAGCGGTGATGACAGAACAGGGAGAAGTAAAGCAAAGAAGCCAGTGTCAGTTGAAATCAGAAGATCAGAAGGGTCAGACAGTCAATTGAAATAGAATCTAAAAACACTAGAAATGGAACAAAACTAATTGAAAACTGATTCGATTTCCATCTTTAACATCAACAGTCTAAAAGAAACTAAGGATAAACAACTTAGACTCAATATGTTTAAACAAGTGGTTGTTGCGTCACTGATTCTGCTACAGCCAATCACTGCTATCGTAACTGTTGTATGTTTTTTTTTTTTTTTTTTTGACGAAGAGAAAAAAAGGCTGCGGTAACGTCACCCATGATATTTCGCTGACAATAATCAAGCGTATTCATGACATCCTAGACGTTGATACGTGTCTCCAATGAAATTCCATGATGTTGATATCTTTCACGATAATGATGATGTATCTTTACATTGGTTGTACGTCATGACAGTACTTGTGTTATTTAAGATCTGTTTAAAATATTAATTCTTTGAATTAATTAATAATAATCTTTTGTTATACATTAAAACTTCAAATAACTGTTCCCAATAGAAATAATTGTATACAGTTAAATGGTATCAAACATGTATTTACACAACCTATACGTTAGGTGTAGGATTCGATAGATATGAATTTTACGCTGAGGAAAGCTGGTTTGAATTGTGAGTTTTTCTTCTCCTTGATGAGATATTTTACCTGAACACAAAATCCTAATCTGCTTTATTATTTCTCCATTGCTGGAGGGAAAATAGATGGATTTGTGTATTTTGTAGTGGTTTTAGTGTGGAGTGAAACAAAATAGCTTCATCATGGATTTGAATCCAGGTTTACGATTCGATTTCTTACGATGATCATTGTTACATTGATTACACCTCTTGCATATTTTCGTTATCAAGTATTCCTGAACAATAAATTTTCAAGTCGATCTTTTTTACCCTTAGCACTCTGGATCAGAGTGGACTCAGGAGAAATGGTTACAAATGTGTACAATTACGCTCTCCAAAGCTCCCATCGGTTGTAGGTTATTGTCAGATCCAGGACACCACTTTTTTTTAGGAAAGTTCTTACTCCTCTTTAGGGAATACGTTCTTCATATTTTAAAACCCGTCGACGGGACAGATAATGAGGTTAATGTCTACTATTATATCCTCGACGATTCACCTATGTCCTAACCTAAACTGATGTATTTCATGATAATGATGCAACAATTCCTATTTGAATAAATGAATAACGGTGTATTCTTACCTTTATATTTTCTCCTTCATCTTCTGCTTCCTCCCTCATCTTCATGTCCCACATACATTCTTTTAATATATACTATTAAAACTTAAAACCTAAATCAATACTGTTATCTATCTGATGATCATACATACTCACCGTATGTGAAACATTCAATCATGCGCATCCTCACAATTATGACACTTTTAATATATAATCCTTTGTGATTGGTTTCGTTGTTTTTTCTTAAAGAAATTATTGCTCTGTATAATTGGTACATTGAGCTCTTTACCAGGAAGATTTAAATATTCATTCACGAATAATTTCTTGTCCTGATGGAATTACTCCCAACTCCGGTTTAACTGGACTAAGTATTCTCTTTTTGCTCCTGAATGGTTGAGCTCTCTTTGGAAAATTCCAATTTTTAAAAAAAGTATCATCCGAAACCCTACCAACTCAGAAATGGATAACTTCAATCCGGAATATTCACTGAAAAATATCCCTTTTCCATCTTACCATGTTTTTCGATTGGCTTTGACAGAGAAAATTGTGGATTTCGTCAAAAGATTGCGGTGGAAGGCCTTTTTCTACCTGGATTCATGTAAAAATACTGACGATGTCAAGAAAGACGTTTATAACCTCAAATCCCAAAATACTCCTCCATATAACAGACTACTAGACTCGTTTGAAACGGACTTATTTAAATTAATTAAAATGGTTAAATTTAAGAAGGTACGTAATAATTTTCAAATGAAATTAAGCCAAGATATAAAGGAAGTAAAAAAGTCTAATTATATATGGGTGAAGTCAGATAAATCAAAAAATATATATAAAATTAAACCCTCTAAATATCAAGAAATTTTAAAGAGCAAAATTACAAATAATTATAAAATAGACTATAATAATACTATTGAACAAATAAATAAGGATACTTTTAATTTTGCTTGTAGATTGCAAATTGAGGATAGGTTAGGAAAATTTAAAAAGAAAGATGCTTACATTCTATTTAAGGATCATAAACCAAATTTTGAAAATAAATTACCAACCAGACTGATTAACCCCTCTAAAACAGAGTTAGGTAGGATATCTAAGTTTATTATTCAAAATATTGTCAATAGTGTAAAAAAGGCTAACCATTGCAATCTTTGGGGGAATTCATATGGGACCATTGAATGGTTTAGAAGGATAAAAAATAAGAGTAAAGCTACTTTTATACAATTTGACATCATCGATTTCTATCCTTCCATAACTAAAAATATTTTAATAGATAGCATTAACTATGCCCGTAAATATATAGCTATAACTATTGAACAATACGAAATAATATTAGCTTGTAGGAAAACTGTTTTAAAAAGTAACGATTCAACTTGGGTAAAAAATGGATTAGATAATTTTGACGTTCCAATGGGGGGGGGTATGATTCCTCCCAAATAGCAGACCTTGTAGGATTATATATATTAAATATGCTTACTAGAATCATTAGTCCTCAACAAGAAGGTTTATACCGGGATGATGGGTTATTATATATCCCAAATAGTAATGGCCCTCTTAGCTCTAGCATACAAAAGAGGATTGTAAGGGCCTTTAAGTTTTTGGGGTTTAAAATAGAAATCTCATCAAATATCAAAATAGCCAATTTCTTGGATGTGACTTTAGATCTATCAAATAATTCCTATAAACATTTCATAAAACCCAATCAGAACCCATCGTACATTAATGTTAATTCAAATCACCCTAAAAACATAATCAAGCAAATCCCAAAAGCAGTAAATTTAAGAATAGGTAAGCTATCTGCAAATGAAAAGATTTTCAAAGAGAGTAGTAAAAAATATATAGATGCCCTTAAAAATAGTGGTTTTAAGGAGGATTTTAGGTATTTAAAAGAAAATATAACAAATGAAATTACTAAAGAAAATAATAATTACGATCAAAAAAATAAAAATAGAAAAAGGAAAATTATATGGTTTAACCCCCCTTTTTGTAAACTAGCCAATATAGATGTAGGTAAATATTTTTTGAGACTGATAGATAAACATTTTAAACAAGATAATATATTACATAAAATATTTAATAGGAAAACCTTGAAAATAAGTTATTCTTGCACTAAAAATATTTCTCAAATAATAAATAGTCATAATAATGAATTAATTAATAAATTTCATAACCGAGTAAATAATAATAATATTAATAGTAAAAAAATAAAATGTAATTGTAAATCTCGAAGTGATTGTCCAATGGATGGTTTGTGTAATTTAGATAACGTAGTATATCAAGCTATTATTTATCCAAAAGAGGACATAAGTGATAAGAAATATTATATTGGCGTTTCATCTACTAATTTTAAGATTAGGTACGGAAATCATAAATATTCCTTCTCCCATGAGCATCAAAAAAATCAAACTGCTCTATCAAAACATTATTGGGGATTAAAAAATAAAGGGTTAACCCCTGACATTCAATGGTCCATATTGAAAAGATCTAGTACCCCAAAATCTTTCGATAGTAGGTGCAATCTATGTCTTGAAGAAAAGATCAACATTTTGCTTTTTCCTGAGCCAAAAATATTACTAAATAAGAGAAATGAACTAATAGCCAGGTGTAGACATAGGGCAAAATTTAAACTATGAATAATTAAACAAGTAAAATTTTTTTAAAAAGCATAAAATTATTTGAGAATTAGAGTTAATTTTGAGAATAAATAAAATAAATTGTTAGATAGAAAATTGTGAAAAAGCATATAATACATATGTACTACGCATAAAAAATGTAACTGATTAATGCCTTCTAAATATTTTTGAAATTTTTGAAATTTTAAAATACTTAAGTAAATTAAATATTTGTTTTTGTTTTAATATATCTATTACTGCATCTTTACGTGAGATTATTAATTAAAATTTAAATCTAATTAAAAATATCTGTAATTTAAGTCTAAATGTAAAATTAATTAAAAAAAAAATTGTTTTAAAATAAATTTACTACATTGCCAACCGAAAATTTAAATTTAAAACGGAAGTGGGCTTAATGAAGAGATAACTCTTCACCCCTCTTCTATCCCCTCCCACTCTTCTATCCTCTCCAACTCTTATGTGTCTACTCTAGTTTTTTTATCTAAAAGATCTGATGAAGTCCTGTTCATTTTTTTTCGTGTTTTTGAAAATTTCAAAAATGCGTAACAGGATGGAAATAAATTTATAATCCTTTGTGATTAGTTTCGTTGTTTTTTCTTAAAGAAAAAAAAAATATATATACTTTTAAGTGTTTACATTTATGCAGCAAGTTATTATTCAAGCAAGGGTGATGAAAACAAAGTTTCCGGCTACGGTTATGATCTTTGGTATAGTTTCAAGTGAGGGCCGCATCATGCCACCTCACATCTTCGAAGTTGGCTTGAAAGTCAACACCAAAGTGTACCTGGATGAGCTGAAGAGTGTGGTGATCCCCTGGTGCAATCAGGTAGCCGATGGCAGACCCTGGGTGTGGCAGCAGGACTCGGCGCCGGAAATCAAGTCCAAAGAGACACAGTCTTGGCTTCCGAAGGAGTACTACGACTTTGTACCTTCTCTCACTGGCCCCCTCAACCCCCGACCTGAACCCGCTGGCCTACTTCGTTTGGTCAGACGTCGAGAACATCACCAACATGACCTCCCACAATACCTGATCGCCGCCATCTGCCGAGTATTCGCCGAGCTCCCGCCGGCGCTTGTGGAAAAGGCATGCTCCTAGTTCCGGATCCGTATCGAGGCGGTGATTGAGGCTGAAGGCGGCTACATTGAATAGATGTCAGCTCTATTACATAATCAAGTTACCTGAATTGATTTTTTCAAAAAAAAGTTTTAAAATTAATCTGTAGTGTTGTTTTCTTTAGGACGACAATTTTATCGTTTCATCCTGTATATACTTAGAAAATACCCTGGCAATTAATGCTGCAAGCCAGATATTAAAAAATATCCGTGTCTCTTTACCCAACCTCTTCACTGTCAGGATGTGACACAAGGTCAATATTTTTAGCGAAGTATATTTGATCTGAATTCAGTGTGTTACTTAACAGATGCTAAGGAATCCAATTTGTTCTACAATTGGTGCCTTTTTCAAGGGCATTAGTGGTAAGTGAAACGCAAACAGAATTTGAACCCGGGTCGCTCATTCTATTTCTTACGAATATGAGCATTGAATTAAGAGTGACTAACAAGAACAGTGATAACTTAATCCTCTTTGAAGATCTCTCTTTAAGATCTCACAAAATTATCTCAAAATGCTTTCCACTTTGGAAAACTATCTACAAAATCATCTGTCGGAATTGCCATCAATTGATACGTTGAGTTCGATTTAATCTGATACACGTCAATTCTACGGAGGTTTTAGTTGTGAGAAAAGACAGAAGTTGCAGGATTGTAGTGCATTTGACAGAGGCGGGTGATGGGATGTTTGTCAAAATATTTTGCACATGAATAGAAGAAACTACTCTCGCGTCTACTGAGTCATTTGACTGTCACACCGAATGCAAGATTACTTTAGAAATCACTCGGAAGTGTGTCTGTTCGCACACATGCCATATTATGGGCTACTAAATTATTTTCAGACCACGTAACCGCTCCCCGAGATGGTAAAAATCGATGCATATGTTCCGAAAAAAATCTCATTTTATGTTTTTGTATCCGTGATACTTTTCTTTTTTCTCTTGAATATGATGTCATGAACCTGAAGTAAAAATTCAATTTTTGACCATTTTTCTGAATATGAGAATATAATCTCATCTTGAAGTTTAGTAAAAGAAAAAAGAAAAAATTGCTTTAAAAAAAATCCAGCTAATCTTTATAAAAATGGAAAATTATAAACGAACCTTTAAAAACAAAAACGTTAATCCATGTTATTTTTATAATCGCTATAGAAATCGATTGGTTATTTTCCAGGATTATCATTGTTTTAATTCGTTTGTCTCACTATAATCTTTTATTGTCGTGATTATATAAAGACCAATGATTTGGAAATTTACTAAGCTTTTTGCTTAGATGTGGCACAAGGTCATATGAAATGGGCACCCAATGAGACTCGACCTCACTCGTGTAGGTTTGCTAGTCGAGCTTGCTAACCATTACACCACCAGAGGCGCCTTAAAGACCAATGATTTGATGGATAATGTTTATCGCTTAAATACGGACAAACAAACATTGGAGAAACGAATTATTACTTGTTGTCACTACTAACCTAATTTTGTGATAAAGGGTTTTGCTTGTAAATGAATTGAAATGTGTCTCTTTATATAAAATGAAATGAATCTGAAAATAAAATGTGGCATGAATGCAAGAAGAAAAAGTAAAGATAAAAGATAAAAATAACAAATAAAAAAGATAATAAAAGCAAAATAAAATAACATAATTAAATACACCGTCCATACTAGTATATAGATAGAATTTTGAAGATACATTTTATTTCTGTTTATAGTTTATAAGGTTAGAATTCAACCATAAAGGATGGATGAAGAGCAAACTTCTAAAATAGATTTCTTAAATTCATGATTCCGTGATCATATATCAAAGTAGACTTATACAGTTGATCAATTTGTACAAGAGTATTTATGACAATTCACCAAAACTACAAAAGTAAATATTTATGATTGGATTATTACACATCAAAAAAATTTCGAGTTGCATTTTTATCCCTTTAATTTAACTGAATAACTAGATTTCTAATCTGGCAATGAAATTTAGTTTCCACGAAGGGATTTATGTAGTTTATGGTTTACAAGAATAAGTCTCTTTCTAGAATATCGTTTCATTGATGCGTGGATTATATGTATAAATTTCCCAAAGGAGATACCAACCAAAGAATAGCGAGCATCATATCGTTTTCATTCCACACTGGTGATTGCGATTCAGAAATAGTGTCTCTCAGATCACGGACATGACTATTTTTACAAAGCACAGAGTATAGTAAAAGAAGTACCAAAAATAATATGATCAAGCAGAAAAATAACGAGATATCGATCTAGAAAAGAAAAAAATGAAAGAGAAGGAAAGTTAGAGTTATGGTCAGTTCTGTAAAAGCCGTCAGAGAGTAAATCGCCTCAAAGTCCTTTGTTGGGGAATTGATTGAATTAGTGCATCGAAGATGGTTTAATATTTTTCAAAAAACAGGAAAAGTATTAAAAAAGTTGCAAGAGATTTGAGGAGATATGCTGCAACCCTAACATTTTCAACAATCAGAAGAAGAAATTAAACCATCACGACGAAAATATTACTAAAATCAGCCAGCTTACTGGATTAATGAGATTTGTTATTTATCTCTAGAAGTAGGGTACAGATACTGTTGATGTGAATATCCACTGAATTCTATAATAATCTAAACATTCGAACAACAGTGAGTGACTACATATAAGACAATGGGAAATGGAGAATTAAACCGAATGAGAAACTGGTCGCTGGTATGAAATAAGCAAAAACAGCTTCATCAAAGAAGAAGATTGAATTATATAGACACAAGATTTCACAATACATACAAAATTATCCGTCACAAAAATACAAAGGTAAATTTTACAAAGATATAAAAGAAGAGACTAAGGATAAAACTAGATGCCACAAACGCAACGAAAATCACGCTTCTAACATAAAATACGGAAAGAGAAAAAGAAGCAGAACAAAGCGAAAGTTGGCAAAAATTTCAAGCAAATGTTTCTTTCTTGTAGGCATGAAGCAGTAAGGAGACGTCAAAATATACTGATGTACTATGAACAAAAACGAACTATATATATATATATATATATATATATATATATATATATATATATATATATATATATATATATATATATATAAAATAAGCGAGCCAAAAGCAAAGCAAAAAAATAAAAACTTCAAAAGCAAATAAAAAGCAACCAAAAACAAATAAAAAAAAAAAAACGTGACCGTAGAGTTTTATTTTATTTGTTTTTGGCTGCTATAAACGGCAGTAGAAAGAAAGGAACAGAGGGAATCTATGTTTCTGGGTTAGAGAATTATAAAATCCGAAACAATACACTGGTTGAGATACTTCAAAAATATCTGAACCAACTAAATATCCTAAAATGGAGGAGCCGAGAATTAACAAGGCAAATCCAAAAAAGTCTATTAGAAATGTAACCAGACCACAACTCGATGCCGTTATAAGGAAAATCTCGATTGGACAAATACTATAAGAAACTGACCACTGAGGGGTGGTGCTAAAAACGCCAAAACTATGCTGAATAAAAATCAGTGAACCAAATAATACACTTGTACGTTTTATTCTGAAGAACATAATATATAAATGCTGCAATAGAAGAGATTGAATTTTGAAGCACACCATATAATCCTCAATTAAGAGATCATCAAAAATCTTAAAGATGATAAAATGTAATTAAAGAAATAATATCTCTGGGTAACTTCTTAAAAATATAGAATCGACTCGAATGTCATAGGGAAATTCTTAACTGAATTATTTTTACGTTAACTTTCAGCATTCTATTTGTCATCTTATCACTGGATATCATTGCAAAAACAGCCCTAATGATGGAATCTTGCACTGCCAGCTAATATATATATATTGAATTGATACAGAAATAATACTCCTTTTGAGATGTTCGAGGTATCTCCTTAATTGAACAATATGCTTGAAAGATTTTGATAAAAGTATTTCTACCCAAGGGATGATGCTGATAGTATATGCAAAAAAAAAAAGAAAAAAAAAAGACTACGGTGACAACTAATTGGCATGGGAATTTAGTTTGATTTGGTTTCACACACACACACACACACACACACACACACACACACACACACACACATGTTTATTTCACCCTTTCTATGAAAATTCAAAATGATCGTATAAATTTTAGGACTTCACTTTTATGTGCAATTCATTGTATTATTTGATTCCGTGCCTAATTTCGTGGGCAACTGGCTAGAATGATAAGACTTGTATACTTGCACTTAAATAAAGTGGAAATCAAAGATTATTTATTCACTTTATATAGCTAAAAGTAAAGACAGCAATAATTTTTTAAAAAATTAGGAGATGGATTTTCATTGATTATTGTTCACGGTGTTATGATAATTCTGCTCTCTTATCAGTTTATCTGTCAGACGTTCAATAAAAATCCCCAAGAAAAATTCAAAACCAGTGCTTATAAAACATGCACATTATAGTTTGAACAGATCATGTCTTCATCTTGCTATTTACAAAATAATTGAAACCATTTCTTATTCACATTAGCCATTTGGGTAAAGTGTTCAACAATAGCCCAGAAGACAGGGGTTTAATCCCAGGTCGAGTCATATCAAAGACTTAAAAATGGTACTTGATACCTCCTTGTTTAACATTATAAAGATCGTATCAAGGATAAAGTGCAGCAATTCAGGGAAAAGAGTAGTGCCCTTCACTACACCTTGGTGTAGTAGCTGACTACGTTCGTCAATTTATTCATAATTTCTTTTGCTTATCCTACAACTTGGTAGGATTGACTGTAACAAGATCGATAGATTTCTATCAATTGTGACACGGAAACAGATTGCTAGGTTTTTATAATAACTATAACAGAATAGTAGCACGGTTGGAGGAAAATCTGCTAATCTTAGTACTCTATAACGTTGTTGAATTTTTTTTTCTTTGTGGTGTGCTCAGCGTAACTGTCATTATCATAAGAAGGGGACTCGATAAACAGAGTTCAAATCCAGGAAGAGGCTGTTTGCGTTTTACTTTGTATTAAAACCCTTGGGAGAGCCATGAATATATCTTTTCTCTACCTACTTACGGGTAAATAGTTGAACAGACTGATCCTTTAGCTTCGTTAATGTCCCCAGCCTAAAAGAAGAAAAATTCAGAATTCTCACCAGCCATACTCCACTTTAAAATTGACTTTGTGACAAATCCTATAAGAGGCAGAGAGTTTGGGAAAATAGACTTAATTTTCTTGCGCTGTAGCTTTTTTAGAGGACACAAAAATGAATTTTAAAGAAGCAGTTTTTGATTTTGATGTTCTGACAAAGAAATTTCAAGAATCACTTGTAAAGGAGTTGTCATGAAGGACTTGAAGTGGCAAATAATCAATACAAAACCTGGAGATTGACCAAAGGAAGAAGGAAAATGTGCTATAAATGGTAAAAATACGACCGATGCTAGATTGACTGCTAAATTTATCATATCATAAACATTTTATTGATCTCTTTATATCCGAAATAACCACGTACGTGATTCACATTCACAGTTTTAATTTCTTGTAGAGGTGCCGACTATCTTTTCTGGAAACAAAGGAGACGGCAAACATGATAAATGTTCTGGCTTAGCAAACTGTTGTCTGAACTGATATGGATGAAACAGAATCGTTCCGAAAATATAAAGAATATCGAAGAAAAAGAATATAGACTGAGTTTCCAGTAACAAACAATGGAACTTATGAGTTAACATTTAAAATATGATATGCTGAAAATTGTATTACGAAATTTAAGAATTGCTTTGCAGATTTTACACACAAATGGAACTTCTGGTGTTATCTGGAAAATATCTTTCAACAGGCTGAAATTGATTCTTACACACACACACACACACACACACACACACACACACACACACACACACACACACATATATATATATATATATATATATATATATATATATATATATATATACGAGATGCATACGATACGTTTCCAGACTTTTTTCGTACGTGTATTTAAAATTGTCGTAGACTCTTGAAAATTCAGTACGTTATTGCTATACATCTTTACAGATGACTGACCAATAGTTATGATTTCAGGTTCCATTGAATAGCTACTGCAGCAATTGGAATACACTCTAATAAAACCTGATTGTCACAGCTGGTGTATTTAAAAAATGCAATCTGACACTTTAGAAGAACGATATGCAATACAATTCTGTTTTAAACTTGGAAAAAAATGCCACAGAAAAGTATAGGATTCTTCAGACTGCTTTTCGACCATCTTGCATGAATCGAGCATCAGTTTATGAGTGACATAAGAGATTCAAGGAAGGCAAGGGGTCTGTAAGGGATGATGAGAAGTGTGGGAGGAGTAAGGAAGTCAATAAACCAGAGTTGATTGGCAAAAGGGTTAGGGTTAGGGATACTATGTTGAGGTTTTAAGGGATTTCAGGAGGAGATTCCGTCGTAAGAGGCCAGCACTCTTCAAATAGGCTCAGTGGCATTTCCACAAGGACCATGCACCAGTCCACAACTCCATCCTTGTCACAAACTATTTGACCAAGATGGGCATCAACACAGTTCCTTAACCTCCCTATAGTCCAGACCTTGTTCCCTGTGACTTTTTGGTTATCCCCTAAGCTCTGAGGCTGTCGTTATGAGACAATTGAGGAGATGAAAGAGGCTGTGACGAAGGTCATTGACACGCTCACAAAAGATGACTTCCATGGGGCCTTCCAGAAGTTGTTGGAACGGTACAAATGCATTGCTGCCTGAGGAGATTACTTCGAAGGGGACTAGAATTTCATGTGTGTACTATCAATAAATGGGCGCATACGAAAAAAGTCTGGAAACTTATCATATGCCCCTCGAATATATATAAGGATCGTTCAAAAAAGCTTCACGTTGAAAGAAGAGCTATAGGTGAACATTTTTTGTCGTAGCCTCAGACTATCACTTCATTTATAATAAAAAGAAAATTATGAAGATTTTTCTAGTTTTACAAGAAGTTTCAGTAGTTTGCAACTACAAAAATGTTCATCTATACTCTTCTTTTAAGTGACGCTTAGAACTTTTAACGATCCCTGTAAAGACATATACAGGCACACATGTATGCTCACACACACACACACACACACACACACACACACACACACATATATATATATATATATATATATATATTGTATTGGGTATTATATATAAGTATATATTTTTTCTAAGCTTAGTAACATAGGAAAGATCCAAAAATGAATGAAAATTATCTAATGACCAAACAATAGTTACAAACGTTGTTCGCTTGATGTAATGTTACTATTAAGCAAATAATATTATTTTTAACGTCTGAAAGGAAACAGATTTTCGATTCAGTGAATGTTAGTAAAAATAGAAGAAATAGTTTTAAAAAAGTACGTGTGTTCCGTTTTCAATAATGTATTTATATTTCACAGTTTGTACTGTCATTAAAATCCCAAGTTGTTAATGAAATAACAGCAGGGAATTCTTCATGTTTTAGATTAAAAAAGGTTGAGAAGCAAAATGAATTATTAGAGAAATTGTACGATTCAATTATATCAAAAAAGAAAACACGTTCATTTTGTAAGGAGAAAACAGGGTTGTTTACATGTGGTCGAAAATCATTGTTTCCTTGTATTGCCACGCGTTTGTTTCTTTGTAGCACGCGATTTTGTTCTGTGATGAGTGTGATAAAAAAGGAAGAAAAACAGCATAAAATAAATAAAAAGATAAATAAATAACTCTTCGATAAGGAAACCATAAATATCATGTTTACCCGTTGTTGTCTAGTTGAGAATAATATTGCAAGGTCAAATAAATAAACAGTTCTTTCGTAAGGGCAAGATTATATTTATTTGATTAAATATCAGTGAAAGGCAAACGAAATCGTGGAGTATTTGTTTCCCATATGATTTTAGTTTAGACATTCTCGAGACCCCATACATAACACATGGACAAATTTATGTATGCATAAAAACACGAAATATATATATATATATATATATATATATATATATATATATATAGTGTAATAGCTAAAGCGTTGGACAGCGAGATCGTAGAATACGAGTTTGAACTTTTCTTTTCGGTATTACCTTCACTTAAGACTCTTGGGAAAGGTACGAACACCCTAATGCCCCTAGCTATGGATTAAATAGCACTCCTTCTGTCCTCCAATAGGGTTGTTTGGGCATTGAATAACCCAATAAGGTTTATATGCTTTTAAATGCAAAGAAACACACACACACACACACATGTATTTATTTATATGCGTGCGCGCGCGCGCGTGTGTACGCGTGTCCAAGTTTGGATTGCGTAGACACAGTAAACGGCGGTTAGTGACAGTGAGTTTCTTCCCTACGCACTCATCAGAATAAGAACTATGCTATCTTTATTGAGATCTACATAAGCATTATCATCAATAATGAGCAGTTTTTATCCATAAATATTGTTACGTGTAACTATTATTATTATTATTATTATTATTATTATTATTATTATTATTATTATTATTATTATTATTTACTCCTTTAGTGTTTTTCACATCAGTATTAGCTGATGGTTTTTCACTGGAGTTTGAGTGACAGCAAGTCTCCTCAAGTCTCCAGGACTCGTCTCAGGATTCTGGCCGTTCTTAGCAATGCTCCCGTTTGGATAGTTTCAACCGTCCGCCAACTTCCAAGACCCCCAGGCCTTTTAATAATCCTTTAGTTATTGTGCCTAACGCACTAATCACAATTGGCACAATCGTTACTTTCATGTTCCACAGCTTTTTCAATTCTCTATTTTTCACTTTCCTTCAGATTTATTCTGTGGTCAACCGGGACAGCAAAGTCGACAATTTACCGATTCTCTTATTATTATTATTATTATTATTATTATTCCTATTAGGGATATCATTATTTACACACACATACACAAACACACACTCACACATATATATAATACACGAATGTACGTAAGTGGAGCAATAATCTTTGTAGTTTTGTTCATAGTCTTAACTTCAGGTTTTGCTGAAATTTCCTCAATATAATCTGATTATTATTTTTCAAAAAGTAATTGACCACGAAAATCATTCGTTAAGCTGAGTTTAGAAACAAATATAAAAAAAATCAAAGGAATGGCTGGCATTTGCATTTTAATATCGACGTCTCTGTGATGTAGATACTGGCCTCTTATCCAGCTTAAGCGAAGCCTTTAATTAGGCGTAGTATAATTCGAATTATTTTTATAATAATTCTCTGTAATAAGGACAATAAAAATTAATAAAAAAATTAAAAGAGAGAAAGTGAAAAATCGACTAAATTCAAGTAATTTTTCTTCTTAAAACCGCATTTGGATTCACCTTTTATTTCTGATACCTTTTCATTTATTCACAAATCAGTAAAGTTTTGTATTAACAAAATTACTCTACTCTGCATTTGGAAAATTTTTATCAACCAAGATAATCAAGTCGCTAAAAGCACATCAAGCAATCAATATTTATGTCCGAATGTAAGGAAAAATCTATTTCCGTTTTATGTATGTATAATATATAATCTAAGATTTGTATACCACTGTTACGTCTGTCTTCTTATTTTGATTGTAATATGCTCTCAGAAGAATGGAACTCCCAGCAAATCAGAAATAATGAAATAATCCCATTGCTCAACTAGAAATAGAAATCTAACTTAAACCATTATGTCTTTTCCTTTGCTCAAAATGAATACGGCTAATATATATATGAAAGAATATATCAATGCAGGTCGGTTTTTATTTACTTAGTAAATAATGTCAGATGTGTTAATACAATTCCATGTCCTTTGTAAATATTAAGTTTTTTTTTATACTTTTGTCTATTTAAACTGCAGCTGCGTCAATATAGTTACCTGATAAAGTGCTGACTGTTGACAGAGAAATACTTCTGCTTTTCACTTGATAAATACTAATTGATATCGACTGAACGTTTATGTTTCTTTGACCTACATGAATGTATTGAGATATTTCAAATATAAATACAGTTATTTCGTTCGGAATGTATAAAAAGTACACCTCATGAGTTAGGTTAAAATAAAACTTAAAGCACCTTCTTCTTCCTGTCTGAGGGGGCTAAGACTGAATTCTCCCGTGTGGGGCTTAAACCTTCACAAGAAAAAAATTTGTCCTGAATATGATACTAAATTTCATCTGATGGTTAAGCTTCACTCATGTAAATCAAGTGAGTGTCGAGTAATCTTTCATTGTAATTACTTCAGGGTCAACTCTGATCGGGTATAGAAGTACCTATTAGGGTTCAATCTATGAGTCAAATACATATGTTGTTATTGAAACAAGCAATTTCAATCTAAACTATCCGTATTTACTAGAAATAAACTAATACATATAGCTAAAAATTATTCGTATTAAGATTACTTACTAGAAAGAAGCAGAAGATACCCCGCACAAATAATTATAGACGCGGACTATACCAATGACATCGCTCTTCTAGCAAATACACCCACCCAAGCCGAAACCCTGCTACATAGTCTGGAACGAGCCGCTGCAGGCATTGGCCTCCATGTCAACGCAGAGAAGACAGAATACACGTGCTTTAATCAAAGAGGCGACGTCTCCACAGTAAATGGTAGTTCTCTGAAACTAGTGGACAAGTTCACCTGCCTAGGAAGCAGTGTCTCATCAACCGAGACAGACATCAACACGCGATTAGCAAAGGCATGGACAAGTATCTATAGGCTATTGGTCATAGGAAAGTCAGACCTGACCGATAAAATAAAACGCAGTTTTTTCTGGGTAGCGGTCGTATCGATACTGCTATATGGATGCACTACATGGACACAAAGTAAACATATCGAGAAAAAGTAGGACGGAAACTACACAAGAATGCTTCGAGTAGTATTGAACAAGTCCAGGAGGCAACAGCCCACAAAATAGCGGCTGCATGGCCACCAACCGCCCATCAAAAAACTATCCAAATTATACGAACCAGACATGCAGGACACGGCCGGAGAAGTAATAACGTACTCATAAGCGATGTACTCTTGTGGACCCCTTCACATGGACGAGCAAAGGCAGGATGACCAGCTAGCACCTATATACATCAGCTCTGGGCCAATGCAGGATATAGACTTGAAGACCTACCGGGAACGATGGACGATAGAGACGGGTGGCGGGAGACGGTCAGGGAGATCCATGCTGGAAATGCGACATGATGATGATAATGATGATAATTATTTACAATGGATTATTATCTATTATCTAAAACTATATAACAGTGCACAAACAAATTACTATTATTAGATAGAAATAATTACTTGAAAACCTATAACTATTAGTATTAGATAGGTATACTTGAAACGATATATCTGTGCACAATTTTTTAAAAATTGATATTTACTTGATATCATATAACTGTGTAAATAACACTCTCAAGGAACTGCTTATACAAGGAATATAAATATTAATGTGCAGTGAAAGTAAAATTTTAAGCTCTGTAACGAGTTGACAAGACGTTAAAATCAATCACTCAATTAAAATGCCTTTCTTAAAGACAAAAGAGAAAAAGTCAAAATGATCTAAATTTTTTGAGATGCACAATTCAGCTCATTTATGCAAAAGGTAAAATACGTGAATAAAAAAAGTCATGGATTAAAAGAGAATGGTAAGTATATAAGAAATCGACTGTAATATATTTATTTCTTAATCATTATAAGATAGATAGTATTAATCTTATTATTGAATTTAATATGCAATTGTACCATCGAGTTTGTCGAAGTTTAATTAGATAGATAACAAAGTAATTGATGAATACTGCTCACTAGGTCAAATTCAAACATCGCAGCTCTCCAGTTTAAATTGATGTCGACAGATTCGTAATCATAGCAGCGCATAGTGCACAATTAATTTTCTTTATGTAATTATACGACTTACAGGCCGTTATGTTCTTTATATATACGTACATACATGCATACATACATGCTAAGAAAAGTAAATGATTACCTCTAATATACATTTGTTCAAATATCATACTAAAATAGATGGTGATTATTCATTCACACTTGAGTATATATATATATATATATATATATATATATATATATATATATATATATATATATATACGAGGGTTTGCAGTCTTGTAATGGTTATCATCGTAAGATATAGACGCGTGGACAAGCATTGCAATCCTGGAGTGTTTTTTTGTATTTCACATTTCGCTCATACATTTGGGAAAGTGATGAAACAACTCTTCTCCCTTCAGCTATAATAAAATAGAACGGTAGACTGGACCCTTTAACCTTGGTATGATAACCAGAATAGCAGAAAGAAAACGCTAAATTAAAACCTTGTGACCTTGTGTCAAATCCTGCTCATACATACATATACGAATATATTCACACACACACACACACACACACACACATACACACACACACACACACACACACACACATATATATATATATATATATATATATATATATATATATATATATATATATATATATATAAAATGTTCTGTTGTTTATTTCATATTGTTTCAATGCAATCGATATTATTGTATGTTTCATGTTTATTCAATTCAAAAATTGTCTTGAAAAGGCGAATGCCATGAAATATTTCAATATTGATTTTATATAGTCACTGATTGAGAATGTGTAAATATTGATCACTATCACCGAAATAATATCCATTAATTGGATTAAATTTTGTTTAAGAATGTCTCATCGATCAGATTTGAAATAAAATGTAGGTTATTAATATGTTGCAAATCCTCACAATATTTATGTTGATATAACTTAATTCGTCGCGTCGTAAACGGTTTATTTCATTACCAAAGGGATTTCAAACTGACTTTGAAAAAGGGTATATCACTTTGAACAAAACCAAGATATATTTTTGAAATGGAAAGGATTTAGGAACTTAAAAAATGAATACCTCTTTTTGAGGGTTAAGTTGGTTTCGCAAAACTTTTCTACTTAGTCATGCTTTCGATTCTTAATGGTTTTCATATTCAGGCTCATATCAAAGAAAAAAAAACTACTCGATTCAAGGATAATAAATATGTGTAAACGCACATTTAGACAGAAACCTTTTGTTCTAACTGATAAATAGATAAATATCTGAATAATAATGAAATAATTGCGAGTTAAGAAATAAAAATAGTAGTGATCTAACTTGTCGAGGACATTTTGAATATGAAATAATTTTTTTAATGATGCTGGTATGAATCCATTCGGTAATTTATTTCATAAACCGTAAATGACGACATTTTTTCATAAAAATTATGATAGCAATAAATTATTTTTTTAATTCATGAAATGCATGCATTTACCAAATTCCTGCACCATAATCAAAATGCGACACCAGGTCTGTTTTTGAAGCTGAGTATAGCTGGTTTGAATCCAGAGTTTTTGTCTCCAATACTGGTTGCCAAAACAAGGATAAATAAATCAGTTTGACCGACTATTTACTCATAGTTATCGGGGAAGAGAAGAGATGGATGTATGCCTTTTCAAAGTGAATAAGCGCGAAATAATGCACAGAAATCTTAGTCTAGGATCTGAAGTCAGGTCGCCGATTCCATTTCCTACAATGAAAAACGTCATGATAAGAGTAGCTTAAAGTCTAATGGGCGCCATTTTTAGCATATTTTTGCGCAAGAATTAAATAAGACTTTGGTCCAAATTGATTCTAACTTGGATTTTATTAAATCAAACATTACTTGAAAATCATCGATATCCATTTGAGGATTTTATTCTTGATGTTACATAATTTATCCCTAAGTTGATCCATCTTAATGATTATTACAGTTTTTAAAAGAACCGAGAGCTAGGTTTTTATCAGAAGGTCGTCTGTTGGCCATTACATGAACAACAAATACAAGAAACATGATTTTTTAACTTTTAATTTTCAAATGATCAAAAAAAAAAAAAGATAAGAAAAATTAAGTGAAACAAATAATAACTTAGTTATCTTCAAAACATTCAGAAAAAAACGTCTTGTAAACAACAATAAAGTAAAGACCATGAGTTTAGCAAAGCTGATGGACATAATGTAAAGGTTCAGTTTGACCTTATATTTTCATTACACTCTGAATACATAGATACCAACTTAAACTTTTTTTAATGACCTCACATATTAAAGACATTCACAGGGCCTTCCTTAATGTCTACTAGAAACATTGGTCTGCCTACAAATACAGACCGGCAGATATAAAAAAATTTTGATGAAATTTCGAAACATGATCCGTGTAGCGGACTTTTTGTAGTTTTTTGTGTTGTTTCTTCTTCCCTACGTTTCGGCCAAATTTCACCTCTGGCCTTTTTCAGATGATTTAACTGTTATCTCGGATAGGAATGCTGAGTCTTGTAACTGTATTCACAGTAATTACTGCCTTACATAGTTGTTGTGAAGAAAGCCAGAGGTGAAATTTGGCCGAAACGTAGTGAAGAAGAAACAACACAAAAAACTACTAAGATGAGGTTAAAAAGTTCACAATAAATAAATAATTAATTCTCATGATCCGTGTAGTTTTGCAAATTTCCCGTATTCTTTATTATAATCATAATTATCAAAATATTTACATGTATATTTCTCTTGATCATGCTAAAAGCATTTTGAATTTATATTGATCAAAAATAACAAATATTAAAATAGGTCATCTGATTATGACCCAAAAGTATTAATGTTTAATCCAATGCCATCATTGTTTCCACTGATTAAACATTTTTCCTGTATATTTTGATTTTGATTTTATTCTCTTGATTCTTGTAAGAATGTTTTTTTCTCTTCCAGTTAACATTTACGTCATGTTTCTATGACAATTTATACAATAGAATAAGAAAACCGTTTAAAACCTGTTTGACTCTATGAATCGTTTGATTATTTCACTCAGTTGATAGAGTCAGTGTTTGTAGTCGGCTTATTATGGTCCAGTCTCTCGTTGATAAATGCATATCTGTCACGTCCACAATCGGATTGAATTTCTGCAGGATCTGGATGTCGGCACTTGCTTTAATGCGGTCAACCATGAAGTGCATCATGTATTTGCATTCGATTTTTAATCTTAAGATAAATTCTAACACTTGAAAAATTGTTTAAAATACTCATACAGATTTTTCTATTCCACAGTAAAATTGCAAGAAAATATTCAAGTATCAGTAAATAACGTTAGATATTGATACATATATTCAATAATTTAAAAAAATATGCCTAAAATTCATACGTATATTGTTGTCAAGTCTGAATAAAAATGCAATATATATATATATATATATATATATATATATATATATATATATATACATGTGTGTGTGTGTGTGTGTGTGTGTGTGTACGTGTGTGTGGTTGGATGGTTGGTTGTTTTTCTGTCATATCAACTATTGTAGGTTATTTAATGACTGATCTAATTTTATACAAATAATCAGTTCTATTTCAAACAATTCATTTTCGCGTGAGTACGCTCTTTAAATGTAAGTACAAAGTTTAATTGTCAAAAACATTTCTTTTTCAAGTTATTCAGTTTAGTCTAACAGATCTAATTCTAACAAATCAGTTTTGTATAAGTATAGATAGTTTTTCTTTTAAACACAGTTAAATGTCAAAAGAGTTGATTTCAAACAATTCAGTTTAGCATAACAAAATAGTTTCATCTCAAACAATACAGTTTAGCATAGGTATCAGGTGCTACGATTTTGGGCTAGAGAGGACCCAAAAGTGATATCAATGAAGAGATGCTCCATATTTCCCAAAGCTCCAGCATATGGTTTAGTGCCAGGACACTCGTTGGGTAAGTCTTACCCCTTGGCAGATATGCAGTCAGTGTATTCTAGAGCCCCAGCCGACTGTGAATATATATATATATATATATATATGTGTGTGTGTGTGTGTGTGTGTGTGTGTGTGTGTGTGTGTTTACTTTGGCAGGAGTCCTTTGTTTACGCAGGTCGGATGATTTAATGTTGTCTATATAATTTCATTTGGATCCTTTCAAGTTTCCTGACGACTGTTTTCATTTTAGATTGGAACTGGTTGATGAATTTAAATAAATTTTCCCGAACACTTTCAGGCCCTTCAAAGGCCATTATCAGTGGCGGGGGTGGGGAGGTCGCAAAGAATATAAAGAATATTTTTTTAAAAGTTTTTTAAATTTCAAAAAAAACATTTTTATTCTTGGATACATAAGCATACGGTTGGATAAAACCGAGATAGTAAGAAGAAGGCTAACATGGATAATTTTTTTTTTAAATTCTAATGAGATCAAACAAATTTTAAACAAAACTCTATCAACGGAAATGGAACATTTCAAATCGTAAATTTATATATTTTTCGGGCAATAAGATGACTATTCCCCAGATATATTTATTGCTGGGTGTCGTATACGCTTATATAAAAAAAATAAGAGATTAAATCACCTCAGATCAAAACAATATAGGATGGATTATCCAACCATGTCCTTACAAAGCATGCAAATTTTTGTCAAGTTATACACCTTATCTTTTCGGAAACACACACAAAAGGACACGTGCACACACACACACACACACACACACACACACACACACACACACACACACACACACACACAGATATATATATATATATATATAAATATGTATATATATATGGTGGAAAATATTGAAGCAAAGATCACTAGTCTGATCATATTTCTCGTAACAATACTCGATTTTCGAGACAAAGATTAAGATTTAAACATGTCAATCATATTTACTATTTCAATGACTTCGGAATCATTCACTAAAGTATCGTTCTTGAGTATCTGCAAGTAAAACTGTTATTATCTCACGATGATTGCAAAAACAACTAATTGGCTGATATCTTTACATTGTAAAATTTGATGTATGTATGTAGCGGATAAAGGCATAAATGAATGAATAAAACTCCGATGTACAAATTTATAAATATTCATTTTTTTTAATTGAGTGAAAATTTTACTGAAAAAAAGAAGTCAAAAAGTATTTTAATGTAAGAAAATATAATATCAGTCAAAGCGTATATATTTGCCAATATTAATGTTATATGATAAAAGAGATGATGCATTCAATCTTTTAGTTTGGGTGGTCTTAGTCTGAGAGGATAAATAGGGTGTATGTAATACGTCTTGTGTAAAAGTGTCACAATATAAAGAAAAAGTGTTTTGGCTTAAACGATTTATGCAAGATAGACGAAATAGTTGTGCGACTATCATTTACGTTAGAAAAGTGTAAACAAATATCCGTTCAGTTTAAGAAAAATTAGACGTTGCTGAAATTACATGGATTTCAAAAGAAATGAATTTAAGTTTTCGCTCAAAAGAAATAAACTGAAAGGTAGTGGAGTAAGTATAGAATAATTCTATACTTACTAAAGAAAATATTTATTTTTTCACTATCAATAAGATAAGGTAGGCTCGAAATTCAATAAAATGTTAATGATTTATATATTGTTGTAATAGTTTAAATGTATTTTTAAACAATCTTGGAGGGAAAAGAATCCTTTTATATTTTGGGTTTTGATCCTTCAAAATTTAGCCGTAAGGCAAATATTGTCGTCTGCGAAATCTCTAAAAAATGTAAAACTAGCGAGTAACTGTTGATCGGTCGACAGATGCAAAACTACAAATACAAAAATTAAAGCTTTTTGAGCCAATTTTTAACACGAAAATTAACCCTTTTTAGTATGGAAATCAATTAATTTCATATATATATATATATATATATATATATATATATATATATATATATATATATATATATGTTGAAATAATAGATTGTGGTGAAACTGACAATATAATAGAAATATGTGGAAAGTTCGATCAATCTAACACTTAAAACCGGTT
>OY757905.1:22980018-23042518 GCA_963585895.1 Sepioteuthis lessoniana
TTATTTCTTAATGAACGCTGTTACCTGGGGTTGGAGAATACATTGACCGCATCTCTGCTGGAGGTGCCCCCTGCCATTGAGTGTCTTGGATCTGATGCTAAACCATTTCATGGTGGAGCCCAGGTCCTGGTGCTTGGGGGATTGGGAAATGCCTTATCATTGCCATTGCTCCAAGGTCCATTCTGACCAGAAGTGTTGGTATTGGGGGAGGGTTCTATCTATGGATCAAATTGATTAATTTGAAAATTATTCGTATGCGGTAGGAGCGTGCGAAAAAAAAACAACTCTTAAATTACACAAATGTAAATATGAACGCAATTTCCAAACCTCTTATGATAAAATAACTCTAGACAGGTGGACATGCCGTTAAAATTAATCAAAATCTAATAATTAATGCTTTGGGAATTTTTATATCGATCGATAACTTGCAGTTTTTATATAGTTTTCTTATGATCAATGTTGCAGATGTGCAGTCAAAAATGCATCGGATTATATTGCTAGAAATTTCTAAAATTCTTCCTAAATTAGTCCCCCGAATCACCTGAGCTTATGACATTGTTGATATTTATCAATTATGATCATGAAAAACTCTTCCCAAATGTTAAGATTTTAACTGACGTAGCCGTAAAGAAGTGGAGAATATTCTTCGTAAACATTTCTTTTGAAAGATGGTGAATTTTTGTGTGTTGAAAGCTAAGGAATAGCAAATTATACGAAAGACATCGGTAAAGGTTTTGATTTCTTTATTAAATGGCATACAACTTTCGTCGGTTAGCTAACGTCAAAGCAGTCGTGTAGAAGGACAATAGTGACACCATATAACCTATATCAGAGGGGAATAGGGAGTTCATACTTTTTCTAAGGGTAATATTCGTAAATATGTTGGGGAAGAAAGGATGGTGCATTCTGGCTTCTAGTTGTATGGAAGAATGAAGGAACAATAATACTTATTGTATAAAAATATAACATCTCTTTTTATTCATGAATATCGAAATTCTGTGTGTGTGTGTGTGTGAGAGAGAGAGAGAGAGAGAGAGAGAGAGAGGGGGGGGCGCAAACAAGGAACTGCTAAGATTTACACCATATGTTTACATTTACACTAAGTTGTGATAGATATATTCGGAACCTTGCTTCTTCGTGGTTCTTTCACGGGAAGCTGGTAGAGGGCAGTTCTCAACCCAGGGCCACCGCTTTCCCCACTCTGGGCAAGCGCCCAAACAGTGCGATTCTGCTGACTGTTGACTGACAGCTCTCTCTGTTGAGTGGCGGCCGACTCTTTGATGTTGAAAACTTCTATTGTAATATATTTTTCGGATCCCTGCGCTTTTCTTCCCACGCAATTCACGTGGCATTTCCGCGGTCCCTTGTTTATCTTAAACAACAGCTGCACATCTAGCTTTTAAAATCCGCCTTAACTGGCCTATCAAAGGTCAATATGTATCATTATGACTGAAATTATTATGTATTTATCATTCCTATTAGATGTTCGAATCTAGAATATTGTAAATATTAAAACAGTTGATTTTGGGGACGAGCGTGTTCTTGGAAAAAAAGCATAACCCAGTCTTTCTATTGCTGCCTTGTCGAGTTTTGAAGAAAGCTGACAGAAATATAAAGGATATGAAGACGTCTTGGGAATAGTAAACGCTAGATACGAGGGGGCCGGAAAATACCATTAATTTTATTACTATATTTCAGCCTACCTCCAAGCTGGTCTCAAATTCGAAAAAATGTGTACTGTTATTTTGAGTCGATGAACGGACTGTAGATTAGAAAGATTTCCCTCTAACCCGACCTTACAAATTATTTTAAAGATTAGAGAATTCCATACATTGTACAGTTATATGTAAATTTTTGGGTTTTTTCTTAAAAGTTTTTATTTGCTTAGGATTATATGAAATCAGGTATTTAATGTAAATAATTTGCACATATATTTATTTGAACCATAAATAGAACCCTAACATGTATTCCTTCTCTGGTACAGAGTGAACCTTGTAATGGCAATAAAGGTTTACTCCACTGAACATAGATCTTTTGAACTGATGTTATATTTTGACCTTTTAACCAGGCCTAAAATGCAATTCCAAGGTGATGCACCGGAAGGAAGTGGCACATTCTAATGGCAGTTATGAGAGGAAATCGCGTGGGCGGAAATTGGCTGATGAAATGGGACGAGCTAAAAAAAATTCCCATGGTACACTCATAGACTGACGCACCGGAAGAGAGTGACCTGTGAAGTGCATGACAGTTATTTCCGCTCGATGACGATCACACAGGCCATTCAAAGATAGCGGAAGTGACACATCCCGATCGCCAGATATCGGAAGAAATTGCGGAGGCGTGGAGGCGGGTCCATATCTCCGCGTGGAAGTTTGAAGGTAATATAAGGCCGACAAATTGAACAGAAGGAGCGAGTGGAGTTGTCAGTAGAGTTCCAGACAGTTGGAGAGGAGGTGTGGTAGGGAAAGCCACACCCGACCGAGGGGTCTCTCGGGAACCCCGATGGAGTTTGGGGTCCAGAGAAGATGCTGATAAGATGCTGATAAGATGCATTAAAGAAAGCCAGCATCCAGCAGAGTGGGCCCTAGGCCTCCGGTTGAGCAGCCCTAGAGAACAAGAAAGACACAACGTTGACGGCCATAAAAGTGGGGTCAAAATATTGCAGTTATGTTCGATCTCCAGCTCCCTCTCACAGTAAAACCCCACACAACCTTTTCGAACCCTTGCAATAAAGTGAGAGGTAAAAATATTTTTATAAAGAAGTCTTCCTGCTTCGTTTATTACTGCGTCTGATTAATTTTTTGCGTCAGTATGTATCCTGCATGAACATGTATATGTGTATATAAGCATATTTATTATGTGAGTATATAACACTGAAGCTATGTGTCATACATAGGACACCTAGTTTTTTTGGTAGATTTCCGCTTTGAAAAGAATGCAGTCAATATATTATAAACAACTCCGACAGAGTGATATGAAAGGAATATTTTATGGAACTTAAGGAAAAAAGGAGAGCATAGATATACTAGGATTATTAAATAAGTTTCCAGATTTTTTTCGTATGGGCACTTTTATTGATTGTACACTCATGAAACTCTAATCCTCCTTGAAGTGATCTCCTCCGGCTGCAATGCACTGGTTGTACCGTTACAAAAACTTCTGGTAGGCCCCATGGAAGTCCTCTTGTGTGAGCGTGTCATTGATCTTCATCACAGCCTCTTTCATCACCTCAGTTGTCTCATAACGACAGCCTCTGCGTTTAGGGAATAACCAAAAGTTACTGGGAGCAAGGTCTGAACTATAGGGAGGCTAAGGAACTGTCTTGATGCCCATCTTGGTCAAATAGTCTGTGACAAGGATCGAGTTGTGGACTGGTGCATTGTTCTGGTGGAAATGCAACCGACCCGATTTGAAAAGTGCTAACCTCTTCCGACGTAATCTCTTCCTGAACTCCCTTAAAACCTCACCATTGTAACCCTAACCTTAACCCTAACCGTTTGGCCAATCAACTCTGGTGTATTGACTTCCTTACTCCTCCCACATCTCTCATCATCCCTCACAGACTCCCTGCCTTCCTTAAATCCCTTATACCACTCAAAAACTGATGCTCGCTTCATGCAAGATGGTCGAAAAGGAGTTTGAAGCATTCCATACTTTTCTGTTGCATTTTTTCAAGTTTGAAACAGAATTTTATTGCATATCGTTCTTCTAAAGTGTCAGATTGCATTTTTGAAATTCTCCTGCTGTGACAATCAGGTTTTAGTAGGGTGTATTCCAATTGCTGCTGTAGCTGTTCATTTGAAGCTGAAATCATAAAAATTGGTCAGTCATCTCGTAAGATGTATAGTAATAATATATTGGACTTTGAAGAGTCTACGACAATTCTAAATGCCTGTACAAAACTGTCTGGAAACTTATCGAATGCACCACGTAAGAAAGAGTGAGAGAGGCTTACAGAGACGGAGAAAGAGAGATACTTTTGAGTTTTGATCTGACGTTTTCATTGTATAATGATATGTTTATTTGTTAATTTTTCCCATTGCATTAAAGGTTTATCATATAATATCAATGTTTTTTATCATTAGCTTGTGGACGTACTGATATATCCACGTCTTGTTATGTTACCATCTATTCAGATATATCTGAGCACATTATCTTTCAGCGGTTGGAAAGTTCCTATCAAACGTCTAAATCATCTGCCTTTTGCACTATTTTTTTGCTAACGTATTATAGCAACATTTTATTGAATCTGTTATTAAAAATCTTTCATGAAACAATGAAAAATCATTCATTAAACATCTCAAAAATCGAATAAAAATTTTCCGTACATTTTAACATAGATTATTTGACGAGTAAATAAATGTTATAAATGCTTTTATATAAAAATAAAATTTCAGGAATAATATATATGTTATGTACATATTTAGTTTATGTTTGTATTTTTTAAAAATTATTTATTCTGATTTTAAATCCTCATTCTATAATCCTTTTAGAAATAGTCCTCTGACCACACCAAACTCTTTATCTTTCTTTTTCCTTTCTTCTTCTCACACTCTTCTTCAATTTTGTCTTGTTCAGTTTTGTGTCACATTTTCCTTAGGATTTTTCTTTCTTTCTTTCTTTCTTTCTTTTTTTCTTTTGTACTCTGAGTATTTAATTCTAAAATCATTTGTTTTCTCTCTCTGTTTTGTGTTCTGCGCTAGATTTCCATCTCGCCTTTTTGTTTTATGGTTTTATGTAACTAATATTTCTTTCAAAATTTATGTTCGCGCAACATCAACCATCTTACTTTAAAAGTTGCGTTGTTATGAAACACTGTTTAATATTGTTATTTTTATATCAAGGTAACTGCTGTAAGTGTTGAATCCCATAGGGTACTTTCGTTGACACGTTCAAATGTTTGACTTAATGTCATCGATTATCTTATTAGTAGATATTTCTGTAGAAGAAATACATTGTCAAGCAACAGGTAAAGATGGTAGATAGAAAACAGAAAAAGTGACATTGTTTCAATTCTGATTGTAAATATTCTGTTTATTTAAAAGTAAATCATTATGAAATGAAGTGAAGATGGAAAACAATGTTAAAATGTCGATACTGAATCAATTTGAGAGAGATCCAGACAGGCACAAGGAGTCAACTATGGCAGAACTAATAGAAATATTCCTCACGGTAATAGATCAGATACAGTAAAAAAGTAGAATATGGGTTGAATCGAGGATTATATGGCTGTTCAGAATTCATATCTAATCATCTGAAACAGGTACATGTTAAGTTAGCCATGTTAAGTTAACCCCCACCAAAAAAAAAAAAAAGAAAAAAAAAGAAAAAACAGAACAAAACAAAAAGAAAACCCAAAAACAAAAAAGATAACAGGAAAAAAAACCTTATAAATAGAAAAACAAACAAACAAACAAACGAAAAAAAATGCCAGTTTACTTAATATGTGTTGAGTAGAAAGCAACATTTCATTGTAACATTGGCAATAAAGTGAGTGGGTAACTTTTTGTGACCACGTATTTGATTTTACTTTTCCTGATAACTCATCTCATCAACATCGCTTCATCTCGTCTTTATCTCTTCGTCGCCTGCATAATTACATTTCTTATTGATCAGGAAGCAAAGAAAATGCAGCTGTATGAAACTAGAAAGTGATTTCAATTTTTAAAAATTAATAATCAATGAGAAATAAAAAAAAAAGATTTAGGGAAAAATAATGAATAATTCGACTGGGACACAATAATTTTGATGATTTCCAAAAGTTTTATTCCTCGTTTATTTTTATCGTATCAATAATATTAATTTTCATACAAATCATTTGTCTTTTTTCATGGAATATGACGTGAATAACATGCTAAAACTTGTAAAACAACAACGAAAAAAAAAAGAGAGACCCCCCAAATAACAAGGAAACAAATTTCAAAGTTTTAAGTGAGGATTCTTTTATAGCATTAAAAGATTCAGACAAACAATATTTCTTGAAATATATACCGAATAATATTGTAAGCTCTATTTTTAAATTGAAATGAAGCACTTCAGAGACCAAGATAAATCAGATAAAGAATTTCTGTAGACGTGTAATTTCTTGACATCCATAAAAAAAAGTATTGTAAACTGAGATACCATATGTTTTATGTTATTTTTTAATAGCATATCAACCCTTGATAATTAAATGCCAATTCCTGTTTTTTTCAGTAAATTCATTTTTAAACGAGTAAGAGCTGATTTGTTTGCACATAGATAAATTGTTTCAAATACTGCTAGTTATTGTTTGCACACAGTTAAATAGTTTCAAGTATTGCTTTCTAATACTAGTGGTTATAGTTGCACACAGTTAAATGGATTCAAGTTTTGCTACCTAACAATTCTATTTAATATTAATATTTGTTTGCCCACCGTTAAACGGTCTCAAGTATTGCTATATAACACAATTTGAAAATCAATAATAATCCAAACAAAATTCTGAATTGTTCTATTCGACCTCTATATGGGGCCTGACCAGGTATTACTATTTCACGTCTCAGTAGAGATGAGTGTAGTGGTAATGAAAGGGTTCCACTTTACCCCAAATCCAAGACCAGATCCTTATCATTAGAGGCAGTTTAATATCATACCTAGGACATTAGATGTGTTTAAGAATAGCTATCAAACGCCAATAATTTTATTCATAATTATTTATTTATTTACAGACAGTTGAATGGTTTTACGTCCAGTAAAAGTTTACCAAATTTTATTTGACCTATTGAGAGAATTCAAAAAATTACTCCCCTCCGGATCATAGGGAACCTGGATATAGAGCCAAATACAAGAGAACTCCACAAAACTCCGGAACATGAGGCTCACCATCAGATTATTTACATTTCCGCAGAGGTGTAGTCGGCGTAGATATCAAATAAATTTGAAGAAATCACCATTATCTGTTTCTTTAAAAAAATTCGATAAAATTTGTTATAAAATAGGACTCAGCTTTTTCCTGTTTCTTATTTTGACAGACAATTTAAAATGTTTTCACCTCAACAGAAACATTTCGCATAATCTCATCACCTTTTTAATGCCACTACAAAACTGTAACGGGTTGGGTTATATGGGGTTAATTCTACTATGCTTATTCATGACGTGTTGGAATGATATATAAAGACTTATCTTCCTATGAGGTTTCGTATTATTCTCACAAAGGTTGTTGAAAAACAAATGGATTCGCTTCATTTTTTAAAAATACACTGAGTGTACAGCCTGCAGATGAGTACCTCCTAAAAAGTGGGTGTCCTGGGTAGGACACTAATTTAAATAGGAAGTTAAGACAAACGTTTCTGGGGACCTTGTGGGTGGGGAGTACCCCTTCATTAAAATTACTCCAACGTTTACACTGACATAGAAGGATAGTATCTTTGAGGGTTCTCTCTATATGTCGGACAGATTTGATAAAATCATCCTTAGGACAGTGTGCCAAAAAATTAAGAAATAACCACACAAAAAATGTGAATATAACCATACAATGAAAGTGATTCCCTTACAGCATGGTATATAATAACCCAAGAAAGGATTACATGCCATACAAAATTTCCAAGAACATTAGTGAGAAGATAGACGGAAGCGACATCGGCCGGGATTTGAACCTGACTTGTCGATTCAATTTCAACCGATGATATCTGTTTCACTACCCAGAGGTAAAAATAAATATGACCACATGCTTACCACTCAGCGATATAAGGTACGTATCAAGAGTAAAGTGGAGCAATCCAGGGAAAGGAGTTATAGTAGCTATTGAAAAGGGAGCCTTCTGGTCACCCTCTACTATGGTCGCTAACTTTACTTTTACTCCTAAGGAAGAATTACTTTTTTTCTATTATTTCCAACATATTGTAGACATTTTTGACTATAATGCAGTTGCTGGTAGAAATACATTAATCAAAGTTCAATCATAGATTAGATGTAAAACTTTGTCACTATGAATTCCGCAATAATCGAACTCTCTAAACTAGAGAAAGTAAAAAGGTTAACTTGTTTACCATATATCTCCACCAGAGACCGTTTAAATGATATGGAATAGGAACTAATTTTATTCCTTGGCACCTGCCATCTTTTTGCTGTCGGATTGTCAAATACGGCGCATTTGTATGAAAGCCGATCATGACATAAAAATTAAATTGTCTCTGTCTGAATATTATTTTTTCTCTGTACCTTTCACTTCCATCAATCCAGGAAGACATACAATTCATTTTATTTAGCTTTAGGTTTTAGAATATCTTTGGTAAAGAAATCTTCCACGTTCATTTTACCCACTATTTAAAACTGACTTTGTAAAAAACCAACCACCTACATCACAAGAATAACCAGATATATTTGTAAATTCTTTCATACTAAGTCCAAAAATAATCAGTAAAGATGGAAGATACGTTGGATTCTATGGAATATTCTGAAAATGAGTTTCTCTTTTGTATGCTTGAAGGCAGAGGACATATTTCATTCATTCTCCTGAACAGAATATGGCTTTTTCCTGTAAATAGGTCAGCGTTGTATCTTTCCAAAATAAAGAGCTAATATCTCGGTTATAAACGAATCTGATTATTCTATACTCTTTCATTCATGCATAACTGTAGAAGCCAGCACATGCTAAGCATTTTGGAAAGGTTGCATGTATTTTACAGACTTTCTTTCAACAAATAACGTAACCGAGGGAACAACAGAATTCTACGAAATGACTTCAAAAGAATTTACGTTGAGTTGCTGATATTCAACGAATAATTAATACATACACAAACTTTCACACACACATTTATGTACATAATGATCACACACACACACACAAACACACACACACACACACACACACACACACACACACACACACACACACACACACACACACACACACGCACGCACGCATGCACGCAAATACATACATACATACATACATACATACATACATTATTATATTTGTAATATATCTTGCTATATTTATGAATAAAAAGTGACAGAGCATCATTTATTTAAGGATAGCGTATACAGTCAAAGGAGCTTACTTTCTTACCTACGCAACCATCCGTCTGATGATCGAAGATTCGTAAAACTGACTGTCATCAAGCTTAACTGACTTTGTGACTACGATTTTCCTCATATATATATATATATATATATATATATATATATATAGTTAAACACTAATATAAGCATATGGACAAGGAAACGTACACACACTCACATTCATTCACACTCACGTACATTTTTGTCAGTTTATAAGACTTTTTCGCCATTCGCCAACGAATCTATTGATATAAGTACGTATAAGTACTTATAAGTCCTGCCTTAAAATAGAAGTGACATTATATGCGAAACATTGTGTGCAGTTAGACCTAATTTTAGGATACTGTGCTTATAAACTTTAAAATCTTTTCTGAAAAAATGTTATTAAGAAACACCGTAAGAACGTCATCCAAAGCAAAACAAGTTCTTTTGAATCTTATATTTCTTGTAAAATTGACATTTTGGATTGGTTTCTTTGTTTAATGGCATATAAACATTTGTACGTTATTTAATGCCAAAGCCATTCTCCTAGAAGAAGATCCGTGATACTATTTAACCCATAGCTGGGAGGATAAGGGGGTTCATACCTTTCCCAAGGCTATTTGTCCGAAAGTGAATGTAATAGCGCGACTGGAGTACGTACTCGCTTACTAAGATTCTGCAGTCCATCGCTTTAACCATTACACCCCGTTGATGTTTTATTAAAATATAAAGATTGAGGAATTACCTTTATATTGATAACCACTAATCATCTATTCAATTCTAAATGAACATTTTAAGAATTCTTTTCATATCGATCACTTTTTTGTAGTGTTTAACTATTTTCTATTGTTATGATCAATGTAGTATAGGTGGAATTAAATCCATCATATCAGATCACGTTGTTGAAAATTTGTAAAAAATGTGGGTAGATAATCACACCAGTTAATTTTTTTTCTAATTCTTTAAACACAAATTTTTTACTCATCTAGATATCGACTAGTTGAAAACTTTTCAAAAAATGCATTTATGCAACTAACGGTGAAAAAAGTTTTATTAAACTTGCAACTCTGATCATTTAAAATTTGTAAGAGAATTCACAAATATTATCTTCCTTTGAGTTAAAGAAAATCCTCTCATAAAAAATTATTTTTTTTTACCAGTCACTGATTTTTCCGTCATTTATCGTAACATTGTAAGAAAATGGTACCGTGGCGCAAATAGATAATTTACGAAAAAGAAAAAGCCTGCAGATGAAAGAAAGACGTGTTGACAAAGTTCAATATCTCGTCCAGTGGGCAGGGTGTACCAAGCTATGGTTAATCAAGCACCTCAGGCCGAGGCTGGCAAAGGTCACCTGCTATCAGACATTTAGTTGGTGACAGGATCCAATTGGGGGATGTCTTCTATCAGAAGAAAAAGTGATGTTGAGGGTGGGTGGTGGATCTGTGAACTGCAATATGAGACAATAGTTTTTTATTCTCTTTTTTGGTGGTTGGGGTATGAGGAGACAAACGTTGCCGTGGACAGAGTGCGAGAAACGAATGAAAGATACGTGAAAAGTCAGTTCCAACGATAATGAAGGATCTAGTTCGAGTGCTGTGTCTTATAAATTTTAACCTGCTTCCACGGTTTCAAAAAGCAAACCGATAAAATAAGGGGTGGGGGTGTATATCAGTTGGCTGGGGTAGCAGAATACACCGACCGCGTCTCTGCAGACAGGTAAGATTCCCCTCAACGAGCGTCAACCATATACCATTAAAAAATCTGATTGTGAGGCTCCACTAATGGCAGAGCTTTGGGGAAAGCGAAGTACCTCTTCATTGCCATCCCTCCCGCGTTTAGAGTGGTAGCACCTTCAAGAGTCCTATCTGTGAGTCAATTCGAACTGTTTGATCATTTGTGTGTAAATAAATGACTTATGTTTAATTCAACTGTAATTATACATATCAATAGTGGGTGTCCTCGTGGTGTAATGGTTAAAGCGATGAACTGCGGAATCGTAGTACGCGAGTTCGTACTCCAGTCGCGCTATTACGTTCACTTTCGGGCAAATACCCTTGGGAAGGTATGAACCCCCTTATTCTCCCTCCAGCTATGGGTAAATAGTAGGACGGACTAGGTTCTTCAGCCTTGGTGAGGCAACTAGTCTAGGAGAAGGAAAACTCTGATTCAAACCTATTAAACTCCGCTTAAAATTGACCTTGTGTCATATCCTGCCCGAGCGGAGGGGTGGTAAATAGTACATATCAATACTTGGGACCATTTAAAATTTTACTAATGCTTAACTGAATTGTTTGAAATAAAACTGTTTGATAATTTAACTGTGTCTATCTACAACATGTATTTACAAATCACAGTTACTATATATATATATATATATATGTGTGTGTGTGTGTGTGTGTGTGTGTGTGTGGTTTGGCATTAAACAACCTACTGTGGTTGATATGCCATAAAACCAAATCAAACTAAACAAATTACCCATCTTCTACAAAGCAGTCGTTAGTGACTACGTTACATATCTATGCGTTTAACAATACTAATACAGAGATTATGAATTTTTTTTCAAGTTTTGTTAGTTCAGGACCAAGAAATAGCATTAAATCTCCTGAATGATCAAAACTGTCAAATGTGGTTTGTAAAGGTTGGATATGTATGTTGAGAAATTGGATTTATACACATGAGGAAAGTTTAACAAGAAATCAATTGATCAATATAAAATCGGACATTATCAGGTCTGCGAACTTTTGTGTACTTTAATAGAAACGTATAAAGTGATGTAAGAACCTATATTTGGGGAATACATTCATTTGTGTCTTCTCGCGGAGAATACAAGTTGACCTTTGGATAAACAAAAAGGCATGATTCTGCGTCAAAGTAATCGATATTACATTGTTTAGATAAGAAGGTTGGATTAATTCAGCACACACACACACACACACACACACACATATATATATATATATATATTTGTGTGTATATATATATATATATAAGTGCATACTAGTATAGCTGTTGAAGTTATGCATTACCACTAGTTCTTTTTTTATTCTATCTTTTGTCGTCCTTCTAGGAATAGTTAATATCGTTTAAAAACTAATAAAAATACCCATAACAAATTATTTCAGGACATCGCCTTAAAACAGATGTGTTAATGAATGGTTGAAATAATTCCACATCGATAAATGAACACGTTTTTGTTTTGCAAATTGTTACCTGAAATTAAGGAATCCTGTGAGCTGACAACATAATGCAGGAATTGCTAAATATCTTTCCCATAATTTGCAAATGTTGTTTTATTGTTAGCTAAAGCTAACAAAACACAGTATAAGAGAAAAGAAAGGAGTTTAAACATGTTCTAATGTTCGGAGAAGTCTACAATAATATAGATTTTTATTACTCGCCTTGTGAGAGAAAAAAATGTTTAGTAATATTCTGAAGTATTGTGCGGAGGCTATGTCGTAAATCTTTCACATTTCGAAAATACTTATGCAGTATTTTTAGCGAAAAAGAAGACACTTAACAGTACTTACAAATCTAATGCATAAAGAAATTCTGCAAAACAATCTCTTGAATATACCTTCTTTAAAACTGCTATATTTTTATATTTGAGCAATATATATATATATATATATATATATATATATATATATATATATATATATATATATATAACCCATTCCTCACAAGTTCGATTTTTTCAAAAAGAGTACACTTGGTTTTAAATAGTTTCCTTTCTTCTAGACTTGTTATCTTTCCAAGTTAAAAAAATGAATCTGTTCTATGCTGGAGCCATCACTGGGTAAAGGACAGATTTTAACACAAATCACCTAAAATCATAACCGTTATGTTAATTATCTATCTATCTATCTATCTATCTATCTATCTATCTATCTATGTGTGTATAGATATACATAGGTATATATACATGTATATTACCATATCATAATTATTATCATAATAATAATTATGACTATTAATATATATATATATATTATATATATATATATATAGCTTGCCGAATTAATAAGTAAGCCATTGTCAATATTGATGATACATTATATGTATCTAAATTAGGTTGGCTTAGACACCAAGTTACCTCACTTAGTTATTGTCAATTTCTTGGTAATGAGATAATCGGGCATACATACATACATATATATATATATATATATAGATAGATATAGATATATATATATATATATCAAGTAACTCGCTAAAGAATCCAGTTATTCATCCCATTTAACCTGGTAATTCTATTTGAAAGAAAAAATATCATTTCCGACATTGAAATTATTATTTCCAACATTGAAATTCAATCACTGTATATTATTACATTCTTTGGTCAATTCTGTCCCCGTGTCTGGCCATAAATCTCCTGAAACATCTCCAAGCGCGTGCACACACACACACACACACACACACACACACACACACACACACACACACACACACACACATTGTAGAGGATTTTTTTGGTAGAAGTAAACAACAACATACCCACATACACACACACTTGCGACTCATTTGTAATGCGAGTGCACACAATCATGAGTTTTTGGAGACTGGCAGCAAAATCATTTACAAATTATGTGATCCTATTTTTAACTCAGCAAGACAGTAATTTTTCTTATAAAATCAATGACGTTCAAATTTACTTTAGCTATCTATCCAAGTCTCTTTTTTGTTTTATTCATCAACACTTGAAATGCATGTTTCAAATGGTCTCTAAAGTTAATCAATCTACTGGAAAAATCATTATTTGATTTCTTGTAACAATATCAAAATATACCTGATTAATTAATATCAATGACTTTTTCCTGAGGAAATGTATGATCGACAGGCATAAAATGAAAGTCCTATTCATCTATTGACTATACGTGAAATTCTATTGAAGCAAGTTTATCTGTACCTCCGTCAATGAACACAATATACTGGCATCGATACAAAACCTAAAGCAAAAGAAAACACACTTCTGTTTTTAAATGTATTTGTAAAATATGTTTAGGGTGTATCATTCTAATTATAGCTGACTGATACGTAAATTTGTTTCCTTTTGTCATATATTTGAACGCAGTTCAAAATTAGATGTGCTGATCTAGTCTTGTGAAGAACTAATTGGAACAAAGATTATTTTATAAATCCTTTGAACATAATTCTGATTATTACTCTTTTCATCAGACGCTATATTGACTTTGATGTGTGAGTAAATCAGAAGTTCTTATTGATTTCCCTGGTATCAAACTGAGTCATTTTCTTGTGTATACAATTTCTTATTGTAAGGTTAAATTTGTGTTGCTGCTGCGAAACAATAGTATTCAGTGGGGAGGATATATCTTTTGCAAGAGAAGCTGTGTATTCACCGAAATCTTCAAAGACTAATGTCTTGTGGGTATTTAGTTACACGATTCAGTCTACCGACTTTGTCTTCGTTGTTATACACATAAACTTTCAGCTTTTGTATCATACAACCTTCTTTAAGTGTCTTTTCTGGTAGTCAGTTGTTTTCAAGGAATTTAGAAGACACCTAGAGGAGAGTGGATGTAATAGAAGTCGAAAGGCTGACAGTATAAAAATCAAGAGGAGAACAACTGTCCAAATCATGTAAGTAGAGTAAATAAAACCGACTCTTAATCTCATGAATTTAAACAGATACTAATAACTAATATTTGTTCAGTCAGGAAAAGAACTATGGACAAAATGACTTTGAGTACTGCAGGCATAACAATTTGTTATATTCTACTGAATGCGTACAGTATATTGCTATGGCTCTGGAAGGGGTCACAAAGAGAACAGGACACCGCGGTTATAGTATAGGTATATATTTACAAGAACAAAGGATGGTTACAAGAACATAGGACGGTAAGCTAGTTTGCACAAGCGCGCGGGGGCGAGGTTAGCTTCCGGATCTAGACTGACTTCGTATTGTTGTGTCTTCCGGTATTATGGAGACTGGTTGAGTCCATAAGTAAGTGATTACTCCACAACACACACACACACACACACACACACACATATATATATATATATATATATGGGTGTGTGTGTGTGTGTGTGTGTGGATGTGAAAGATTTTGTGCCATCTGTTTCCAATTTGAGAAAACTGGTGACTTTTTGAAACTATTGTTTTTACTTTCGTCGAACAGACATTTACTGATTCTATTTTACGATAGGTAAAGCTGAAGATGTCAGATCAAACTCATTGTAGAGGAATTGGTCTGCAAGAGTAGACTGCTAAATGCTACATCAATATGACCGATTTCTTTAATTAGTGATAATTAAGTCGGTGTCTATTCGATACTTATCTTGGAAAAATTAAAAATATGAATGATTATGAATATAAAGATATCATGCTGTCGGTAACATTTGTCTTAATGCCTAAGCATGGCCAATCACATTTCATCTTGATTATAAATCCCCAAAATACAGATTTACTACCAAATGTTCAGAGGTATAATTGAAAAACTCAGTGTTTAATCATAATTTTTTTATCCACTTGACATAAATATGTTGTTTGTAATTGTCAAAAAAGATTGAATCAAGGATGTGAATGGATAATGTAGCGGTACTGTTAGTAGACAGCAATATAAAATGATGAGAAATTTGCTTACGTATATCTTTTTTGTATACTCTTGATTTCTAAATTCAATTTATTATCCTTTCCTTTTCTCCGGGACCCTAACTTTACTGAGCTATTATACAAGCAATCTGTAAAAGTAAATGAAATCTTTTATCCAACCCGATTGCCATGTGTAAGATCCAACCCAAGATCCTTTCAAAGCAGAATTCTAACTGGTTTGTATTTAGTCTCCTTTCTCTTTGATCAGTTACCATAAAAAAGTTAAAGAATCCAGTCCGTCTAACTATCTACCTATACTTTTTCGGGCAGGGACAGAATGGTTTATACCTTTCACATAGGGTATTAGAACAATGTGAATTGCAAACAGCCTCGTAGCGGATTTTTAAATCGGTTCACAGACTCTGTTTTCCCTCAACGAACTTTTAAAGAATTAGTTAAATAAATTGTATCCATATCAAGTGTTACATAAAATTTTTCAATCAAAATAAAGTTGTCCAATCAGGTAGACTGTCATTTAAATTTGGTTTTAACTTTCATCAGTTAGTAATAACTTTCTAAGGAAAGCGGTAAGAAAAAAATAATTGAAATTTTATGCCAATTCTCTGTGAAGTTAGCACCTGGAAACTTCCAAAGAGGTGATTTTGCAATTTCCGGTAGTATACTCCTCTTCAGTTGCATTTCATTCATTTGAATGTAGGCGTCATTGACTAATGATAAGTGGTTTTTGGGGTAGAAAATGTTTGAAAGCAATTAACCGCAGATACTTCCGGCCTAAACTATAGAGGTGCCAGTTATCAGTGCTTGTCTTCCGGCTATCGACAAATTTGCCCATCTGTCTGCAAATCGATTCTCAGCTGGCTGCACTTCATTATCTCTTTAATTGTTCAAACATATATAAGTTGTTAGATAAACACACTCAAAATATCTATCTATCTATCTATCTGTTTGTTTTTGCGTGCATGCATTAGACAATGTATGCAAACATATGCATATACAAGAGTACATACATTTCATTATATATATATATATATATATATATATATATATATTGTCATGAAACCAATATAAATGCTATATATATATATATATATATATATATATATATATAATGTACAATTTTTTACGCAGACATATATTTTCTTGATTACTTAATCTATCTAACAGTATAGATCAGATATACCCTATATCACTTAAAAATTCACAAATGTACTCTCAAAGCCATTCACACATACACAAAAAGCTACACGGAAAAAGACATACGTGCACATATTCAAAACACCCACACAAACGCATGCATATATATATATATATATATATATATATATATATATATGTGTGTGTGTGTGTGTGTGTGTGTGTTTATACTGTGCAAATTTGAATATATTCGCATATTTCTTGATTTTTGTTTTTCTAACAATATAAAGCAAAGAAAATAATATATATATATATATATATATATATATATATATATATATATATATATATTTCAATCGATTTGGAAATCGATATTTCCTGGGAATAAATACTGATTAGACGTTTCTCGAAAACATTGACCCTTAAAAATCAATTGGTTGATCTCCAGTAAGTTTATTCAATTTCATACATTTGCAAAATTAAATGATATATTATTTTGTTCACCCACGAAGAAATTAAGCAAAAATACACAGATAAAAAAGGAAATCGTAAAAATATATTTCGTAAAGAATAGATTAAAACTCATCATATCGTTGAATAAACGTTGAGTATTATTACGAGTCAAGATTGGACTCTACTTTCCGAAACAAATCAATGAAATTGTAAATATTTGTGTAAGGCGAGTAACTTCCTATAATGTATGATAGGCAGTTGAAAACTACAACAAACCCGATTCATTCGTAAATACTTAATGGTATGATTCTACATGGAAGATGTTGCTGATGTCACTTGTCGGATTAATTGATCCAAGCTCAGGTTAAGAAGAAGCTCTGATCGAAATAAAAGATTATATATAAAAGCCGAACAAGAAAGAACCTTTTTTCTTAAATGTTCTTTCAAGTCACGTACATAGAAGAGAATGTCAATGAAGTTAGGGCCTTCAAATTTATTTTCACTTTAAGAGTTCGAAACGCTGCTAAGCGCAAACGTGCGCAAATACATTTGCAAATTGACGCTGATTTGACTCACGTGTTTACAGCGCATATAAATTACACTATCTTGCAATTGAAGGAATTCCGAAAGCTTTATTGTAATAATTAGAAATTCTCTTGAAGAGTTGACCCAAAGAAATTACACAATTTCAGCTTTCAGACTTTTCAATCAAACACTATATTAACCATACTTTTTTTTAGATGCCTAACATTAAGGTGATGCCTAGCAGGTCACTATTAGTGTAGCTTAATGCTTGTTGTTTGCTTCATAATATGAAATTGAGTTTGACTAAGTATACGAAATAATTTTTTGAATTTCTGCGTAAAAAAAGTCGATAAGAAGTTGATTCGCTAGTGTATATAATGAATACAAAACTCAGTTGGTAATCATCTTCTTTTCCATAATATACAAAGCTTAACTATCTTGGTTTCTTGGCTCGCAAATATCCCTTTCTTTGATCTTATAAAATATTTCTTTTTAGAATCGAGCATTAAAGTATATTAAGTTCGTCGCAGAGCAGATACATATTTATTTAAAGCTAGCCAATTACTAAACAAATACTTGTTCCTATATTAAAAGTTTTATGTTTATATCATGGTGTGATCGCCTTTGTCCGATTTATGATGTTTAGTAAGCATCTGCCCAGCCCGAAATATTGGGATTACTAATATAAGACCTATTGCTTATATCGAGATGTATGTATGTATATATGTATGTATGTATGTATGCAAGGACTTATAAGGTTCAACTGGAAAATGCATATGAATGATGTTAAAATGATTGAGTGATATCAACGCAGCTGTATTGAGGCCACTATTCTGAAGCATAGACTCAGATGGAGCGGACCTCTTATTGAAAAGATGAAATATATTCCAAACAATATTTTCACGTAGAACTTGTGAATAGAAACTGACCTTTCCATAAGGCAAAAAAAAAATCTCTTCATGGATTATCAAGCTTCAATCCATTATAGTATAATTAGTGATTTGCTCATAATATGATGCCATTCAATGGCCATACGCAAACTGGAGTAGGCAGCAACCATGCATGTATGGGATAAAACTTCAACATAAACTCAGAGTTTCATTGGTAGATTTTTCTTAAAAAGACAATGTCTGAAAATTCTTCAGTGTCAATTTTTTTAGTTCATTGGTGAATTGGAAACATGTGTCGTTAAGAATATTGTAGCAAGAAGGAGTAAATCTATTATAACTTAAGCACTAACGAACACACACACACACACACACACACACACACACACACACACACACACACACACACACACACAAAGAGTTACATATATATATATATATATATATATATATATATATATATATATATAAAGAACAATTACAAGATTGTAAAACAAAATAAGAAAAGAAAAATAACAAATGTTCCAGACAACAATAAGAAGATAATGTGACAAAAGTAAACATATATTTGACTGAAGACCATAAAAATCTACGGTATCCGTTGATAAGAAACTGTCTATGTTAAATTTAGATTTGCAAAAGGTTACAGTTATTTTGGTAAATAAACCAAGACAAGTGGTGAACTGAATTGAAATCAGAGAATAAATGCCATGCTAGTTTTATAGTTTAAGAGAATAGAAAGGAACTTCCTTGACAGCTGAAAGACTTTATGAGTATTTGAGTAATTACACTAATATCTAACAAAAAAATAGATTGCATACGCTCGAATAGGAGCATGAAAATAGAAAAAAGAGTAGAGATCGTAAAATCGAGACAATATTTCAGTTCAGAAATATTACTGATGTAATAACAAGACTCTGGTTCTTACTTGTTCTTCAACATATCTATCAAATGTACCTTTTGTGAAACTACCACTTTACAACTCTTCGCAAGATTCATAAGAAATGAAATCGACGATATGAGTCAAAATCCTCGACAAACTCTTTGTGTTCTAATTCGGGTTAATGCCTACTATTCTATTGTATGTCAGATTGTCTTTGATTTTTAGTCTTAGTACATCAGATAGTCTAGGAAAGAGAAAACTCTGAATTCAATCCATTAGTGCTCTGCTTAAAATTGACCTTATGTGACTTCTTGTTCGTGGCGGACCGTTTGGGTATATTATTATTATTCTACTACATAAGAGTTTTTAACACCACCGTTGGCTGATGGTCTTTCACAGGAGTTTGAGTGACAGCAAGTCTCTTGAAAACTTATTCTGACCAAAATTGGTAATGCTATAGTCTGGATGTTATCCATTTGTCCTCTGATTTTTAAGTCTTTCTGTTAATTTACCAAACCTTTGGGTATTTTTCCGATAGAACCAATTACAAAGGGAATCACTGTCACTTTTATGTTCCATATTTCCTTGTTTTTTTATAAGAATTTTTAACAGCTGCGCTAGCTGATGGTTTCTCACTGGAGTTTGAGTGATGGCAAGTCTCCTCAAGTCTCCAGGACTCTTCTCGGTATTCTGGTCGATCTTTTTAATGCTATCGTTTGGATGGTCTCCACTCGTTCTTTTATTTCCAAGTCCTCCAGTTCCTGTACCAATCCTTTGATGAGTATACCCAGCGCTCCAATTACGATTGGTATCACTGTCAATTTTATGTACCATCGTTTTTTCCGTTCTCTTGCAAGGTCTAGATATTTATCTCTCTTTTCGCTTTTTTTTTCGGTTTTACCTTGTGGTCAGCCGAAACGGGAAAGCCCACAATTTGGCAGTGGTCTTTTTTTGTTGATAATCACTTTGTCTGGTTGCTTGTTTGATGATCCATTTCTCAAAATCCCAGCGAAGTTTGTGCCTATTTTTATAACTATCATTAAAAATCTTGTAATACTTTTAGTGAATTCGTTTATCATTTTCTTACCTCCATCAGGTCCAGGACAAATCACAAGAGTATTTGTATATTTTGACAAGAACACACACACACACACACACACACACACACACACACATGCACACACACACATAAGCATGCAACACTCGTATACACACATACGCTCATATTAACATAATTCTGTCAGGTTTATATAATTCTTAAATACTGTCTTTTAAAAAGGCAAAGATGTGCTGTTGTACACGTACTTTCGACCCATCTATTATTTCTTAAAGATGCATTCAATAATTGTAGACGTGATAATTAGAACTGAAATTTTCAGTGAATAATTAAAACAGACATTCGTTTCATACTTCATCAGTTCCCTTGTAAAGTTGTTGAGTTGTTGATACATTTGAAAACTGAAAATCAAATACAGATAATGACTTTTTCTGTCCGTTTTCTTTATTTGATAGTTGTTTGTCACGCACATTATTTCTAAGAAGCAGGCTGAGTGATAAGAAAATAAAACAATAGCGAAAAACATAAAAACACATAATTCATAATTGCACTAATATCGAACAAAAATAATAAGATATAAACTTACGGAAATATTTTACTTATATCGGAACAAAATAAATCATAAAAACAGTAATTTTTTAATTGATTTGTTTTGTACTTAGACTCTTTAAATATTCAACTAGCAGTATTTTTTCTTTCTTAATGGTCTTCTTACTTTCTTTTCCCTTTAATATTCTACTCCCACTTCTTTTTCTCCCTTTCTCTGCTACTACGTCTCTACAATTTACCTCTTCCTCCTTGCTTTTAAAGTATTTTTTTCCTTTTACCACACTTTTTTTTAACTCTTTACAAGCAACTACGTTTTTACAATCTACTTCTTCCTCTTAATCTACTCGTTCTTCCTATCTGACGTCCACATAATTCACTCACTCTTTCTACTTACGCTCAGACCTTGTTAAAGCATTTAGATTAAAAAATCAATCGACCTTTCTCTCTTTCTATCTTTCTTTCTCTCTCTCTCTCTCACACACACACACACACACACACACACACACACACACACACACACACACACACACACACACACATATATATATATATATATGTATATTTAGGCAGCATTTCTTCGTTAATGCAAATTTCATTAAACATAATAGACATTTTATGCCTACATGTTTTCGTTCGAATAGTATTACTTTTATCGTATTCGGGGGGAATTGATTTAAGTATTCTCAATAGTTGTATGTATCCCTAGTACTATTTACAGAATTACATTTAAAAGCAAACGCCATAATCTCCAAAAGCAAAGACATCCTTACACAGTAGTAATTTGCTAAAACAAAAGTTACATCACTTTTGAAATAGATTCTCCCCTGATGATGGCCCAAAGTCGGGCAGAAAGTACTAGGGGTACATACAACTATGGACAATACCTAAATCAATTCCCCCCGAATACGATAAAAGTAATACGAGTATTTGAACGGATCCAGAAGAAAATATGTAGGCATAAAATATCTATTATGTTTAATGAAATTTGCATATATATATATATATATATATATATATATATATATATAACTGAAAGTGTGACATGCATGCATGGGACGTACGTCGATAAAAACTACAATATCATTATATAGATTATTAAACATTGACGTATTCGAACCGCCGTTCTCATTTTTGTTGTTCTAGTCACAAAGTTTTAACTTTTGTACCCTTTGATGACTGCCGTATTCATTAGCCTGCTGGGAACAATCCATTTATTCTTTTCCAAATTGTTAACTGTTCGTATTTCTGTTCCTGTTAGAAAATATCCCTTTGAATTTATTTATCAAAGTGAGCCCATCGACTACATAAGAGCTTTAACTGCATGTAAACTGCATACACTTTATAAAAAATGACACTGTTCCATAAGGCAACCCAGTGGTAAAATGTTAGAAGCTTTATAGGTATGACTGATTTTCACGCATTAAAGACTTCTTCAGAGATAAATTCTTTACAAACAAAAGATGAAGATATGAATTTATCACATTTTATCTATATAAAAAATTCATTATTTAGAATTTGTAGACAGAATTTAATTCTAAATAAGGAAATTAAATTTGTAAAACTTGGACTGGATATAATTCGTCTTAAACACTATAGACGCATATTGCACAGATATTTAGTGCCCTTTCTTGAACTGCTGACAAAGTAAGAGAATATATATCTATTTGAATCTATGAATTGATGGGTGTATCTTTAGGTCATTTTCAAGGAGAATCTGGGGTAGGAATTAACTTATGCGCAATGGTGTGTAAAATCAGCAAGCCTCTAATACATCAGATAACATGTTGATTGTATTTTAGTGATGCAGCGAGATTTCTTACCGCGTCTTTTTAATATGACCGCCTAAAGAAATCTCGCAATGATCTCCTTTATTAACAGTGGATAGTTCTTGAAAGACACATATTGAAAAGGTTTTGTCAGAAATTCTGTATCTATTGGAATATATCATTCTCGTATAACATGCTCAGATATGTACGCATTTACCGCCACAAGCAGGGTGCAATAAAAGGTCAATTTTTAAACGGAGATAACGCTAGTTTAAACTTTCCTTCTCTTAGACTATTTACTTACGACTTCATCCTATTTATCCATGGCTGGTGGGAAGCGGAGAGAAATTCTCATTTTTTTTTTCGTGGGGATTAGTGTAAAGTAACATGCAAACAATCACGTCAAGGATTGGAACTTGAGTCACTGATTCTATAACTTTAGTCTATGACCGCGTGCTTAGATCTTTGTATGTCTATCATCAGATAATGGTAAAAAATATCACATTGTCGCGGAAGTTTTTTGGTAAATCAGGGTAATAATCAATATCCATTCGAGGTTATAACCTACTGATAAAAGAGTGGTGTTTATATTCGCAGTCACTAAAGTCATTAAAATCTATAAAGCTAGCTAGGAATTAAATGCATCAAAATCATCATTATCATTATCATCATACCGATAGGACGGAGGACCCGACTATCTCTTCCTCTCACCACCAGCCCCAATCATCCATCGCTCCCGTGAGTTCCTCTCAACTGCATATGAGGTTCGCACAGAACTGATGTACTGGGTGTCTCGTACTGTAAAAAAATGCATCCTGTAAGCTAGAGACACCAAATCAATATTTTTTAAAATCATTGTTATATCAGCTTCCAGGACATGCAATCTTTCTGAGCTTCTTGTCACAGTCATAAACCATTATCAAAATAATGGGTTACGTCTACTTTGAGACATTTTGAATGAGTACCATAGTGTAACGGTTATCGTCGTAGGAATTGGACACGGCGAAACTGATTGCATTTCACATAGCACTAATACCCTTGGAAAAGGTATGAATCCAATTATTCTCCCTCCAGCCATGGGTAAATAGTAGGGCAGACTAGGTTCTTCAGCCTTGGTGTGGCAACTAGTCTAGGAGAAGGAAAACTCTGAATTCAAACCTGTTAAATCCGCTTAAAAATTGACCTTGTGACATACCCTGCCCGAGCGGAGGGTTTGGGTAAATAGGACCATAGCAGAACTAAAGATACTTTAGACTCCCTTTGTGACATTGCAGTGGTAACAAGTTGACAAATGCGAAACTCTGTTAAACATACACCAAAGTTTTATTTGCTACAAGGTTGCAAGCAGTCGCCGGGAGAAAGAAAGGGAGTATGGAAACATAAGACGACCGTCAACTAGACAAAATAAGCAACCAACCCTATTGAGAAAGAGATGAGCAGACACAGACCTTAGATTTTTTTTCCTGATTCTAATATGCTTGAACACTGAATCTAATTCCCACTTTGAGGTGCCCAAGGTTTGGATGCCGAAAACTTTCTTCTCCTTACATCTTCGTGGCTTACTGACTTCCTTACCTTATTGCGTTCTGCCGTCGACTTCCGAAAGGACACAAGTTGTCCTCTCACTTTCCCCTGCTGTGTCAGGAGCAGAAACATCCACTTCCTCTCGTGCATGCGCACGAGATTTGAACCTCCAATTTTCCTTAGTCATTTTAACTGCAACGAGTTCCTCTGCTTTGATATTCGGCGACAACTGTCTGCTTTGTCTATTTATTTATTGATTCATTCATTCAATTTCCAATGAGTCGTTCAATTACGTTGCAGAATGATTTTCTCTCCAAATAAGTACTGACGCGAAATAATTTTCACTCTCTTGTCCAAGACATTATTATTATTAGAATTATTTGCAGTCATATGGGTCACAAGTGTACTGAGACAACTTATATGTCAGTCTTTGCTGGTTAGCTAACACTGGTGTGGCCATATAGAGGAGTCCATTAGAGAACGTTGATTGAGAGTTCATCGCTACTTCTGCAGCAGTGCCTAGTTAGTATTATTCGTCGTCTTTGCGTGGTTTGTGGTCGTATGAATGCTGTTTTGTGGGGTTTGCTTCTCGCATTTGTTAAAAACAGCACGTAGCATTTTTGTGTAGTTCTCATCTAGATTTTTTCGATATTTCTCGTTAGCGTCCATTCAGTAGTATGGACGCAGCCACAGCTAGGAAGAAATCACATTTATTTTATTGGATTGATTAGATTTTCATATAATCGATAACCAGTCAATAGCGGTGCAAACCTTTGCTTGGAGTATGTTGACATTGATTTGAGTAGATGAGATGTTTCTTTCGAGTAATGTTAATTAGATAACTAATTTCTGAAGCTTAACATTTAACGTGGAGATGATTTCTCATTGTCTGACACACAGGAATTCAGTCTTATTTGCGTTTGCATGGAGGTTAATATCTTATACTGCTTACTCCTGACTATTCATTAGAGGTTCGGTTTGGACTGGTGTATTTGCGAGAAGCGCTAGATAATCAGCGAGGTATGCGTCTGACGTATGCATAATTTACAGAAATTCCTTTGATTGTTCATTTGCAGTTAATTTCAATGTAAATTTTATAAATTTGATGTGACTAGAGATCGAGTTAGACAGTCGCCAAAAGCGATCATTAAAAACTATTATGATCCGATTTCAAAGGAATTTTACAACAAAACACTGAAAAAGCAAGTCATTTCATGCAATATCATCAAAAAAAGTCTTAGGGAATAAATAAGTTTCCTATACAGTTAACATTTGTCCAAAACTGTATGTACTTACCGTATTTGACGGCATATAAGGTGCACTTTTAATTAAAATATTTTTTAGAATTCCCCAGCGTCTTATATGCCATATGAAGGTTTAAAATTAGTTGTAGTCAGCCGAAATGAACAACCTGACAAATCCTGTTGACAATGACTTTAGAGTAACTTCATATACCTATTGCCATAATTTAAAAGGCTAATACGCAGATAAAAAGTTTTATCATTGATAATATTCATTATATTAATTTCATCACGTTTAATATTAGTACTTTTGTTTGTTTTTTTTTTCTTAATTTGTCCGGCTGAAATTAGGGTGCATCCTGTACACCCGTGCGTCTTATATGTCGTCAAATACGGTAGGGTTTATGTTCGCACATATTATCATAGTTTCTTAAGGGAGATAGCTATTGTATGTGATTACAGAGTACTTTTTATTCATATTCTATAAATAGCATGGTACAATATCAAATCTAACGGCCACCATAGAAATTAGGGAAAAATAAACAAGCAAGCCATTTAGCTCGATAAATAGTCCTATTTTGCTATGCTCATGGAAATGTGAAAAGTCTTGACAAATGGGTCCTTAATGAATTTCCAAGTGTTACTTTGTAAGAAGATACTCTTTTTACACGCAAAAACATAGAATACTGAATAACTGCTGAATTCTAAAGAGGCGGCTTGAGTATTGCGATGGTAAGCGACTTATGATTGATTAATTTCAACGGCATGCCAACCCATCAAGAGTTATTCTATATCAAGAGGGTAGGGAATAATGTTCATTTTTCGTTAATATTTTAATTTTTTGTTTTGTTATTTCTTAAAAGATATTTTTGCATATGGTTCTATAGAATACGAATGATTTTAAATAAATAGGCCAAATAATTATACCCTAATAGGTACGAACAATCTGGTACAGGGTGAACCTGGAAAGATACATCGCCATCATCCGATTTGCAATACTGTAGCCTCCCTATCAAGTTTGTTTTTGTTTGGTTTTATGGCATTTCAACCATTGTAGCTTATTCAATGCCAAATCCAGTTTATTCATATATAATAGATATATGATTTCTTATGTAAGTCAACGAAGTTAAATAGTTCCAAGTATTGCGATGTATCACATAAAAATCAAGCCATTTGTTTATCTAGAGTTAAATGATCAAATCGATTTAAAACAATTCAATTTAGCAAAATCATTTGTTTGCACTCACTTTAAATGTCAAACAGATCTATTTGACCCATAGATGGCACCTTTCAGATACTACCTCTTTGGGCCAGAATGGACCAAGGAGCGATGGCAATGAGGGTGTACCCAGCATTACTGGAAACTCACCATCATATCAAAGACACTCGTTGAGAGGGAGAGGTCCATACAGCGCATGCCCACTAGACTCTCACAATCAGATTCATTCATATACCATACCTAGCACACTAGTTGTTTTTTTCTGGAAGGGATTCAGTCTGCGTATTATAAATTCAAACAGTTGGGTGGTTAAGCAAGTTAGGATAGATAGCAGGCCATTGTAACTGAATTCCTTTCTACTTATTCTATATTTCTGGCTTCGTCCACACAAAACTAAACTTAGCAAATCATTAAAATCTCGATGTCGTTCATTACAACTGCATCTTTGATTTTTAAACAAATGTACTAAGCATACTGCCAATTTAATCATCATCCAGATGTGCTGACTACATGAATTTCTTCGACATACAAATTCTCTCTCTCTCTATCTATCTATCTATTTCATCCGTTCCTATAGGCTCTCGCTTTTGTTAAGTTCTGTAGACGGCATCCAGTGTCCACTCAGAGTTAGTGAATATAGGTTTTTCATGGTCAACCAACACTGGTGCTTCCATGTGTACAAATTTAAAAGAGAACTTATTGTTTTTACTTCTCCATCCGGATCTAGTATGTCTTACTTATCTTAAAGGATGTTTTGCAAGATAGGAAGTAAGTGGCTGTACGATTCCCGTTTTGAAGGTTGCTGCTTCCTGGATTTAATCAGAACAGCGCGCAGCATCAATTTCTATAAGAACCTAGAAATTTAAATTATTTCTTTTTCAACTATTTCATGCACATTTTTCTTTGCCTTTATAAAGATTTTTTTTGTTTTCTTAGTAAGCGAATATGCAAGCAACGTGTTTCCTTCATCAATGGCCAAAGAATGTATAAATCTTTAAACATTGTTTCCCTGAAGCAAAGGAAGTGCCATTTTAAAAGATCCATGATTTATTTCACTTATCATAAACCACATTGACCCGAAGAGAGCAGTAAAAGCAAACAGAAGCTCAGGTTAAATAAAGATTATACATTGGTAATTGATGTTTACGTGAATGTATGAAGTTGGGTCGTTGGCTGCAACAGCTGAAAAAGAATTTATGACGTCATTTACACATGGCTGTATTAAATTGTTTTCTTGTGATATAAAATCCCATTTTCAGTTAAAGACCATTAGAAATGTTTCAGTATTTATGATGACATAAAATAACGATATTCTCAAAAGGTCGTTTTATATGCAATGACGCATATATCTATCAATGTACAATTTTCAGTCCAGGGTGCAGATAGCTAGAAAGTTTGGAGTTTATTAATTATTAGAAAATGTTTGAGTTCTGAACATAGTCTCTATCACACTTAGGCTAAAAGTAGAAAGGAAAGGTAAATTGAATATGAACCTAATAATTATGAAAACTAATATATATATATGAATTTGAAGATGTTGGAGGGTAATGGTAAATGATATGGATTTTCTTTTCTAAAGAGGTTTGATACTTTATCAAGTTAGAAATAAATGTTACCGCTGTTATTTTGTGGTGCTATACTGCATACTGAAATCCGTTGCTTTGGTTTTATTTGCTGGTTCCTTTTTCCTTTTGGAATATTTGTTTCGTGAGAAGTCTTTACGGAAGAAAGTATTTAAGGTACTCACTTTAGATAACTTAAAATTCGCTTTGTTTTGTGGTCAATAAATTCTTCTTCTTCTTCTTCTTCTTCTTCTTCTTCTTCTTCTTCTTCTTCTTCTTCTTCTTTATTATATTCGTTTTTTTTTTAAATCGAACTCGCTTTAAAATTTGAAAACTGATAATTTTTTATGTATAAAAATTGAGAATACTTTGATATTGAAAAATAGAAAATTTGTTAAATTCAAAGTAACACGGAATATTCAGGTTTTTGGGACAGAAAAATACTAATTAAAATATTCTCAAAAATTAGAATTGTTCATCAAACATTTCTCTGAAGATTAAAGAGTTGAGTGAAAGAAAATATGGTCTGGTTGGTAGAGTGTTCGCCAATGATCCGGGAGACCGGGGTTCAAACGCAGGTCCGGTCATACCAAAACTTTAAAAATGGTACTTGAAACTACTTGCTTAATACTCAGCAATATAAGGTACATTTCAAGGGTAAAGTAGAGCAATCCGGGGAAAGGAGTAGTGCCCCCCCCTACACATCGGTGTAGTAGCTATTGAAAAGGCAACCTTCTGGTCACCCTTGACTACGGTCGCTAACTTTACTTTTACTGATATTCTTTTATAAAATAAAATATTCTATCTTAAAAAATAAATGAAAATATTTTTGCGTATGTTAAAGCATAGTTGGAGGGGTGGTGGTGTAACTATTTTCAGAGTAAAAAAATGAAATTTTGCCGATGGTAGATGGCATCTTCTTCGTTTTAATGCCATGCATTCATTACTTCATTGATATTGACAAGGGAATTATGCATATTGTTTTTATAGACTTGGTGGGGAACCAGTTTAGGTGATGAACAAAGCTGAATCCAAAACCAGTAGCTGGTCTCGTTATCGCTGCCGATAGGAGTTTTACAGGCAGAGGAGGTAGTTGTAAGTTTAGTTATTTGATGGAGAGAAGGTGACTGTAAATAAATAAAAAATATAAATAAGAAAGTGAGGAAACAAAAATAAACAAGCAAAAACAAAAATAAAATCCCCTTCCAATAAAGCAAAATACAAAATAAAAACAAACCAATATTATAATTATAACCTTTATATATATATATATATATATATATATATATATATATATATATATATATATATATATATATTTCACCTGTGAAAAATCGAAATTATGATTTTAGGAATAGTGGAGTAAACATTAATAACAACAATCAATATTTGGTATGTCCTCCTTTTGCCTTAATAACAGCTTTTATTCGTTTTTGTATAGTATTGACTAAGTTGTGGCAGCTGGTAGGATCTATTTTCTGCCACTCTTCATGAAGTTTGGCCTCTAATTCTTTTTTGATGAACATTTGTGCATTCTCACTCTTTTCCCTAAATGGGACCACAAAGTTTCAATGGGATTTAGGTCTGGGGATTAAGGGGCCACTTCATTATTGTAATCCCTTTTTTCTCAAACCAACCTATTGAAACTTTTGACGTATGGCATGGAGCATTGTCTTGTTGGAAGATTACATCACTTGGAATGTTATTATTAATTAATTAATTAATATTTAGTCAAAGAGGTTCGGTAAACCTGGTCCAGCATGTTAGTATAAATTGTGGAGTTCATTCTGCCCTTACATGTGTAGAACATTCCAGTGCCTGAAGAAGCTATGCAATACGCTTCCTCCTCAAAATTTTACAGTTGGAACCACACAATCAGAATGAAATGCCTCTCCTTCTCTACGGCGAACATAAACCGCTCCAGGGGTGCCAAAAATCTAATGAAAAAAAAAGGATTTGTTACAATTTTTAATATGTTATGGATGTGTATTCACATAAAAAATTCAATTATTACATCCAAAGTTTAGGAAATAGAAGCTGTTAACTTACCTCAAAGTTACTTTCATCAGACCAAACAATTTTGCCCCAATCATCAGGTGTCCAATTTTCATGATTTTTACAATTTCCAGTGGTTTTTTCTTGTTGGCTTGAGACAAGTATGGCTTCTTCCTGGCTTTGCCTCCTTTTAATCCCACTTCTAATAACATTCTTCTCACTGTTAGAGCTGATATGTTTTTGTTTGCACCCTCACTAAGTTCTGCAGCAAGCTCTGAAGAACCTTTCCTCCTATGTGTAAGGGATGCTCCTTTCAAAGATCTGTCTTCCCTGGCGGTTGTAATCTTTTTACGGCCTTGTCCTTTTCTGTTTTTGAAAGACTTTGTTTCCTTGTACCTTTAATCATTCTTTGAACCCACTTTCTGGAACGTTCCATCTTCCTGGCAATTTCTACCTGAGAATATCCTTCACCAGATAAAGCAACAGTTTGTGCCCTTTTAATCTCTGAAAGCTGCTTCTTTGGAGGCATTTTCTATTAAATATACTATTCACTGGTAGGAATCAAATATTACCCGAAAATTACGAAACAACCTATAATATAACAATAAATCATTTTGAATATTGGAATGAATTTAGCACGAAACTCAGCTAAAACTATTCAAAGAGGCTTTAAAGCAAAAAAGAAATACTATAATGTACTGTTGAATATTTTACATTTGCTCTCAATTGTGCACCTAACCTTTAAATACGTAGGTTTAAACTATTATCTCAATTTTTTATAGGTGCTCCATAATTTTGGCCATTGCTGTATATATTTATATATATATATATATATATATATATATATATATATATATATATATATATATATATATATATATATTATAGCAGTGTTGGTTGCAGTCTAAATTCCATGAATTAAATATATATATCTAATATATATATATATATATATATATATATATATATATATATATATATATATATATATATTATATACCTATATATATATATATATTTATTTATTATATATATATATATATATATATATATAAACACACACAAACACACACACACACACACACACACACACACATATATATATATATATATATGTGTGTGTGTGTGTGTGTGTGTGTGTGTATATAAGCAATTGAATCTTCACAGAATAATTATTCTACTAGGTAAATGGAAATCAAATTTCTTGCCAATGGGCATGATGAAAATAATCTTGATGTTACAAATAGGAACTTTATATAAAAGATAAGTCGTTTCTTAGTCACTTATATGCTAATTTCAAAATATGATAGATCAATAAAGTGATAAATGTTAGCGTTTTTGTAGCGTTTTAAACAAAATTGTTATGAAACGCTACTTTGGATTATGAGAGCATAAATGAAATATTTTGACTTATTCTACAGATATATTTTCGAGACAAAAGTATTGATGCCTTTATCGATAATTGCATGAATTTAAACAGAAGAAAGATTAAGATATAATAAAGAATAAGGAAATGTAATACTAATAACTGTCTAAAACGAAATTTCATCCAACCTGATATCGCGTCGGTTCTACTGTATATGTTGCATCACCAGAAATATACTTTAAAAATTTAGACAGAAACGACACAATGCTAGATTCTTTTTTAAAGAAATCATGGAAACAGCACTCCACAAAACAGCCGTTGTGAGGTCACTTGCCTCCAATCCAAGTAAGACGAACCAGACATTTTGGGCACTGCTGGAGAAGGAAGGACAAACTTACAGAGGAGGTTCTTTAATGGACTCATACACATGTACACACCAGTTTTCGCCGATCAGCAAAGACTTACATCAGTACAGAGCACACTCTGGATGCAGGGTAAAAGGAGAACCAGCAGTTATGCATGATAGGGGCGGATGGTGCGAGAGAAGCAAGGGACTCCGTGTTGTCAGCATGGCTTGATGATGATGACTCATTAAGACGTCAAGATTTGAATCGTAGGTACAAGACAAGCAAGAAAATAACAACAACAAAAAAAACAAAACAACAACACTGAAATCGTAGGTACAACAAGACAAGAAGGAAAAAAAAAAAAACAAGACTTGAATCATAGGTACATCAAGACAAGAAGGAAAATAACCCCCCCCCCAAAAAAAAAAAACAAGACTTGAATCATAGGCACATCAAGATAAGAAGAAAATAAGAACAAAACCAAGACTGGAATCGAACGTTAATCAAGACTAGTAGAAAATAATAAAAAAATCAACACTTGAATTTTAAGCACTAGACAAGTAAAAAAATTATAAAAAACTTTCAACTAATTTCATTTTCTTACTAAAATGTCTACTTTATAATCTTTGTTGCCAGTTCAATATTCAGGTTTTGTGTCTGTGATTGTCCCGTTGAAGATTACAAAGAGATGGGTGAATTTGTTAATAACAACGTTCTTTCATACGGTAACATGAAGTATGTAAGTTTTCGCGAGTAATAATTTATCATACAAGTTTTCTCATCTTAAGCTTAAAAAATGATACTCCATAGTTTGCTGCTTAACTTAATTTTAGTAAATAATATTTCTAACTCCTCATTCACGGTAATATAACCAGGACACAATAGAGCTATAGATAAAAAGGCTGCATACTCCCCTTCCCCAAGAAAGGTGACCTCGGAATCGCCAAGAACTACCCAGGCATAATTCTAACTTCCATAGCGGCTCAGGCTTATAATACTCTGCTTCTCAATCGCATCAAACTAGCAATTAAGAAAATTCTAAGAAAGAATCAAAATGGTTTTATGAGAGAGCAATCCACATCAATTCTACTGTATGCACAAAGGGACGCTGACAAAATGTAAAGAAAAAAGCTAGACGAGAACTGCACAAGAAAACGACTTGCTATATTGAATACATCTTAGAAGCAACATTCCATAAAACAACAGTTATACGACCAACTTCCCCTATCTCTAAAACCATCCAAATAAGACGAACAAGACATGTGCGACACTGCTGGATAAGCAGTTCTAAAGACAAACTCAATGGCAACGTTCTCCCATGGACCCCTTCACTGGGATGTGCCAGTGTTTGGCCGAACAACAAGAACTTATCAACGACATCTCTGTACGGACACATGGTGTAGTCTAGAAGACCTTTCGGGAGCGATTGATGATATGGACGATTGGTGAGAAAGAATCCGAGAAAACACTGCGAGCTTGACAACTTAATGATGAGGATTTCTAACACTTAGATAAATGAATTCAAGATAAATTAAATATTTATTTGCTTAAAAGAATTGTAGGATTAGTTTTTATATCAATATGTATTTAGATATAGATATATGCACAATAGCATATTTTTTTAATATTCTACGATGAAACTGTAACCTTATTTAAATTTTGCCGTTTTATCTAAGTATACATACGTTTTAAAATTCATAGAGTTGTTCTGGTGTTTATAGTTTATAAGTATTCATTGCAGCACTTTCTTAAAAATGCGTATCAATTTTAGCTAGCCTATAAGCTAAAAATAGAAAGTCTGGCTGCCTACAAAATCGATCGACAAGATTTATCACTTGTAGAGAGAAGAATCTTAACCACATTTGAATCAGTAATACTTATGCTGGCGAGAATTAAATAACATTGCTCAGATTGTAGATAGAAAAGAATGTCTCGTTCTTATCATTCATAGAGGCATAGTACACATAAGACCTTTTTTTCAACTCTTCATATACTTCTTGTGATAAAAGAAATGCGTATACGAGCGAGAATGACTCCAAAGGTAACAAATTTCTCCAGGCGTTTTCCACGATATGGTTTGAGATATATCTAGTCTTTTTTTTCATATTATCTTTCTTTATTGCTAATGCATTTTAACATTCAACCAACGGCCTTCTGGAGGTTAAATTTTATCAACATCGTAATGATACGTAGCTTAAGACAGATTACTGAGCGGTACTTCGCTAAAGAATCAATAAGTAAGCCCTCCTGAAATCACTGATAAACCTACTGAAAAAATCATTAATAGACAACTAGACACCAAACAAGAACGGTTTATGGTAGAAAAACTCGACGCAGTTCAGAAAAAAAATAAAAAAATAAAGAAGAAAAGATGTATATCTGGACGAAATACTTTCCGAAATATAGAAGACAGGAAAATCTAACGACATACTTCTTTGATGATGCAACGCTGTGGATAAAGGAAAAGACTGCTATTGACAACTTGTCTGTGACGAAGAAATCTGATCTCTTTGATAAAATAAAACGAGATTTCTTCCAAATTATGTTAGTATTACTGTATGGATGCACTACCTGGACCTTAATAAAAAGCATGAAGAAAGCTAGATGGGAACTACGCAAGAATAGGACGAACTGTTTTTAACAAATACTGGAGACAACACAAAACAAAAGCGCCACTAGCTTCCCATTTCACTAATCATTCAACTACAACGAACAATACATGTTGTGCACTACTGAAGAAGTAAGGAAGAACGCATAAACGACGTTCTCTTATGGATTCAAACCCATGGACACACCAGTGTTGGCCGATTAGCTAGCACTTACATACATCAGCCCTGTGCGGACACTGGATGCTGTCTAGAGGATCTGCCTGGAGCAATGGACGAAGGGAACAGATGGCCAGATAAAGTCAAGAAATTCTGTTTTATCCTGTGGACTTCATAAAGAGTATGATTGCGCCCAAATTAGATTGAGTATTTTGGTGATTGGATGTGGTTATTGTTTGCATAATTTCAGTTGTTATAAAAATGAAAAACAGTGGCAAAGATCATTGAATCGACTGATTTTAACGGACTGTCAACTCGTATTCATGCCTAGAATTTGTGGGATTTCGTTCAATGAACGTTTACGGTTAACTTTTTGTCTCGTTGTTTCTTAAAGTTTAATGCACACAGTTTTAGAATATCAAGAATTTCTGTTTAATACAAATAATTTACACACAGATGAATAGCTTTAAGTATTCCTATAAAATACTAATAATTATATAAATAAAGTAAAGTTGGTGACCTTTGTCGAGAACGACCAGAGGGGTCCTTTTTCAATAGCTACTACACGGATATGTTGGGGAGAGCGTGATTCCATTTCCTTGATTGCTCTCTTTTATCCTTGATCCTTACAATGCTGCGTGTTTTAGAGTCTTTGGTGTGACTCGACATCGGATTGAACCCTAGTATCCCGGCCAAGTGGCGAATACTCTACCCTCTAGTCTAATGAACCAGTTTCAAGAAATTATTTCTATTTAATGATAGTAATTTGATTGCACACTAATAATTTCAAGTAACTTATGATCACCCTTTATAATCACTAATAGCTTCAAGTAACTATTATTGATATAAGTGATTTACAGTTATATGACATCAAATATTTATATTTAATACACACGTTTCGTGCACAGTTGTATAGTTTCAAGTATTTCTATCAAATAATTATATGGTTTCTAGTAATTATCTTTTTTTGATAACAGACATTTTTTGTTATTTTTGTATCGTTTCAAAAACTAATAATCATCTTTAGTGATTAATTATATGTCCCTATTTGGTATGATTTGATAACATATCAACTATTGTAAGTTATTCAATGCCAAATCCATTTTTATACATTTGAACAATTCTATTTCAAACTAATCAGTTTAGCATACAAAAGCAGTTCGATTTCAAACAATTCAGTTTAGCATTAGTATACACTTTCGTTCTTTTTGACCCATAGATAGGACTCTATCAGGTGCTACTCTCCGGACTAGAACGATGGCAATGAAGGATTACTTCGCTATTCTCCAAGACCCAGCATTAGTGGAACCTCTCCATGAGATTGTTTAGTGTCATATCTAGGATATTTGTTGGTGGGGTCTTACCCCAGTGCAGAGAAGCAGTTGGTATATTCTACGCCCACAGCCGACTGGGGTACTCGTGGGGGGAGTCCTACCCCTCTGCAGAAAAGCAGTCGGTGCATTCTACAGCCTCAGCCGATATGTAACTATTCTTAATACAAGTGATTTACAGTTATAAAGTGATTTACAGTTATAAAGGTTAAAGTATGGAACGATGAAAGGTCCTGCTATTCTGGTTCAGGGTGGACCAGAGTGTGATGACAATAGAGTATTCTCTACTACCAATGTCTTCTGAACTGAAACATCAATATGAGAAGTACTTTATTGTCAAACCTTGAGCACCAGTTTTTGGAAGTTCTTTCCTATAATGGATACAGTCAGTTTATTCAAAGCCTCCTTGAATGGGTGTTTGATCATCTGAGGTGAACAAAGAACAACATTCTTCGCCTTTAAACTTTGGACACTCTTTGTTTATTGTTAAAAAGATGTTGAATAGATTACATTTCGAGTGTCCTGGATCACTTGTCATAAAGATAATATCTTACTTTGTGTTTGGGACTTTGTCATCTCTGTTTGATATTCAAATAAACAAATCAAGATGACGTGGAGAGTCATAGACTTGCAGTCTGATTATATTTATCTAAAATATAGAAATATTTGACTTTATGAATTCCTATAGACTATAGACATCCAATTTCACTATGACATCTGCCGAGGAACTGGTCTTCGTATAGCGATTATAAAACCCCAGACTGGCATTGGTTACAAAGAACCTTTTATTTCATGATGTCTCTACAAAAACTAACAGACCCCGCCCAAATGTAACTGATGTATCATTTTGCTTACGGTACATACACTTCTTCATTTGTTACATATCATGTTAAATTCCTGGACAAAGCTATTTGTGTTCCACTTTGAACTAATGTCCTTGCTAAAGGCATGAATCTATCCTTCTAGATATAGGTAAATAATCGTAGGACATACTGGGTTCTATAACTTTTGGAACCCAATCAGTCTAGCAGAAAATCTCTGAATTCAAACGTAAAAGTCGAACTTGTGTCACAACCTTATCGTGGAAGAAGAAAGGAGTAAATACACACCGATCTAAGGAAGTGCACCACTGCTTAGATTTTGTGATTTTGCCAGAAGTAGTATCTTAAACACAACCTTAACCATAAGTTAAAACGGCAGAAACGTGTCACCTGATAGTAATTGAAATTGAAATATAATGGGTTCATAGCCGAAAATGTTGAAAGAATAAAACCACAAAGATGAGGGAAATGGCTCAGAATTTACATGGATATTAAGAAAACTTCATACGAAAATAGATAAAAGAATTTAACTATAAATTCGAGAAATATCATCAGGGAATACAGGTAGGAATTTCTAGTGCTGGAAAAAATAATTGTGACTATAGGAACCACAGACGTTTCTCGTCTTCTGGCTTTATTGTCTTTTTCGGTTCTCGGTCTACAATAAAGAAATGATCAATATTTATCAAAGAAACGGCAAAAATGCTCATAATTTTCCACGTTGGTTAACTTGAGAGAACTGAGGTCTGTTTCTTTGGGTCAGTGGTAAAGATTACAAAGAAAGATTCCTATTCGTTCCTATTACTTTACTTCTTTTTCAATTGCTCTTTTATGATTAAAAAAAACAGTGTGAAAATACCATCTGGCAACCAATTTTTGATGTATTTCTCTTCCAAGGATAATTATCGGTTCTTAGTTTTTCCAAATGTTCAGTATTTCTAAGTGTTTAGCATTTAATTTAAAATAAAGAAAATTTTCTCTATCAATTTAGTAATTAAGCCAATAAAAGAGATGGGTTCATTTCTTATTTTTAAGAAAATACAGTACTTTACCTTTAGACTAAAAAAAAAAAAAGGTTCGGTGTATAGACAGTTCAGAACCCTTTTTCGAAGGAACTCCAGTATATATCTTTTTCGATTAGGAATTTTTTTCAGTTTTATATATTAATCGGTTAATGATTGAAATGTCACACCATACCTGGATCTATTCCCTGAAGCTGATCAATTTCCTGGCTTCGACTTTTTTTTTTTACTTTTCTCTCTCTCTCTCTTTTTTACATGTGAGATATTTTTCATTTTAAACATTAGAAAATACCAGGGTTGGCCCTCAGGATTTTTTTATTGACGCTAGTGTAACCTATTCATCAAACTGCACGACACCAGATGCCTGGCGTGTGAAAGGTTGGTTAAAGTGGATGACAATCTTAAAAAGTACACACTGGTTAACTGGTTACTACGTAGTAGCTTGTAAAATCTGCCCTGGCATTTATTTCTTGACACAGTAACATTCCCACTGAAAAGAACCGATTTGTTTTGTATTAAATATCGTTTAAATTCATTCTATGAAAGAAAAAAAGATGCAATTATTATAATAAACAGAAATCGAATATTTTAGATGAAAGGTACCCTTTTGATTAAATGTTTTCAGCCGTTGTTTCCTGACTGTTTTTTGTCAAAACGATTATTAACAAGGTTAATCTGACACAAAGCTGTTACCATAGAGTAACCGGTGTGAATGGAATCCATTTGCGTTAGTATGGGTGCTATCATTGTTCCATGGTTGAGACGATATTGACTTATTAATTTGGGAGAGTCACCGTAGTGTAATGGTTAACGTGCGGGACTGCAGTCTCAAAGTAAGCGAGTTCGAACTCCGGTCGCTTTCAGACTATTGCTCTTAAGAATAACATGAAGCCCCTTATCCCTCTAGCTATGGATTAAATTATATCACTGCTTTTTTTTCTATTAGGATCAATTTTTGCTTAAAATGACCTCAGAAAGTTGTTATGCCATAAAACAGAGAAACCAAATTGAAGTAATTGTAAGATTTAGAAGCAATACACGGACTACAACAACTGTGTGACAAACAATCTGTCAGAATTTTTTCTGCAAACCTATCTCAGCTGTCTCACACTACGGAAAATTCAAGTTTGATTAGCAATATCACGTTTTAAAATGATTTTAAGAGAACTCTCAATATAGGTTTTAAATTTCAATTATTTTTCAAAGCGAGTAAGCCACTGTATTATCTATAAAATGAGTTGGGTATTCAATTTGAAAACCAAATACATCTGTGTGTTCTCAGTGGAATGTTGTATCGGAATTTTGTAAAATTACAAGTTCCGAAAGATTAGATATAAATATGGCATCATGGTTTATTAATAAATAACCATGAAATGCAAATATTGATACATACGACATTTCTAATTTGATTTAATAACTGTTTTTCGCACCGAAAATTCAAGATCTTCAAAGGTCTCAGTGGAATTTATTTCCTGCAATGTAACAAACATATAACAAACAAAATTCATTGTAACAACGCACAGCAATTATAAAAATGAACATCGAATTGTATTTGAAAAATATAATCTATAAAAAACAAGAAAACATTTGAACTGAAAATTATTAATATTCCCTAAAAACCACATATGAAACACAGCAAATGTCAATAAATTTCTTGACGAATATAAATTCAAATCATAAGGTGAACACACCACTCTATAAACTGGATTAACATATAATTTGTTCGTTCCGGATATGATATAAACTGCACCCCGGGGTAAGGTCCAAGTTCTAAAGCCCTGTGAAGTATGCAGCCACTTCTTTCTTTTTATTACTTCTCGGAATACATGAAACTATTTGATTGTACTAATTATTATCATCTTATACGAATACATGTATCCATATAATTTTGAAACACTTAATATTTGATCAGTCTACACACGATCATATAACTCTATTCAAATCATATAGATGAAGACTAGTTCCTTGAAGTTATAATTTTTTCTCCTTGATCATTATAATTAGTTACTGGAAACTATATCAATGTTAAAAAAAGGTCTCAGTTTGGTATTAGAAAACCTATCAGGATTTGACATATTTCCACTAGTATATGGCAAATATTTGTAGACAATATGCGTATTATTTTTAAAAATATGTTGTAAATGCTTCTTCAGACTCTTGAAGTCATTATCATATAAAAAGATAAAATAAAATTTTCAGTTTCGAAACAGTAGTATGCATTGTATGTCTCATTATGATTGATGTTATAAATCTTCATGTGTAAATGTCGAGTTTGAAAGTATTTTGAAAATGTTAAAGGATTAAAAATTTATTCCATCATATTAATTTGATTAACGTGCTATCTGTCTACATATTCTTTTTCAATTCATAAAAGTGCTATCTCTCTCATTTTAAGAAAATTATTTCATCTATTGCAATAATTTATTTTCTCAGAAGCAAAAAGGTCGAGTGTCTTTGCCTAATCAAGATAGATGGTTATTATTACGTGATTATAAAAAAAATTAAAATTGATTTACTGCTAATTAAAATCTATTTACTTTTATCGCACAAACTTTTTCAAATAACTCATTTTGTTTTTTATATCGTGTTAATTTTCTCATTTAAATTTAAATTTTGTAGACTCATTTAAAGATTATCGTTAGTAATTTCAAAAAATAGTAAATGTTTAAACATAATATATCATAATCAGATGGAGCTGTAGAATACACCGACTGCACCTCTGCAGAGGGGTAAGACGCTCCCCACAAACGAGTGTCCTGGTATGACGCTAAACAATCTGATGGTAAGGTTCCAGTAATGCTGGGTCTTTGAGGAATGTAGAGCACCACTTCATTGCCATTGTTCCCAGGTCCACTCTGGCCCGGAATGGTTGCACCTGATTGGGCCCTATCTATAGGTTAAATAGAACTAAACTGCATACTTATGCTAAACTGAATTGCTTGAATTAGAACTGTTTGACTAAACGGAATAGATCGAAATAGAAATGTTTTTGACAATTAAACTGCGTACTTATGCTAAACTGAATTGTTTGAAATAGAACTACTTTTGACATTGAAACTGTATTTAAACTAAACTGAATTGCTCAATATCAAAATGTTTTGACATTTAACTGTGTGTAAACAAAATCTATACTTATACTAAACTTAGCTGGCTAAATTAGAACTGTTTGAATAAAGTGAATAGCTTGAAATAGAAATGTTTTTTGACAATTAAACTTTACTTACATTTAAAATGCGTGCTTGTGCGAAACTGAATTGTTTGAAGTGGAACTGTTTTTGACATTGAAACTGTACTTACACTAAACTGAATTGTTTAATATAGAACTGTTTTGACATATAACTGTGTGTAAACAAAAGCTGTACCTATACTAGGCTGAATTTGAACTTTTTGATTGAACTGAATTGTTTGAAATAAACATGTTTTTGACAAACTGTGTACTCATGCTAAATTGAATTATTTGAAATGAAATAGAGTATTTGTATAAAAATGGATCTGGCGTTAAATAACCTACAAAGGTTGATATGCCATAAAACCCAACCAACAAACAAACAATCATAGAAACAGTCTATCATTATGAAATATTTGAACACCTAATATCTAATCTAATGAAATCTTTAGTAGTAATTAGAAATAGTTTTTGTTTTACTTAATTGCCAGATTGTTTTACATGCAGTTATCAAAAATGCATGAATAATCATTGAAAAGGTTTAGAGTTATATAGAGTAAAATAGTTATATTTAATTCATTAAATTTTCGCACCCACGTACACTCACACATATATACACATTAGTAAAAACAAATAAACACCTGCACATTCACAAATTTATACGCATATACATCCATAAAATTTATACTAACTCTCTATAAATTTTTTGAAAAGGTAACGTTCTAAACAGAGAGAGAGAGAGAGAGAGAGAGAGAGAGAGAGAGAGAGAGAGAGAGAGAGAGATTAAATTCATTTTGTTACCTTGATCCAACAGTTGAACTTTTTTCATAATACATTCTAAGTTTGGTTTGGTTTAGTTTGATTTCTTTTTTTAATGGCATATCAACCTTTGTAGATTATTTAATACCAAATCCATCCATCTAGAAGAACAGTGGTGGTACTATTTGACCCATAACTGGGAGGATAAGTAGGATCATACCTTTCAGCAAGGGTATATGTTCGAAATTGAACGTATTAGCACGACTGGAGTCCGAGCTCGCTTTAACCATTAACACCACGAGGACACCCCGATACATTTAAGAAAAAAAATCTTTTAATTCAAGATGTTTGCACCAAACGTCCTGGTTTTTGTCTGAGGTATGGGTCAAATGAAACGACTTGTAAAAATTCAAGAGCGTCGTTGTGAGGGTGGATTGAGTAGGAAAAAATCGAAACGATTTACTAAAACAAAATATTGCTAATTATTTTAGCAGCGGAGTTTTTCAAGTAACTGTGATGAAGGAATAATGTTGAAACTAATTATGATTTAAGCACGCAAACAGAAAACAAATAACTTGAGGTTCAGTTGAACTGTCACTGTTTTTGTTATACATTACAAATAACCTTTTTTGTATGTAACAATTTTTGTTTGTGTAAATTGTACGTAAATGATTTTCGCATTTTTTTTTTAAATACATTGCTTATGAGTTATTCTTTAATTCCTTTGAGGATAAAGCTCTGTTATCGTCATGAAATTTGGGATATTTTAGTTCAATGATTGGACTATCAGAAAACCTATTTGGTGTATTCTTTTTGAATACCGGGTTTTTATCAGTGTCTCGTATGGGATAACTGTTGTCATACCTGAGAGACTTTGGTGGCAAAATAGAGTGATATTATTTTTGGAAATGAAGATAGATTTGTGTCTTTTTGGCAGAAAGCGTAACTACATTTTTAGATGTAATGAAAGATTTTGACTTAAAGACTGTTACAACTCCTTACTTTTTTCTGATTTTGTGATATGAAGGAATACCCAATGATAATCTAATACATCCATAATATTCAATATGGTAGTAATAAGAACAATAATTTATAAATAAATAACGTCGTGGAAAAAGCACTCTTCGTACTTCCATCTTTTATAGTGGAAATATTATTTGTAATATAATTTTATCATAATTTATTCATCCCCGCTGCATATTGTGGAGAAATTTTTTTAGAGGTTTTGACCTCTATGTGAACGAAGATAAAACAGAGATCATGCGTTTTTAATGAGATGGAGCGATTTCCTCTGAAATTAGTAGAACAGTTGACATAACTCGGCAGAAATATCTCATCTACTGAAAATGATGTAAACATTCGCATAGAGAAGATAAGGACAGCTATTGAAAGATTATCGATCAAATAGAAATCTAATTTCTCTGATGAAAAAAAACAGAATTCCTTCACAGATGTGACTGTGTCAGTATAACATTATGGATGCACCACCTGGACATTAACCAAAAGCGGGGAGAAAAAGATACATGCGGACTGTGCAATAATGCTACAAATTGTTATAAGCAAATCCTGGAACCAACACCCCACAAAACAACAGGTGTACGGCTACTTACCTCTCATCTCTCAAACAATCCAAGTATGATGGACAATATATGCGGGCACTGCTGGAGAAGAAAGGACGATCTAATAAGTAACGTTCTCTCATGGACTCCTTAACTTGAACACACCAATGTTGGCTTGCTAGTAAACACTAAGATAAACCAGCTCTTTACGGACAATGGATGAAGTCAAAAGGATTCTCCAAGACTGATAGAACTTAGGGATGGATAGGGAGATTGAATCAAGGGACTCCAGGCTATCAGCAAGACGATGATAATTTCTTAATTATAGATTTCCAAGAAACAAAGACCTAAGTTCAGAGCAAATTATTATACAAAGAAAAAACTCTACTGAAAAAGGTTTTTATGACTGAAGTATAAAAATTCAGATATCACATTAATATCTCATCATTTTTCCTTTCTGAACTCGAATAATAATAATAATAATGATAATAATAATAATAATAGACGAGTACTTAGACCCTTGGCCTAGTGAGTAGAGTGTTCGCCAATGGTCCAGGAAACCTGGGTTCAATCTCAGGTCGCGTCATACCAAAGACTTTGATACCTTCTTGCTTAACACTCAGCTATATAAGGTACGTATCAAGGGTAAAGTTAAGTAATCTAGGAAAAAGAGTAGCGCCCTCCCTTACACCTCAGTGTGGTAGCTTTGGAAAAGGGAGCCTTCTGGTCGCCCTTGACTAAGGTCGCCGACATTATTTACTTACTTAGACCATGCCGGAGGGCTGAAAAAAAGTATTGGAATACGAAGGTGACGGTAATTAGTGCACTCAAGACGATCTCAAATGCTTGATAATTGTTTGGAAGAGTTGGAGATCGAGTCGCTGGTGAGAAAAACTTGAGTAATAAGAATAATAATATCAATAAAAACTAAATTTATTTTCAGGCAAAATATTTTTGAAAGTTTTCTATTTTGGAATTACAAAATTCCAATTCTTTCAAGTGGAGAGAAGAAAAAAAACGGATATGCAAATAATAAATAAGAATTTTTATTTGTTTGAAGAACATGTGAAGCTCAAGGTCTAATTATCGAGTAGTTTAAATTGGTAGAAAAAACATTTTCTCGCAACCATTCCCATAAAATGTTTTTTCTGCAAATCTCTACATGGCAATATGAACTGCTAATGTGTATTATGTTAATTCCATTGTTCTTCATACGATCGTTAGAGACGGGTAACATGTAGATCTGTTTGTTGAGAATCATTTTAATATTGAAAACGATTTAGCATTTAAAATTTGATTGATTAATGGAGAAATTAATACACGATAAGATTAACGATAGAACTTGTTTTGGATGAAATATATCTTGCATAGACAAAATATTAGTCATAATGTTTATAAAGGTGTTGATATAAACCGCATCAATATTTATATTATCGTTCGATAATATTTAGATAGATATTGTTTTGTTAGTTTCCTCTACGTTGACAAGATATAAAAGTAAATAACTTTCCCACCACTGTCTTATGCGTATTTCTAACAGAGAGTGTTTGGCAACAAATAGCAGTGCAGTTGCTATGGTTACAAAAAATTGATATAAGGATGAGATGATGATACTATTGCAGATCCGTTTGTTGACTTTAGAGTGTCTAGCAAAAACAAAAGCAAAAATAAAAAATGCCCGATGATATAGATCAGACAATTAGATAGAGACGTCCATAGTTTTTAATTGAGGTCGCTGTTTAACATTTGAATCAGAGCCCATTAAGTTTTCAGTTCAACTTACCCAATCTAATTACTGAGCTTTGATGTTAAGTAGGGATTTTTATTATATACTAGTATAGTTACCTTCATAAATGAGGAATTTATAAACATATACCTTATCCTTTCTGATTTGTTGAGATGGTGGTGTGAGTTACGTTGGGGAGTTGAGAATGGAGTCATTTCAGTCGACAGGAATCCTTTCAAACAACTTGAGTTAACAGAGAAAGATAAGGACGTTTATAAATGTTCTTACCCGGCACATAAAGGGAATGAATGAAATTTATATATTTGTCCCATTTTCACGTTTCTTAAAACATTAAGAAAATATCAATAACAAAAGATTTCCACCTTCGTTTAGCCAAGAATTTTTCAGTATCCCTCCACATATAAATATAAACTTAAACACACACACACACACACACACACACACACACACACACACACACACACACACACACACAGTTAAACGGCCAACTTTTACTTGCTTGACAAATGTTCCCCATGGTTTTTGTATTTTGCATTTTTAAACATCCGTCAATGACTTAACATCGCTAATATCACCTCTCATGGTCCTGATGATGGTTCAGTAGAACCGAAACACTATAGTGTCGACTTCTCAATAAATTTCTCTTTCCACTTGGATTACCTTGTTATCAATTTCTCTCACCCTCTCTCTCTCTCTCTCTCTCTATATATATATATATACGTATGCATTGTATTTTATTAATAAAAAGGGTAAATTGATATTTTGACCAAGATAAAAGCATCGTTCTATCAGATGTCTTTATTCTTAAGGGTACTTTTTATATCTAAAATCATTTGAAATATAAAGATTACTATCAAGAATTTTGCTTTAAACGTTTTTTTAAAAGCACAGTTATATGGCAACAATCTACTGCGTGGAGAAGTATAATGAGATGTTAGTATCAAAAATATCAAAATTTGAGGTTTCGTCTTTGAAATATCATTATACGTAAAATAAATTTTCATTAATTCAGATGCACAGTCACCTGTGTAGAATACAGCAATCGCTTCTCTGTTGCACAATATTAAGTGTCTGGAAATGACACAAATCCATCTGATGGAAAGTCTTCAGTCATTTTTGGTAGTACTGTTTCATTGTTTTATTCCCGTGTTCTCTTAGACTTGAAAAAGTGGTACCTGTCATGGTCCTATCAATGGATAAAAAAGAACTAGGGTCGTACGTATGGCACTGATATGTATCTGATGGTGAGGCTCTATTCCAAGAGCTTTGGGGTATAGTGAGTACCTCTCGATTGTTATTAGTCTTTGGTCCACTCTGAAATGGATTTGGAGTACCCGTTAGAGTCACATCTATGATTTCAATAGAACTATGGACATACGTACGGCACTGATCTGCATCTGATGGTGAGGCGCTATTCCTGGAGCATTGGGTATAGTAAGTAAAGTTGGCGACCTTAGTCGAGGGTGACTCGGAGTCTCCGTTTTCAATAGCTACTACACCAAGGTGTAAGGCGGGAACTCTACTCTATTCCCTGGATTGCTCCACTGGACCTTTATCCGTGCCTTATAAAGCCGAGCGTTAAGCAAAGCGGCATCAAGTATCATTTTTTGAGTCTTTGGTATGACCTGGGATTGAAACCCAGTCTCTGGGAACATTGGCAAACTCTCTACACATTATGATAATGATTAATATTGACTATAATTATTATTTTTGATAGAAATACTTAAAATAATTTAACTGAGTACGAACAATAAATAGCCATACTTTACGCTACGCATGCAAACGAATAATGTTTTGGCTTTAGATAACCTACAGACGTTGACATGCAATAAAACAACAAAGGCGTCTTCTTTTAGAAAAGAAAATAATTGTTTTCCTCCTTATGATTTATTTTATACAGTTTACAGGGAAAAATCTCTTGGCGAGATGTAAAAAGATCTCTTTGTAATTGATTCAAGATGATATTCATAACACCATAATAATAATAAAAAATAGAAGAACCAATACTTAACGTTTCAACGTGCAAATTATAGAAAATTCTTAATTTCTTGAAAACTAAACCAACATTGCATTTCCCCTGAGAATAAATATTTTAGAAGTTAGATATATTTTATATCTAAATATGAATGCAATTTTGTGCGTTCATTTGTTTCAGATTATAAATAATCGGTTCCTTGACCTGTAATTTTATTTCTTTTAGAAAATGATTGCTTACTTGATAAGTAAAAACTAACCAGGCAGGAGAAGCATTATTTAACATAGATATACACTTGTAACAGCAAAGGAAATGTTCAAAATTTAAATATAGATAACTTTTGGCGGAAATAAAAATGGAAACTGCTTTATAGAAATATTCTATTAATGTTTTGAATTAAAGGTGCTAGTTTATTTGAATGAAAGAAAGAAATATACACTGCTTACGTCTTTAAAAATAACATTGTAATTCGCTTCAAATTTTCAAAGATAATACCAATGTAAAAACAAAGAGCTGATTGTGGAGAGCGAAGCCTTCTGAATGTTACATACTGTTGCGATATTTTTCCCCAGTCAAACAAAAATGTCATTGCTTTGGACTTTTGAAGTTGCTTTTCATGAGCTCCATCTATGGCCTCGTGTCTCTTCTCAGTAGAATGACAAGTCCAGATAAGTTCAAAATGACTGTAGCGGAAGTCACAAGAACTCACGATAACTTTACCCTCACCAAAGTCAGACGTCATTCCATATCACTTGTCATAGGGCATATCCACATTTTCTATTGAAAATGTGACATTTGAAGAGTGACCTTTCCAGATTACTTCTGTCATGAATCTGTGAAACCTTTTATCAGTCACCTCCGTTCACGCTTCCACTGTGTTGATTTCAGCACAGTTTTATCAACAAATTACTCAGAGATCTTATAATGCGGGAGTTTAACTGAAAAAAACAAAAAAAAATAAAAGAAGAAAAAGTAAACGTTTTGTTATGTCTCAAAATAAATGTAAATCTTTTTTCCTCTTTGCTCGATCAGCTGTTGTCGTAGAATACACCGACTGCATTTATCCAGAGGGGTAAGACCCCCCACAACGAGTAACCTGGATATGGCATTAAACAATCTGATGGTGAGGTTCCAGTAATGCTAGAGTTTTGGGGAATGCAGAGTCCTTCTTCATTGTCATTTCTCCCAGGTCCACTCTGGCACGGAGTTGTACCACTTGTTAGGGTCCTATCCATGGGTCAAATAGAACTAAACTGCGTATTTATGCTAAACTTAATTACATGAAATAGAACTGTTTTAGTATTGAAACTACTTACCTATTATAAACATAATTGCTTGAAATAGAACTGTTTTTGACATTGAAACTGTTCTTACACTAAACTGAATCGTTCGAAAGAGAACTGTTGGGACATTTAACTGAGTGTAAACAAAAAACTATTCTTATACTAAACTGAATTGTTTGACGAAACTAAATAGCTTGAATTGGAAATGTTTTTGAAGGTTAAACTGTGTACTCATGCTTGAAATAGAACTGTTCATATGTATAAAAATGGATTTGGCATTAAATAATCTACAAAGGTTGATATACCATAAAACCCAAACAAACAAATAAAAAGGCAAATCTTTTTCTTCCAGTTAAAAGATGTATCATTTATTGGATTATGAAATCATCTAGTAAATCCTAGTAAGACCGATTTCTTTTAGCGTTGATAATGTACTTATAAATCAACATAATTCAGGAAAGAGACAGATGCCTATGAAATGTTGTTAAGCAAGTTTCTTTGTCAGTAAGATCAGTTCACCGATAGATGCCTTTATGTTCATTTCTACCTTGCACATGATTGGCTATAGGATATCACACAAGAATAGTTTGCCAGTGATTTTCCTCGGTGATCCCACAATATACCTTCTATATAAAGAGATAGAGAATAATTAGTCTTACACTGAAGCGCGCTTACAATAACGGTTATGGTTGTAAGGTATGGAAATGACGATTCGAGTTCAAATACTTGACGAGAATGTTTATATTTGCGCTAATATTCTTTTGAACGGTATGAACCTATCATATCTCCCCCGGCTATGGGTAAATAGTTAGGCCTACTACGTTCTTTAATCTTCGTTTGGAAACTAGTATAGAAAAATAAAAACTCTGAATTCAAACCAGTTTTTCTTAGCTTAAAAATTAATCTGGTCTCTTGCTTGGAGTAATGGGGTTGAGAAAATTCATACTTAACCACACCATTTCATTATGTTTTGGAGCTTGTATTCTGAGTTTTCTCCTAGACTGGTTGTGTCACAAGGCTAGTGTACCTAGCTATTCTATGAGTAAGTTAGGAAATGAAAGATTGGTGCATTCACGTCAAAGGCATTAATACGAAGTGTATATGATTTGTATCTTGGCTTGTCAACTCTATTTTCTACACCTCTAACAGTTTAGCAAAATTCACATCTAAGCAAATATTTTCAAAATCTGTAAATATCAATGTGTTTAATTTATTCTGTTTTACTTTCAATTAAGCTAAGCTATAGAAATATTAATTCTTTATGAGTAATTTAAGTTTTCTTAAACCAGAGAAACATGATCGTCTATTTCCGGTGGCAGTATGATGATACCTTTTCTTTTATACTGAAAAAGATAATTTGAAATACTAATTTATAAAAGTCGGTGTGTCAGGTGGTGATGGATATCTGTGTGGAAAGCTAAATTGTAGAACCGAGTCTCAGTTTGCTACCACTCCATTCTTAAGGAAAATTTAAACATTACGGTTAGGAACAATATAATAAAAGAAATGAACACGTTAGAGGTTTTTAAGTAGTTTATCCCAAAGTTGAGAATACTATTTGAATAGAATTGATGGGAATGTGTAGTTCAATATTTTTAATAGAAATGATAATTATGAGTTTTATCGTTTAGGTTTTTACGCACTTAGCGAAATATGTAACAAAACTGAATAGAGACGGACTCGTGGTGTGTAAGAAAAAAAATTAGGTTCATTTAATCACACGCAGAGACATGCATCTATTGATCCGGAAAGAAGGCTGTTTTAAGGTCAGTGTGCAACCGTCAAAAACCCGCTTACCATATGTTATGGCAAATTCAAGCCTTCCTCTCGTCCCTTAGGTTTATCCTTTCTTCTGGTCCTTACAATACCACAATGCACTGTCTCCAGGAGGCAACACCCTTTCTATCCTGCAGGGGAAATAACTTTGATATGTTTTTCTCTTGGTGATTGTCTAATGCCCGAATACTTAAGCCTAACTAGCCAATAACACATATTTTTAAAATCATAAATAAGCTTGAAAAAACTAACAATACAATTAAATGAATTTAATTTAATGTAAATTGTCATAATGATACTACACAATTATCTACGTCTTGCTGCTATATTGATTATCGCTGCTTATTGTTTATTATGGTAGACTCCTCGAGCATAGTACTTTTCATTTTGTAACGTACATATTTTTATTAGATTAACACCTTGATTTAGTCCAGTAAGCATCCACCCAAATCTAAAAGTTCCACGTCCAACTGTTTTACCGTTTATAGAGACAACATAAAGGCTAACAAATTGTTACTATATATTCCTTCCTTCAGGAAATGTAAGTGAAAATCTTGTTTTATTCAATTCAAGAATATTTTATGTAAGTCGTACATCTTTCACCGGGATGAATATCCAATTAACTTCAATTTTCAAGTTATCGATTCCTTTTCAATCTGAATTAATAGTCCATATTCTCACATTCATTAGACCTCACGTCAGAGGAACAATAATGAACATTAGGTCTTTTCCTGAATAGTAATAAAATCTTCATTCGAGTATAACAAACATCTCAAGTAGATAAAATTATTATTATTCTATATTTGCTATGTGTCACATAAACATGTAAGTTTTATCTTCTCTAGAAGGGGTATATGAGAGGGATACTTATATAAATGTGGCCAAAACTAATCTTCACTTCCTTTAAATTTCTTTTCTGTGCCAAGATTGTCTTACAAGGCAACGATAGGTGATTATTTCGTTCAAATATTTACATACAAAGCTGGCTTGATCGACTTGAAAGTGTCTGTCTGGGGCAAAGGAAGGCTAATCAAACTGTCACTTATTCAATAGATGTCCGATTTTTCGATTCGATTCAGGCTTTGTCGATAAAATACACAGACGGTGGAATATTGTTCAGATTTATTTCTTGTTCTAAAGATAACTGAACTCTAAAAATCGACGTACGTAGATAAACACACACACACACATATACAGTCACACACAGAAGAACACATACACATACACGCACATACGTACACGAACACACACATAAAAAACGCAAACACATACACACAAGAAGATATCTGATTCACTTCTTTTTATTATGTGTATACAGAAAGATATTTGCATATATATCCAAAGGTGGATCATTTAGTGCATAGTCAGACATGGAGTTAGTTTATTATAGAATTAGCCTCAGTGAGAAAAAATGAGATTGGGATAAAAACAAATGGTATTATAGATCTACTGAAGTAATTAAACATTGTGTTCTATTTTATACCCATTGATTTAAGGATGTAGAAACTCAAATACAAATATATACATGCCCAGACGAGAATCGACCGAAAGATTTTAAGTTTCATTCAAATTATTGATTTCTTGTACACTGTTCTCATTTCTATTAGCTTAACCTGCGAAAAAATTACGAAAAATATTTGAATTAGTTTTTTCTTCTTTCATAAGAAGTGGATGCGTGTTGCCACAGCAATGACTCTTCTTTCTTTTTAAACGAAACCCCTTCATATATATATATATATATATATATATATATATATATATGCAAGTGTCTGTAAAAATTATTCTCATAGTCGATTGCAGGTTTAATGAGGTTCATTCCTCTTTGAATCTTTCACTGTGTTTTGTATTAAAACATGTGTAATATATATTTTTCACTCAAGTTCTCTCTCTCTCTCTCTCTCTCTCTCTATCTCTCTCTCTCTCTCTTTACACACACACACACACACATATATATATATATATATATGTGTGTGTGTGTGTGTGTGTGTGTGTGTGTGTGTATTGAAATCAATTTTCTTGGGAAAATTTATATTTACATTTTTATTAATGAATCGATTGTATTTTCTTTGTGATTTTTTTTAAAATTCAAAATCTCCTTGATTAGTTTTTGACTTAGTTCTAATGAATAAAGGGGATTTTTGACTTAGTTCTAATGAATAAAGGGGATTTCCGCTGATTTATATATTGATAGATTAACTATATTAGGTTTTATGCTGTTGGTTTTGTTCGGTATATTTCCTAGACTTGTCTTTTTGTTCGGCCTTAGTTGCTTAAAAATGGTTTCTTATTGTGTAGCTATTGTTTCTAGGATGATTTTGGTTGCCTAAAACTAGTTTCTTACCTTTTTTTAATTTATCCCTAAGGGATTCTGTCTGGATACTTCCCTTGTTGGGAGGGACTCATTGGCCGTGTACAATCCATTTTGCTTTTGTGGCTATGTGTGGTGGTTGAGCAAATTTTTTAGTGTGGTTGTATGTATTGCGCTATTGTTTGTCTTTGTCTTAAAACTGTTATTTTCGCGAGTGATTGTTGTTTTTTGAATTGTTGGGCCAATTTTTTCAGTGTTATCTTATGTATGGAGATTACCTTTTTCTTTATATGGATTTCTTTGAGTGTGTGTGTCAGTGTTTGTTTTGATCATTCCATTTGTTGAATAGATACCAATGTGTGAATTAGCGTGTATTTTGGAGTTTTTTCTATTGTATAGTTTTCCTTGTGTCTGATAATGATGTTGTGTGGTTGTCGTCCTGTAAAGTGTGAGATTTCTTTTGCTATGTATATGCGTGTATTTTTTGTGAGTGTTTTTTTTCACATTGCTTTATTTTTTCATTTTTTTTCTCTAGAATTATTTCTTTTTCTTTTTCGGGTAGACTTCTCAGCCATGTATTTTTCTGTCCAAGGTTTTTGTGGAATTTTCTTTTTCATTGGACCACCAGCACCAGCACTATATATATATATATATAGAGAGAGAGAGAGAGAGAGAGAGAAAGAAAGAGAGAGAGAGAGAGAGAGAGAGAGAGAGAGAGAGAGAGAGAGAGCTTGAGTGAGGGTCGTGAAGTAACGACAAACTCAGAAGCGAGGTTCTCCTATAGACCTTTACACACTCACATGCAGGTGTTGGCTGACCACGAAGAACTTATCTACAACAGCTCTGTACAGACACAGGATGTAATCTTGGAGACCTTCCGGAAGCAATGGAAGATAGAGATAAATGGAGAGAGAGAAAGAGAGAGAGAGAGAGAGAGAGAGAGAGAGAGTCTTGAAAATTATATATAGATATATAGATATATAAATGGTAGATTTGGTGAATCAGACAAGATGTGAAAAAAAATGGAAATGTGAATAAACCAATACACTGACAACGGATGCAAAAATATATCGTCTTCTTTTTTTTCAAAAAGTCTTCATATATTTTTTTTTAATAAAGTTTAGCATAGGAGGAAATAGATAATAAAGAGATGGAAGCATCGTAAGAAGGAGAGACCAAAAAGAAATAAAGAGAAAGATAGATTCATATATGAGAGTGGTGGCAGCAGGGATTATTGGTTGTGACTGATTTATTCTTGGAATATCTGGGCCATTGGTAAGTAGACTCGGGGAGGCTACAGACACCGTCAAGCGGATCAGATTTCATCAAAGACTTGACCAATGGAAACGGAATATCTAAGTGAAAATCGTTCAGAAGTATGGAAGTGTGGTAGAGAAATAATGTCTTAGTTTTTGTATTAAAATGCTTTCCTATCCATTTCCAATTTCAATTTTATTCTCACGTAAAATAATATCAGCAAAGTAAGATGAAATCTGATAAAAGTCAGGTCGTTGTTTGATGATGTGTTTGGAATGAAGATGATTGCAGATTCTATCAGTCGACGAAATTTTTTGTAATGTATGGTTTTTCCCAAGCCACTTTAATACGGTCTGGGAAAGACTGAAAGTATTTTTTAAATCTAACACTTGGGAGAAAAGGGTATTTCAGTTGTCATTTAATTTAATCAATCGTTTATTTTCGTAAATCCTTTTTTCTAAATTACGTTAGGTTTCACTGATGTAATATATTTCTCAATAGTTACACGGAATCGAGTATATGCCTGCGTAAGAATTGGTTATGTTGTTAGTGCGTTTCAAGATGTTAGTGAGATTTTTAATTGTTAGTGATGTGGTTTGTTTAATCAGTATTCCTAATTTAATTCGTTTGTCACGGAAAGCTTTTTTGTGTGTGTTAGCGGGTGGAGTTATATGTCTTTGAGTTATAGGAATAGTGGGAGTGTTATTCTAAAATTTAGTTGACGAATGTATGTTAAGAGCTTATTTTTCTGGCGTTGAATATGAAACATTATGGGTATTTCAAGCTTTTAAAGGAATGTTCACTATATTGAAATTTTTCATCCAGGTATTGTGGGCTACATATTCTAAGAGCTCGTAAATAAAAAGCTCTTATAACGTACTTACAAGCACTTAGAATATGTAGAACACAATACCTAAATGAACAATTTGGATATATCGAACATTTCTTTAAAAGCTTAAACTACCCTAAAAATTTTATAACAAAAACCAACATATTTCTTTCCCTACTACACTTTCATACTTCTAGACGATATTTCATTTAGATATTCCGTTTCTGTTGGTCAAGTCTTTGATAAAATCTGATACAGTTGACGATAGCTGTAGCCTCCTCCAGTCGACTTATTCATGGCCCATATGTTCCAAAAATGAATCACAGTCACAGCCAAAAATCCCTGCAGCCACCACTCTCATATATATCTCGATCTTTCTCTTTCTTTCTTTCTTGTCTCTCCTTCTTACGACCGTTCCCCCTCTTTATTATCCATTTCCTCCAATTCTACACTTTAGAAAAATCCTCATTTGAAATAATGACAAAATATCATTTGAACACACACACACACACACACACACACACACACACACACACACACACACACACACACACACACACACACACACACACACACACACATATATATATATATATATATATATATATATATATATAGTTAGGGTAGGATAGCATAAGCAGATATAACGGTATTTGGTTTATTAGCTATTTCTTGCCTTTATAGATATTCATGATTTTACGTCTCAGTTGAAGATTTGATAATCTATGGCTCAATTCAATATTACTAAATCAAAATTACATCCCCCAAGTATCTGAGTAAACACAAAAATGTATTTTTTATATTTCACTATCTTAAGTCAAATTCAAAATCTTTAGACAGTTCCAAGTTTTGTAACATTTCTAAATAACAATATGTGTTCGCCTTATTTCGTCAATTCTCAACAAGATTTTTGAAGAATAAAGAACATGGCATTTTTATCAAAAAAATTACATAAAAATAAAAAGAAAGACAAAACCGACAAACTAAAGAGAAAAAGAAGCAATAAAACTTAGAGAGGGAGAACGAAAGAAAATGAAAGAGAGAGAGAGAGAGAGAGAGAGAGAGAGAGAGAGAGAGAGAGAGAGAGAGAGAGAGAGAGGAAGAAAGAAAGTAAAAGAATTTAAAGAAGGGTAGAAGAACAAGATGAAGAGACAAAGTAAGAATAAAATAAAGAGAATTGAATGATTGAATGAAAGAAAACAGATTGATAGAAGAAAAGAAGGTGAAATGTCAGAAAACCTGTGCTAGAATGGTTAAATGTTATGCTGATATCTTTTATAAGAAAGTGTCGTGTTATGTTTATATCTCAAATCTGACAGTATCTTGTCCAAGCTTCTACATTGGCTTTTCAGAAGAACCAAAATCTCCATTTCTTAGATCGTTATTTCCTCTGGCTGTTTGCTTACAAGTTCGCTGTTGATCCGTTTTCTAGCGAACTGTACAGAATGCAGACACTGAGGGAAGCGAACACAGCAAAAGATTCAAGGGAAGATACTTATTGTCAACTCATGTGAAACCAGCTGAATCCAAGAGCCGTGAAGATTCAAGAAATCACAGTTAAGAATCAAATTGAGGAAATCATCGATGGGACTCCAGTTTTCTTAAACTTTGTATTTTTCTTTGGTCACTGTACAGAGTGACCACGAATTTACTGACGGGTGAATAATTAAAATCTAAAAGCATTCATCAGTAAATTTGAGGGTCACCTTGTATATGTCAAAAGGCATGGATAAGGGTGTTTTCAGTTTAGGTTTTATCTTTGGAATTGATAATAACATTTCGATGAATTCAGGTTCATCTCAAATGGCTTACTACTAAGAAGCACCCAAAAGAAGGAATCTGAAAGAAGGAAGAAATACAGAAATGGGAGTAAAGAAAAGGCGACCATTACAAAAAAATAAAGAGAAGAATATCGAAAGAAAACAATGAAAAAAGAAACTCAAGAACTATGAAATCAAATTAAAACTAATGTTAATTCGCAGAAGTGAAAAAGAAAATAAGTAAATATCCAAGGGTATTACACACATGAATGAAGAGGAAATGTGAATAGATATTTTAATAAGAAAATAATTCATAAATTTCCTTCTTAAATAGTTTAAAAAAATGGGTTGTTTTGGATTAGTTACATTTTGAAATAACAAAGTTTTCTGGTGATATTTATTTTTTAAGAGAGATGAGAAACACTTTCATCACAAACATTTTTGCGTTAAAATCTTCCTAAAAAGTCAATAAATATGCCAACAAGGCCAGGAAGCTTGAAATTACACACTTCTGTGTGAATCTGAAATTGTTATCAATGTTTGTTTAATTTACATTCAGAAAAAAAATGGACATATATCTTTTTGCGACACCGTGTCTAAAATCAAGATTTCTAATTCTTCCCCTGTACAGACAGGTACTTTTGAAGGTTAGCAATTAACAGCAAATTATACTCCGGGGTAGGATACTCGTAAAAGCAGGGACTAAGGAATCGTATGCATTATGAGATTAAATTTATATTTTTTGTGTTGTCCCTTAAGATTTTTTCTCCCAATCATGATATCTAAAATTCCAAGATGATATAAGCATTTTATACACAATTATAGAGTTTTAAGTAAATATTACTATTAAATAATAATCATTATAATGGAGGTGCCCCTGGTGTAATGGTTATCGTCGTAGGAATTAGACACGGCGACACGAGTTCAAATTCTGGACGAGACTGATAGCATTTCACATAGCACTAATACCCTTGGGAAAGGTATGAATCCAATTATTATCCCTCCAGCTATGGGTAAATAGTAGGGCAGACTAGGTTCTTCAGCTTTTTCTAGTCTAGGAGAAGGAAAACTCTGAATTCAAACCTGTTAAACTCCGCTTAAAAATTGACCTTGTCTCATATCCTGCCTAAGCGGAGGGGTTGGGTAAATAGGATTAAATAATAATCATTTGTTTGCAAGCAGTTATATGACTTAAAGTATAACGAATGATAATAATCATTAGTAAACAATTATAGCTTTGTGAAACTATCTCAACGATAATAATTTACAAAGGGACATATGGTATCAAGAATTTCTATCAAATGGAAATAATTTTCAAACAATTTTGTTTGACAGCCCAGTTAGCTGGTGCTGTAGAATACGCCTAGTGCATTTCTGCAGAGGGGTTAGACCCTCTACCAAACGAGTCTCCAGTGACACTAAGCTGCATTTGATGTTGAGGCTTTATGTCTGAAGATTTTGAGAATTTGGAGTTCTCATTCATTGCCATTACTCTCAGTTCCACTTTGACCCAAAATAGTCCTACTTATCATGGTTCCTTCTACGGGTTGAATAAAAATATGTAATCATTTTCTAAACTATTTAACTGAGTACAAGAAACACTGATATCATATATCAAATCTTGGAACCATTTAACTATGTAAATAAAACAATTATTTTAGAAAGTATTTCTTAAAACTATTTAACTGTGTGCAAACAAATGATCTATGGTTCGTTTAAAAATATTACCGACTAGCTATTCGTTGACAAATCTTATATTTAGTATAAATTTATAAACAGGATTCGGCATTAAATAACCAACAAGAGTCGATATGCCATTAAGCACAACCAACACACCAATCAAACCTATGTGATCTATAGATGTCACTCTATTAGCTACTACCATTGTGGGTCAGAGTGGGCCCAAGAATAATGAAAATGAAGGGGAGCATTATAGTCCCGAAAGCTTCAGGAGAGGATCTACACCGTCATATGCAGTGTACTTTGATAGCTTGGAGATTTTTATTGTTGACGTGATTTTACTCCTCAGCAAGTAATACGCGTATTCCAAGCACCGCCAATAGGGTGCATGATTTTTGAGAGCCAGTTTTATTACACAATCAAACTGTAAAATAAAAATTTCCATCCGATGATGCATAGATAAATAACGCACATCTGCTTTAAATGTTATGTGACACAAGCACATCAAACAATCAACATTAATTACATTCTAAATACAATCGTCAATGTAGGTAAGAAGTAATTCTGTGTTGAATAACATGAAGGTAAATCAAGACTCATAGTCGCATCTCAAACTAGAAAATCACGGAAAGAAAAAGAAAAAAATAAACCAAAAACATAGAAAAGAGACATGTTTCCTTTTAGTAATGAAAATCTAATTACTTATGCTTTCTTAATAAAGGAACAGTGAAAATATATTGACAAGCATTCTCGAAGAGTCGATATGTTCTCTCTGTATTCTGCTTCTTTGTTATACATACTGCTACTCTGGAAATATTTTCATCACATCATGAGTACATCATCAGAATATAGTTTCAGAAAAAGGCTTCCGTTCAATTTCAATGAAAATACTTTCTTATTATAAAGGGGAAAGTTTCTGATGACATTAATATTTTGTGAAGAGGAGACCATTGAAGTTTATAATAGATGGAATTATTTCAGAATAATAAAAGAGCATTGAGAAGGAGAGAACAAAAAGGAAAAGAAAAGAAAGGAAAGGAAAGGAAAAGGACTTATAAAGGAAGGGAAAAATGAAAACAAAACATGAGAGGAAAAATGTGACAAAAGTGTCGACGGAATGGAAAATACAACTTAACAAAATAAAGTCCGTTAAAACCAATAAGGTACAAAGAGCTAATCAAGTATACGGAGAAAGAAAGAAAGAAAGAAAGAAAGAAAAGGGAAGAGAAACATAAGAACGGAAAATGAATGAACAACCGAAGGAATCAGGGAAAAATAATGAATAACAAAAGAAGGAAAATGAAGAAAGAAAAACAAAAAAAAAAAGAAAAAGAGAAAGAAAGACAAATAAAAGTAGAAAAAGAGAAAAGGAGAAAAAGAAAATATGGAAGAGAGAAAAATATGTAAAATGAATTTAAAAAAAAAGAAGAATGAAAATAGAAAGAATAATACAGAAGTGAATAATAAAAAAGAAGAGAATGACTGCAACGCATGTAAAGAAAGCAGAAATACTTTTAACCACACACACAAAGACACAGACACACTCAGACACAGACACACATATATATACATGGTTAAAATATGCATAGTTATATATATATATATATATATATATATATATATATATATATATATATATATGTGTGTGTGTATGTGTGTGTGTGCATAAATATATATATATATATATATATATATATATATATATATATATATATATATATATATATACATATATGCACACACATCTATAGATGTGTATAAATATACACGAATAATCAAAAGGAAAATCATCAATTTTCTCAAAAACAGTTTATATATATATATATATATATATATATATATATATATATATATATATATATATATATATGGAGAGAGAGAGACAGAGACAGAGAGCGAAAGAGCAAGAGAGAGGGAGAGAGAGAGAGAGAGAGACAGACAGACAGACAGACAGACAGACAGAGAGATTGAAGAACAAAATAATAAAAAAAAGAATATTAAATCACAGAAGGTTGTTTAATAACATTATCACGTTGACTTTCTTTTACATTTAATCCTTCGGTTTGGATCACCTTGTTCTTTCATTTTTCTCAATATTGTGGGAATGATTGCCATTATTTACTTCCATATATATATATATATAATAGTTTTAAAGACTATTGTTAATTCCCTTTTTGATAATTTATTAAGATGGAATGTAAAACAAAACAGAAAATCATAGTTATATGCAAAAACATCAGTGGTACAAGTAAGAAAGAATGAAATAAAAATAATAGACAGAAACAGAAAAAATACTACTTCTATTTCTTCATGGGGGAATGAGAATCTAATGTATATTATGATTTTTTCTATATTAATTTTCCTTTTCCAGAAACAGTTAAAACATGGAAAATATATCTTGATATTTTCCATTTCTTATTTACATACTAAAGTAATTTCAATAAGTTTACTTTTCATTGTGATAGAAACAATTAGATACCGTATTTTACAAAAATTAAAAAGAAACTGTAGCGACAATAAATGTATCTTTTGTAAGAAAAGAATAGAATTAACAACGGTTAGCAACAGGCGGTGCCCGTGGTGTAATGGTTATCGTCGTATGAATTTGACACGGCGAGACTAATTGCATTTCACATAGCACTAATACTCTTGGGAAAGGCATGAATCCAATTATTCTGCCCCCAGCTATGGGTAAATAGTAGGGCAGACTAGGTTCTTCAGCCTTGGTGAGGCAACTAGTCTAGGAGAAGGAAAACTCTGAATTCAAACCTGTTATAGTTCGCTTAAAAATTGACCTTGTGTCACATCCTGCCCGAGCGGAGGGGTTGGTAAATATGATTAGCAACGGTTATCTCTCCTTGCGTAAACATTATCTTCCCTTGCGTCGTGTACCTAGGTAGATCAGTATCTTGCAACACGACGCGTCTTGTTGTTGTGTAATGGTTAACATCAATTATTACTTAACCGTGAGTTTGATCCCCGCTATTTGCATCCACCTAAGAATTTGAAACGAGCTATTGTTAATTATTTAAATCATGTAGTCAGTTAATTCTTCGGTAACAAACAGGATGTGATAGAAAGTCAATTGTAAGCGGAGTACAACTGCTTTGAATTTGAAGTGTTTTCCTTCTTTAGATCGGTTGCATTACCAAGGTTAAAGTCCAGTTTTTCTACTTATATACCCATAAGTGAAAGGAGAATATTTAGATTCATATCTTTTCCAAGAGTATTAGACCAATGCGAAATGCAGTCTCATTCAGGATTTGAACTAGGGTAGCGGGATTTATTTGCTACCGTTACTTTACGAGTTCTATCTTAGACCTGGAACTTATATTGTTATGTTTTTCGAGTTAGTTTTTTTTATTACTTCCTACTGTGTGGTGAGTTCGATTGTCAATAGACGTCTCATAAATTTGGCTTGGTGCCAAATTTATACAATGTTTGGTAAATATCTGCCTTGCAATACGTTGTGTTTATTGATAGTGAGAGAAATTACTCATTAAAAAAAAGAAAAGAAAGAAAGAAAGAAAGAAAGAAAGAAAGGAACGAAGGAAGGAAAAAAGAACAAAGATGAAAGAATAAAAGAAAAAAATACGTATCTAATTGAAGAAAGAAAGATAAAAGAGACCGGGTCACCTAAGTGTAGCGTTATGTTTAACTTCCAAGTCACCTAACGGCTTATCATGGCTTCTTTAGTGACTTTTCAGATGAACTAAAACTTAGCTTCTTAAACCTCTTAAACCGTTATTTCCTCTAGGCTGTTTTCATAAAAGTTCACTGTTGATCCGCTTTAATGTTTAGTAGACTACCAGAGTGAGTGAAAGCTGTAAGACTTTTCAACATAAAAACAGCGAGTGAAAGTTGTTTGAAAGAGCCAGGCAGACACTAAAAGTAGGTTTTTACGAATGAAATTTCTCTAAAGGACATTATTTTCCGCAATGTAGAGTTGAATTGTTGCTTAGATAGACTTACATATTATGAAAATGTCTATAGAAATAGAAATATAAGCCCACATATTCAAGAAATAAGACTGAATCTAACGTTATATATAAGGTCGTGTAGAGATAAAAATAATTTTCGAGAAAATATCATGTCATCTTTACGCTGTTCAAATATCTAAGTAACAGTAAAAAGGACTATGTTCCAAATTACCTCGCTTAATTTGAAATTATAATTATTTACTGCTTTTTAGATTATTAAATATTGTGATTTTCTCCTGTCGATTCCTGGGGTAGTCTCCGTGGTGTAATAGCTAAAGTGGTAGAATGTAACCTCGCCGTGAATGAGTTCGAACCCCAATCGCCCAACTAGTTTCATTTTTAGACTTCAGTCCTCCTTATCTTCTAAGTCTACGTATTTTAAGCAGAAATA
>OY757905.1:23047518-23067518 GCA_963585895.1 Sepioteuthis lessoniana
ACCCTTGCTTTCCTCGAAAGTTTTCTTATATGAAGATAGCCTATTAATTCTTTGGTTCACCACATTGGGGATCTGTCTCAGTACCGATCTTGGGTGATTCAAAGGAATATTTATGTACCTGGGGGCGGAATCGTTCTTACTAAAAGGTTGGAACGTATCATTATTTAAATTTAGAGTGACGTCAAGAGTTTTGGAGACTATTGTTAATTCGCATTTTGATTATTTATTAAGATGGGATGTAAAAAAAAACAACAGAAAATCATAGTTATATGCAAAAACATCAGTGGTACAAGTAAGAAAGAATGAAATAAAAATAATAGACAGAAACAGAAAAAATGCTACTTATATTTCTTCATAGGGGAATGAGAATCTAATGTATATTATGATTTTTTCTATCTTAATTTTCCTTTTCCAGAAACAGTTAAAACATGCAAAATATATCTTGATATTTTCCACTTCTTATTCACATACTAATGTAATTTCAATAAGTTTATTTTTCATTGTGATAGAAACAATTGGCTATCATATTTTAACAAAATTTAAAAAAAAACCGTAGCGACAATAAATGTATCTTTTGTAAGAAAAGAATAGAATTAGCAACGGTTATCTCTCCTTGCGTAAGCGTTATCTTCCCTTGCGTCGTGTACCTTGGTACATCAGTATCTTGCAACACGATGCGTCTTGTCGTTGTGTAATGGTTAACATCAATTATTACTTAACCGTGAGTTTGATCCCCGCTAGTTGCATCCGACTAAGAACTTGAAACGAGCTAATGTTAATTATTTAAATCATGTTTTATGTAGTCAGTTAATTCTTCAGATGTGACAGAAAGTCAATTGTAAGCGGAGTACAACTGCTTTGAATTTGAAGTGTTTTCCTACTTTAGATCGGTTGCATTACCAAGGTTAAAGTCCAGTCTTTCTAGCATCAGTGAAAGGAGAATATTTAGATTCATATCTTTTCCAAGAGTATTAGACTAACGCGAAATAGAGTCTCATTCAGGATTTGAACTCGGGTAGCAGAATTTTGTTGCTACCGTTACCTCACGTGTGCCAGCTTAGTTCTGGAACTTATATTGTAATGTTTTTCGAGTCACACACACACACACACACACACACACACACACACACACACACACACACACACACACACACACACACATAAATATATATATATATATATATATATATATATATATATATAAAAGCATACACATACAAATATGTATATATATATATTCATTAAAAACATTACAGTTTAGATGAAACCGTTTCAAAATCAGTTTGAGTGAATAAGCAGGAAAAATGTGTGATTAAATACGACAACGGTTTATTCAAGGAAATAATGTGCATTTTAGGCTATAATTCCCATTTTTTCTAATGGCTTTAGACAGCCTTCTATTCATAGCGACATCACAAGAATGGCTTAGCATCAGAGGAATCTATGTTTAGTAAATATCTCCTCGCTGGAATTTACCCAGCCGAGCAAAATTTGAAGTATACACTCCATTTATAATCTGACAAACCTGCCCGTTGCTGTTTACTCCCAAGAGGTTATCATATTCCAGGCGAATACTTCAAAAATATTCCTTTGTTGTCTTTGTCGCGCATATGAGTGTATTTGAACTTTTGTAAACGGATTGTGTATTATTATTCCGCGCAAAAAGCTGCTCACTTTAATCATAATTAATCTGACAATATAAACATTGCAGTTTTAGTAATGACTCTAAAACAAAGAAGAATGAGAAAAAAACAAAGACAAAAAAAACCACAAAACAAAACAAAAAAAAACGAGAAACCAGTAAAATAAATGAATATGTTTAGTAGAATATTCGTGATCTAAAGAAGTATGAGAACGTTAGTAGAAAACACATATTGAAAAAAAATGTCTTCTATAAAATATTCTAGACAATTCAAGAGTTCATGCCAATCAACTCTAATAAAATATCACGTGTATTGGTATAATTACATTTTGTCTGTAACTAAAACGTCATCAAGCTTTTTCAGAGGCACATTCTAACAAGTTCAGTTTCCGCTGTTAATACCTTCGGGAAAGCTTCGAACCCTCTTATCGTCTCAGCTATGAATTGAATAATATCACTGCTGTTCTTCTTCAAGGATGAATTTGGTACGGGTTGATTTGCAATTAAACAAGGAAACCAAATCAAAACAAACAATTCAATAATAATAATAATAATAACAAACGGATCACCTACTCACAGCCAGAAGACCAGACCTCATAATAATCAATAAAAAAAAAAGAGAATCTACAAAATTGTCGACTTTGCTGTCCCGGCGGACCACAGAATAAATCTGAAGGAAAGTGAAAAGAAGGATAAGTACCTCGACCTTGCATGAGAATTGAAAAAGCTGTGGAACATGAAAATAACGATTGTGCCAATTGTGATTGGTGCCTTCGGCACAATAATTAAAGGATTATTAAAAGGCCTGGAGGACTTGGAAGTGGGCGGACGGGTAGAGACTATTCAAACGACAGCATTGCTAAGAACGGCCAGAATCCTGAGAAGAGTCCTGGAGACTTGAAGAGACTTGCTGTCATTCAAACTCCAGTGAAAAACCATCAGCTAACGCTGATGTGAAAAACTCTAATGAGTAATATAATAACAAAAAAAAGAGAATTTGCAAAATTGTCGACTTTGCTATCCCAGCTGACTACAGAATAAAACTGAAAGAATGTGAAAAGAAGGATAAGTACCTCAAGCTGTAACATGAAAGTGACGATTGTACCAATTGTGGTTGGTGCTTTTAGCTCAATAACTCAAGGATTGTAAAAAGGCCTGGAGGACTTGGAAGTTGGCGGACGGATAGAGACTAACCAAATGACAGCATTACTGAGAACGGACAGAATACTGAGAAGAGTCCTGAAGACTCGAGGAGACTTGCTATCACTCAAACTCCTGTGAAAAACCATCAGCTAATAGTGTTGTGAAAATCTCTAAAGGAGTAAATAATAAACTGGTAGACTGAAGGCGAAAAAACAAAAAGATTTTTTGATATCAGCCCAGTCCAGAGTCTACCAACTTGAAACTATAAAGCTTACATTAAAAAAACAAAACAAAAAAATAAGTAAACAGTGGGAAAAATATGAATCAATTGACCACTAATTGTATTTTAGCTCAATCCAAACACCGATAGAATATAAAGAAAGGATTACGAGAGGAAAATATGCCTTCTAATTCAAAATGTCAATGTAAACAGATTACATATCACTCAAAATCTTTAGAAAATAAGTCACTGCGAAGACCTTCAAAAAAGAATTTTTAAAATGTGGCATTTTAAAACTGCCACTGTGCGATTGATATTAGGAGTCATGAGTATGATCAAAGAAGAGGTAGATAAACATATCAACAAAATATCTGACAGTCCAAGCCTATTTAAAATATGAAAAATTGCACGATGTATAACTGCTTTTCTCCTTTGAAAAGTATTATCAATTTGAGAGGAAAAGAAATACCCCAAAGTAGTTGCAAAATATAAATATAATGAATGCACATAATTCCGGGCTTCCCACACCTTAGGTCTTGGGTAAAGATATGAAGAAAAATTGAAATAACGAAAAGTAAAGCTGCAAATCGAAAAAAATGGTAATTTTAGAAGAATATAAAGTGAAAATTAAAGAACTCGAAACGATAGACAGATTCCTGAATCTTGCCCGAAAGCTGAACAATTTGTGAAACAAGAAGGTGATGGTACTGCCAAATATAGTTAGAGTACTTGGAACAGTTCTCCAAAACTATAAGAACTGGAGATCAGAGGAAGAATATAAATATCCAGACTACATCACTGTTAAAATCAGCGGGAATACTTAGAAGAATCATCTGAATTTGTGCAGACTTAATGTCCCTCAGACTTCTGTAAAAAACCACCGGTTAGAGCTGGCATAAAAAAAAAAAAAATCACAACGAATGATAACTGTTCCAGTTATTATTATTCGTAGTGAACATTTTTTTATATAAAAATCATCTACTACGAAAAGTATTTAATTATGCTGAGAACCTAATGAAATGTCGATTTCATGTGTCATTTTAACGCTGTAAATAGATTTATGCAACACGATAGAATTGCTCTTATGCAATTTGGAATTTCTTACAATTTCAGATATCGAACTTCGAAGATCTGCTCTATTTCGTTGTGGAATATACATATGAACATCTGTAATATTTATTTTACGTAATAAATACCTATTTTTCAACATAATCCCCTTCCTTCCCCAAGCACTTAGCACAAAAATTCAATAAGATATGAATGTCGGATAATCTCTTTCCGGAACTGCTACCATCATGTTTTTACTGTACAAAATGGAGTTTTTTCACCCATTAAAGGGATGTTTCTGTTCAAGTAAGCTTAAAAGAATAATCCCTTTTTTTAATGCAGTAAATTTTATAATGCTGCTTTGAATGAAAAGCATTTGATATTTTAAATGTTATTTGATTTTAAGAATACATGATTTTAAGATATGATATCTACATAACGCTAAAATTTTAATCAGATAAAATGGACGAATACTTTTATCTATTTTACAGTAAAAAGAGATAGGTTAACTGATATTTGTTTCACAATACATTCTTTATTATGTTACAATTAAATTCCATGTATAAAATAAATATGGTGTACTCAATGGTGATTAAATACACCTTCATTTATAATATTATTTCGTTGTACTATCCACACACATACACACTCAGACATAGCGTAAATCGCGAAGTTCGAGTCGAAGTTTTAAACCTAAAATATCTTGATAAAACATTGGTTCGAATCATCCTGTAGGGCTAAAATCCAAACATTTCATAGCGAGTAGTCAACTAGTGGAACCTAACAAGTTATATACACCACTCCAGCAGATTACCACAAATAATTCCAACTTAAACTCTTGTTTGATCAATGTATTTACCAAATTAAAGCAGATATCTATAAGAAATTATAAAATTTTAATAAATTGAACATTATATCCATATTTACTAACCCCTCCACTCGGGAATGATATAACACAAGGTCAATTTTTAAGTGTAGTTTAACACGTTTGAATTCAGAGTTTTCCTTCTAGACTTGTTGACTCACCAAGGCTGAAGAACCCAGTCTACACTACTATTTACCCATAGCTGGATGGAGAATAATTGGATTCATACCTTTCCCAAGGGTATTAGTGCTATGTGAAACATTATATCAACTCTATATGACTCAACGTTTTTAAAAGCTGCTGCACTGACAGTAAACGTTAACTGGAACGTCGCATTCAACTACTTTTGGTGGTCATCCTATTCAGCAGATATAGGTCTCATCCCTGTCGACTTATATATTAGGTCAATTTGTACGTCACAATTTAATATAAATATATATATATATATATATATATATATAGATATAGATATAGATATAGATAGATAAGAAGGTGTTCGTGGTGTAACCAATATCGTAGTTGTAAATGGACACAGCGACACGAATTCAAATCTTTGACGAAGCTCTCCGACGATTTCATAGTACGCTAATACCTTAAAGAAACGTATGCATCCACCTATTGTCTCTCAGATTAGGACTAAATTCAGGGAGAAACCAGGCTTTGAACCTTGGTATGACAACCTGTATAGGAGATGGGAACTCTGAATTGAAACCTCTTAAACGCCGCTAAGAATTTGACCTAGCGTCATATTCTGCTCGTGGGGAAGGGTTTGCCACACACACACACACACACACACAACAACAACAACAACAACAACAACACACACACACACACACACACATATATATATATATATATATTCATCTAGGGTTATTTTATTCCTTGGATTTAGAAAATCGGGTTCATTATACGTTTATCGTAACATTTTTGTGATGTTTGATATATTATATATTTTTGCTCACAGTTCTATACTTTCAAGGAAATATTTCTATTTGATTATAATAATTTATTTGCACACTGTTATTTAGCTTCAAATACCTAATAATAAGTAAGTAAAGTAAAAAGTAAAGTTGGCGACCATAGTCGAGGGTGACCTGAAGGCTCCCTTTTCGATAGCTACTACACCAAGGTGCAGGGGAGGGCACCACTACTTCCCAGGATTGCTCCACTTTACTCTTGATCCATACCTTATAATGCTGAGTGTTAAGCAAGGAGGCATCAAGTACCATTTTTTGAGTCTTTGATATGACTCGACCTGGGATTGAACCCGGGCCATTGGCGAACACTCTAACTGCTAGGCCAATCATAATATTCCTTATTAAAAATCCACATTGCTTTAAGTAACTATTCTTAATCCTAATAATCTACATATCTTGTATTCCTACCTAATACTTATTTGATTTCCATTTAATGACACTCATTTGTTTTCAAGTTACAACTAACAATTTTTCTTATTAAACAATAAAAACTTCGAGTAACAATTGTATATTAAATAATTTGCACACATATGGTATCAAGAACCCTTGTCTCTTACTAACCGTTTTCAAACAGATCTATTTGATCCATTGATGGAACCCGGGTCAGACTGGACATAGGAATTATGGTAATGAAGAGGTTGCTCCATATGCCTAAATACTCCAGAAATGGAACATCCCTACCCGATGAAGAATAGTTTCTTACCTAAATACTTCTTCTGGGAAGAGTCTCACCTCTCTGCAGGGCATATGGTTAGCCTACTAAAAAAGAGGTCTCTTTCTTTCTCTTTTTCCCTCTCTCTGTCTCTACCTTTCTATCTCTCTCTATATATATATCTGCCCGGTGGCAAAAGCTGCTTGGTAGCGCCAGGAGTGGCAGTACCACCTTGAGCTACCGAAACTGTTATCACCCCTGGTTGGCGGCTGATGAGGGCAGGGTATTGCACGTTCTTTAACACGTTGTATGATGAATATATATATATATATATATGTATGTGTGTGTGTATGTGTGTGTGTGTGTGTGTGTGTGTGTGTGTGTGTGAAGTAGATGCAAAAATCTCACAAGTATGTAGCATGGATTAAAGAAACGATTCTTCTTCCTTCTTGAATATTTTTACAGTTAAAAATGTTTGTCAGGTGAAATAAACTAGTCAGACGGTAAACGTATTTTACTCCCCTCTTTAGATTTAAGATATTTGTCGGGTGACATAAACTATTCAGGCGACAAATTGGTTTTGTGTCTGCATCTAAACACCAACTCTGAGCGTTTTATTAGAAATTTATTTGTTCTCGGAATAATAGTAAGCACTTCTTTTATTCCAAACAGAATCTACATGGTTTTGGAAATTTACTAAGCTTTTTGCTTAGATGTGGCACAGGGCCATATGAAAGGGGCACCCAATGAGACTCGAACTCACTCGTGTAGGTTTGCTAGTCGAACTTGGACCCTCAATTGTATACATCCGCTCTTTTTAGAATTTTCCAGTCGATTCTAGATTTAATGTTACTGGCAATTTTTGATTCCCATATATACTTGAGCAGTGTTTTCCTATTTACATTAGGTTGGTTCTGAATGCTGGACAGATGAGTTTGAAATATTTGTTCATATAATGTAAAACATGTGATCCCTGTACTTCTCACATTTTTTTTTTGCTGCTTCGTACACAATGCTTTAATCCAAACCTTTTTCTTCTATTTTTCCTCTCATCTTTAATTCAAAAGGGATAATAAAAAATCTACATCTTTGTTCACAAATTAGTAATGTTTTTGAAAAATCGTCTCACACTATGCCCATGTCTAGTAGACACACACACACACACATATATATATATATATATATATATATATATATATATATACACACACACACACACACACACACACACACACACACACACATATATATATATATATATATATATGTGTGTGTGTGTGTAAATAAACGAAGGAATGTTGTATGATTCTCTGCCCAAGCAAGAAGGATATTATCTTTAAATTATATAGTTTTTGAAGGAAAAATAAATTGAGAAAAAATGTGAGAGGAATATTTGAAATGGTCGCCACATCTCATGGCCGTAGGTCTTTTATTCTAAGTAATTACCCTAACACACACACACACACCCACGCACACACACACACACATATATATATATATATATATATATATAGATATACATATATATATATATGTGTGTGTGTAGCGAAGGGTAACTTGGGAACCAGAGCATTCCATCCATTATTCAGACTAATCACAAGGCGGAGAGGGAAAAGAAAAGCCTTACGCTGCGACCCTGGTACATTGTTTGTCTCCCCCAAATCAGTGGATGTGATGCGAACAAAATTTAATGAGAAATATACTCTTACATACAGGCGCTGTTTTAGACTTGATACTACCCTCCCCTGAGTTGATATCTCCTTACCCCTGACTTAATAATACCTTGCGGAGACGATGATGAAAGCTATTGGTTACGTAGACATATACAAATAATTAGTTATCAAAATTAATTTGTGAATCAATTCAATTCTTCGTTTCTCCTGGGAAAATTCATCAAGTCCTATGTTTTAAAAAGTACGTACACCACACTCTACATTCATCTTTTTCAGGGGGAGTCCTCGTGGTGTAATGGTTAACGCGATGGACTGCAGAATCGTTGTAAGCGATTTCGTTCTCCACTCGCGCTATTAAGTTCACTTTCGGCCAAAGCTTTGTATTTAACAAATCAGAACTCTACTATCATTTTGAATCTTTGTTATAATATCAATATCTGCATCCAAAATGTTGTTCTGAACTAAATTATACAATATTCTGTATAACTACGTCCGATTATAAGACCTTTGAATAGGCAAGTCTTTGATTTCAGCTTCACGAAGCAACAGAAACCTTATCACACTAATAGATAGTTTCTACTGCCTGTGTACAGCTGGAAAGCAAGCAAAATAATTTCTGCTGTTCGGTGGCTTCTCTCATTGACTTCATTCCCATTTTTTTAAAATTCTCTTTTATTCATTCCCTCTGCTTGAGGGAAATTATAAAACAGGACAAACTAAAGCCACAGTTTTTCGAACCATGACTATAAAGCAAGCAAACAGTCTTTGCTTTTCTATGACTGTCTCTTATTCCCCCTCCCGGCCTAATGTTTTATTTCTCTTGACCACAACTCAAAAACAATTGGGAAGTTACTAACTGGTATTTTCTCTTCTTACAGTCACAAAATTATATCGTTTATAACAATTATTTTAAGAAATGAAGAAATGGGAAATGCAATAAAAAGAAAATCAAATATAAAAAGGATAGTGAAAATAAACCTTATGTGCTTTTATTTTCAGGAAATTGTATATCCTGGAAAAAAATAAGCCTTGGTGTATATGTGTTGCATATATGGACCATTAGCTTCTCTCTTTCTCTCTCTCTCTCGCTCCCTCACACACACACACACACACACACACACATATATATATATATATATATATATATATATATATATATATATATATATCGTCTGTGTTTCAACTAATGTTTAAAATTTTCTATTCTACACCTAAATGTCTTACACTATTTACCCTTTGAATATGATTTGGTAGGTTAAATATTTATATAGTAAATAACTTAGACAATTGAAGTTACTAAGAATAACAATTATAAACAATGATCGATTGAATAATAAGTACTCGGGTGTAATGGTTAAAGTGATGGACTACGGAATCGTAGTAAGCGAGTTCGAACTCCAGTCATACTATTACGTTCACTTTCAGACAAATACCCTTTGGGAAAGGTATGAACCCACTTATCCTCCCAGCTATGGAATAAATAGTACCACTACTGTTCTTCTTGGAGAATAGCTTTGTTATTAAATAACCTACAAATGTTAATATGCCATTAAAGAGAGAAACCAAACCTATAAATTGTTAAAACTAATTAAATTTTTACGAAATAATTATCTCAGCTACATAATTCCAGTATATCTTAAATTCAAAGGTTAAACATTCATTATTTTAGACATATTTTCCTCTTCTATTTCCAATATTTCTGAGAAAAGAGCTCCAAAAGTATAAAAGTAAAATCATCAGTATTTAGCATAGTTATGATTAATTGCTATATCGGTGGTGGCTATTTGTCTGTAGGGGAAGCGAAAGAAAAAGTACAACACTAGTCGAGTGTTAGGATCTATGTTGTTTATTCTCTTCGCTCAGTTCTGAGGCCGTGGAAACAGGAGAACATGAAAAACGGACACAACATGCAGAGTAGCTTTTTTTTCGAATAAGAACAGGCTCTTCCAGTATCTTTAAATCTTTCCTATTTCTCCATACATACTAGCGCTTGCTTCCACGTACCCTTGCCATGAAAAGAGAGAGGCACCTTTTGTGGTGTAATGATTAGCAAGCTAGACGATCAAAACTACATGAGTTAGTTCGAGACTCATTGGGTACACCTTTCATATAGCTTTGTGCCACATGTAGGCAAAAAGCTTTGTAAATTACTACCACCAAAAGAGAGGGCGAATGGAGAAACCCATCTAAATTCTACTTCCATATCACATAGAGGGCATCGTCCAGTCTGCCTCCCTCGTAAACACTTAGATGGCCGATCGAAACTGGTGACATCGGTAAGTTTTGGTTAACTGCAGTTTTCAGGCCGAAATGTTAGATCAAAAAATATCTTGCAACACCTGGTTTACTGGACGAGATCGTGAACTCTGTCAACTCATCAGTTTACCTGTTGCAGGCATTCCTTTCTTTGATAACTTAAATATTCGCATACAGTGTTACAATTTATTTAATTGTAAAGACTTATATTAAAAGCAGGCACAATCTAAACTTGTCACCATGGTAATTTAAACATAATGACAGAAAACGCATTATTTACCTTCGTCTTTGATAGTGAATCTAACCCAATTGATAGTTCTGCATTTCTAGCAGAAAAAATAACTTTTATTCACGTTTCTTAAATCGATATTAGACACATTTAATGAATGTCGTCAGATGAGGCACTTAATTTCGCTTTAATTAAATCATCTAATTTGGTAAAAAGCCCTTCGAAAAATGTTGAAATAGAAAGGGTAAATTTTTAAAGTATTTACATAAAGTGGGAAAATAATCCAAGACCGCATTCGTGTATTTTTTGTCATTAAAATTTAGACAATATAATTTTTTCAAAACCTTTAATATTTCCCAAAAGGAATCATTAATTTCAAATGAAGCTTTGCGTTGCACATATATATGTTGCTAATCCAGAAGTTGTTTTGATGAATTTATTTTGAATATGTTTATTCAGTAGACGTTTATATTCTTACTTATTGGCTGCCAAGTAAATTACTTTCCCAGATAAAAAAAAATGAAAATACCCGCTGCACATCCCGAAAAAACACTTAGGTTGTTACAGCATTTAAAGAGGATATTTCACCCTCATTATATTTTATGATCCTGGAGGCAACACCCCACAAAGCAGCAGCTGTACGGTCACCTACCATTCATCACGGAAACTATCCAAGTTAGACGAACCAGACATGCAGAACACTGCTAGAGAAATAAGGACGAGTTCATAAGTGATATACTCATATGGACCCCTTCACATGGCTAAACAAAAGCAGGGCGACCAGCTCGAACATACATACAGCAGCTCTGCGAGGATATGTGGTGCATCCCAGAGAAAATGCTGGATGCGATGAACGATTGGAAGAGGTGGCGAGAGAGTGTCAGGGATATCCTAGCTGATGGCGCAATATGATGATATTTAATGATGTTTCTTTGTGATTTATTAGTCAATCAGGAAATGATTTGTTAATTTTTATGTGCACTTTTCACAATTTGATCTATGAAAGTAATGGAATAATGTGCATTGAGAAGTAAAAAGATGCTAAATTTTAATGAAAACTTCCATCGTAGTTCTAGAAAACAATCCCCCCCCCATCATAACGTCCTGATGAAGGTTTAATAAAACTGAAACGTTTTATCGCTGACTTTACGATCATAAATACATACATCATATTTGGAATACATTGTTTTTCTATTTTATATATATATATATATATATATATATATATATATATATATATATATTGAGTAAAAATATCCTTCTTAGGCATATTCCTGAAGAAAACTTCAAATAGATTAAACAGTTTTTCTTGTCACCTTTCAACGTTTCCTATTTTTCGTTTAATACGTTAACATTGTCTGATGTTTTCCCCACAAGCTCTTTTCACACTCATTGTTAATTTTCATGGGTATTATTCGATTGCCATATTTTTTTAGCATCCAGAGAAATTCTTGTTTTTAACATATGAGTTATTTTCTGTCAGGGTCTACAGTTTTCTTCTATTCTTATTTTTCTGAAAGCAGTTAGCTACATTTTCAATCACTCTCTCTCTCTTTCTATCTCTATCTCTCTCTCTCTCTCTCTCTCTCTCTCTCTCTCTCTCTCTCTATATATATATATATATATATATATATATATATATATATATATATATATATATATATATGTATAAACTTCTGTGTTCTCTCTGAGGTTTGTAACTTTAGTAACGACACTAATATAAAGGTGGGATAAGAACTTTATTTATTTGGGGCAGGATAAAACTTGTGATAATCTCTTCCATTTGCACTTGTTTAGTACCAGTTCCTTGCTATATATATATATATATATATATATATATATATATATATATATATATATATATATATATATATATATATATATATATATATATATATATATAAATATCTCATGTCGGGGTGATACCACGGATTTCCCTGAATCTCTCTCGTCATTCGTCTCTATCATCCATCGCTTCCGTCAGGTCTTCTAGACTACATGCTGTGTCTGTACAGAAGAGTTGTAGATAAATTCTTGTTAGTCAGCTAACACTTTTACGTCCGTGTGAAGGGATTTATAATATAAATTTTCTTCTAAGTTCGTACCTATTTCTCCAGTAGTGACCTTCATGTCTTCTTTATCTTATTTGGATGGTTTTAGAGATGAGAGGTAAGTGTCCGTACAATTGTTGTTTTGTGGGATGTTGCTACAAGGATTTGTTCAATATACCTCGTAGCATTCTTGTGCAGTTCGCGTCAAGCTTTTTGTTTTTACGTCCATTTGATGCATTCATATAGTAGAATTGACACAACCACTGCTTGGAAGAAATTGCGTTTTATTTTATTGGATAAGTCTGGCTTTAATCTGATCGATAACCTATCGGTAGCAGTGCATGCCTTGTTAGTCACATATTGATGTCATTTTCAGCAGATGAGACGCTGCCTCCGAGGTACGTGAACTTGTCCACTGATTTCAGAGAACCGCCATTTGGAGTGGAGATGTCTCCTTTTTGATTAAAACACATGTACTCCGTTTTGTCTGTCTTCACACAGAGGCCAATGCAACTTTCTTCCTGCTTCAGAATATAGCAGGGATTCGGCTTGGGTAAGAGTATTTGAAAGAAGCAGTGTAATATACTGAATGGGGAAATTGGAAATTAATTTGACAGTATGAAAATGTGCAAATATGAAAAAAAATTCTTCCAAGGAAAATGTTATTTATAATTTGAATTTGTTGTTAAACGTTTCCCTTTTTGATATCGAAGCATTAGCCCTTCATCACGAGTCATCAAATATTAAATAAAACACAAAAATCAGACCGTTTCAAACATTCTATTTCAATTGGTGGCATTCTGTTTCAAAACGATGTGATGCCAATTGTTTTCGGAAATATATTATGAAAATTGTACGCATTTCCTGACGTTTTTCCAGACGTTTTTCCAGACGTTTTTCGTATGGGCATTTAAAATTGTCGTAGAATCAGTATGTTATTGCTATACATCTTATGAGATGACTGACTAATTTTTAGGATTTCAACTTCAAAGGAACAGCTACAGCAGGAATTGGAATACACCCTACAAAAGCCTGATTGTCACAGCTGGTGAATTTCAAAAATGCAATATGACAGTTTAGAAGAACGATATGCAATAAAATTCTGTTTTTAACTTGGAAAAAATGATGCCACAGAAACGTATGGAATGATTCAGGCTGATTTTGGACCATCTTGCATGAATTGAGCACCAGTTTTGGAGTGGCATAAGAGATTTAAGGAAGGCAGGGAATCTAAATCGGGTCAGTGATATTTCCACCAGGACAATGCACCAGTCCACAACTCCATCCTAGTCAGAGACTATTTGACGAAGATAGGCATCAAGACAGTTGTTCATTATCCCTATAGTCCAGACCTTGCTCCTTGTAACTTTTGGTTATTCCCTAAGCTCAGAGGCTGTCGTTATGAGACAATTGAGGAGATGAAAGAGGCTGTGACGAAGGTCATTGACACACTCACACAAGAGGACCTCCATGGGGCGTTCCAGAAGTTGTTGGAATGGTACAAGTGCATTGCAGCCAGAGGAGGTTACTTCGAAGGGGACTAGAGTTTCATGTGTGTACTATCAATGAAACTGCCCATACGAAAAAAGTCTGGAAACTTATCGTATGCACCTCATATGTTCATATTAATCTTATTTTGTTCATATCTACATATTTCATGAATTTCATATCGAATCTATTTCTATCAATATCATTTTACTTCTTTCTGTCTCTCTCAGTCTGTCTATCGATCTATCGAGGTGTATAAATAGGATGAAACCAAATTATTTTAAAAAGGGGATTTTCTGAAATATTAAAACTAATTTGACTATATCTGTTAAACAGTATTGTGGTTTGAAATAATATTAGAATTAACAATTTTTCAACGTTTATTATTATGTATATTAACTAACACTTTGGAACCTTTGAAACTCAAGTTGTGGTTAGTTTCTATATTAGGTCTGACCAAACTATAATTTATGCTTTCTTTTTCAAATCTCTTTTACGTTCAAGAGTATACGGTATTCAATGTCTAGATTGAAATAATATGGGTCAAACATCTTTAAATGGTGGTATGAATATTATATATATATATATATATATATATATATATATATATATATATATATATATATATATATATATATATATTAGGATAAACAATTGGCTAGCAGATAGGTATATATATATATATATATATATATATATATATATATATATATTGAGAGAGAGAGAGAAATAGAAAAGAGAAAGAGAGATGAATATATATATATATATATATATATATATATATATATATATATATATATATATATATATATATACAAAGAGGTGCAAAAATGTTCTTCGACAAAACTAGAAGAGACTGGACAATCATTTTAAATAATTCTTGTGGCATTTTTTACTTATTTAGAGCCGATGTTGCAAGTGTGTTAAACTTTGCGTTAAACTATATTTAATAGCCGTTAAATTTCGTGGCTTTGGGTAATATCTTTCCTTGTTAGGTTAATAACATTTCTGCTCAGTCTTGTAGATAGATAAGAAGAGACTATGGTGATTGATATAAACTGTTTGATAAACAATAATGATGATGACGATGATAGCAGATTCTTGTCAGAACATAAGCATCGCTCCTAAATATTGCATGGCTGACTGAACAGGCCAGTTTTTCTCTTGCATATTCGTTCACATGTAAGTGCAATCTATAGAAAGCTGAATATTTTGATGGCCTGTTCTGAATCTAGTTAAAGCACTACGTGAATAGTGCACCTTACTTATTGTTGGACTGCTGCTCTTTTTAGATTCAGTCAGTAGGATATTGTTTTATACAGTTTGATTATTTCTGTGTTCATGGGCTGATGTACGCTTAAGAGAATCTGATAACAATTATTACGTGTTAAATGTTTCTGAAATGCAAAAAAAAAAAAATGATACAAGCAGAAATATACATGATCTTAGGCACACACACACGCTCACAATCTCTGTCTCTCACTCTTTCTTATTCTCTCTCTCATTCTCTCTCTCTCTCTATTTCTCTCTCACTCTCTCTCTCTCTCTCTATATATATATATATATATAGGTGGTTTATATGTGTGTAAGTGCATGTGTATCTTTGTTTTCAGTTGCTGATATATATATATATATATAATGAGAGAGACAGACAGACAGACAGAGAGAGAGAGAGAGAAAGGGAGAGAGAGAGAGAGAAGAAAGGGAGAGAGATATAAGCACTTTTTCCGATATTGAATCAAATAAAATAATTTCATTGATCAAAATTCCAAATAGAAATCCACCTGCAGATACGCTCAGATTCATACCATATATATCTATATCTCTCTCTCTATATAAAATGAACGAGATAGAGAGATCACCATGGATTTTCTGACAAAAGATGTCTTTAGAAAAATACATTAATCTGAAATGAGCAGGAATAATCCAATCTTCATCATTTCAAAAGATTCGAAGTACATGCAAAAAGAAAGCAAAAACTCGTTTCGTACAATTGTATAGCAAGAATGGACATAAGGGAAAAGCCTGCTTTAATCTACTTTCATTGCCTAAGTATTATCCAAATAATCAAAAGCTTGAGACGGTGCAAATCACTTCCATGCTAATCATTTAATGGATTCCAAATTAGGAGCGTTTCAAATTTACAGCAGTAGATATCTATTTCAGCGACATTATACCGAGCCGTTTCGATTTTGCTGGTCGAAGACACTAAATACTTTTTAATAGGGCGTGACAATATTCTAAAACAAATTATTTCCTTTAAATTCTGACTTGTATGTGTTCCTTTTTTTCATGTTCTAAATCACTTCCCTCCATCAGTATTTTTCAACATGATTTTGTGTTAATCCAATTGTATGTTACTGCTTTTGAGAGAGGAAAAAACTCAGTCGAACTTGCCATTGTAATTGAATGCATATAAACGGCATCATACGAATTTCGTCAAAATAAAATAATCACCGTACTTTCCGCCATTTAGTGGGTCCATTTACATAATTGTGATGTTAATATAAAGCAGCTCCCAGTGCTTTCATCTTGTTTAGTTTTGACTCTTTGTTTAATGGCGTATTAACCTTTGTAGTTTATTTAATGCCAAAACCATCCTTGTAGAAGAATAGCAGTGGGACTGTTTAACCCATTACTAAAGGAAAGGAGAGGCTTTATGCCTTTCTTAAGAGAATTAATCCAAAAGTGAACGTAATTTCGCTTACTACGATGTCGCATCCCACTACATTAGCCACAAAGACACCGGAACTTTCCTGTTTGGTATTGTGAGTAGTAGGCTCTTTACCAAACGAACTATTCTATAAAGTAATATTAATTATATAAGAAGTTGTATGAATATCCATGTACATGTATCGCTTTATAGAACATCTCAAGAAAATGTGATATAGCTTATTCCCAAACTAAAATTTTTATACTCTGAGTAGACAAGACCTAAAAATGGATTAAGCTGATTGCAAATAAATATATAAAGGCCTACTGTAGCATCTGAATGCTCTCGTAGTGTCTCATTTATTGCCACAGGGAATGGACAGGGTGACACGATTTTAAATCCTAGACGAGGTTGTTTGCTTTTAATAAAGCGGGAATACCCTTTGGAAAGGTATGAATCCAACTATTCTCTGTCCATCTACGGATGAATAGTTGGGCCGAATGGGCACATTAACCTTGATATGACAACCAGTCTATGGAAAATGGAAACTCTAAATTCAAACCTGTAAAACTCTGTTTAAAAAATGATCTTGTGTCAATTCCTGTTCATGTGGGAGGGTTAGTAAATATATATATATCAACCTGAACCCAACCCTAAATGAACCTAAAGTTGAACAGGTTTGTATACTGTGCATGTATTAACGATCGCAAAAGTAACATATGATAGAATTAAAAATTAGAAAATTGTGAAAGGTATTGGAATTTTGTTAATTCGACAGTGAATAACTGCTCGAACTGGCAAATACACCCAACCAAGCCGAAACACTACTGCATAGTTTGGAACGAGCAGCCGCAGGCATATGCCTCTATGTCAATGCACACAAAACGGAATATATGTGCTAAAATCAAACGGGTGACATCTCCACTCTAGACTGAACCCCTCTTAAACTAGTAGACAAATTCCCTTACCTAGGAGGCAGCGTCGCATCAACCGAAAAGGACATCGAAACGAGGTTAACGAAAGCATGGACAGCTATCAATAGGCTATCAACTATATGGAAATCAGACTTAACCGATAAAATGAAACGCAGTTTCTTCCAGGCAGCGGTTGCATCGATACTGCTATATGGATGCACTACATGGACTCTAACAAAACGGCTGGAGAAGAAGCTAGACGGCAATTACACAAGAATGCTGCGAGCAATCTTGAACAAGTCCTGGTGGCAACACCCCACAAGACACCAACTGTACGGCCACCTGCCTCCTATCACGAAAACTATTCAAGTTAGACGAACCAGACATGCAGGACACTGCTGGAGAAGCAGGGACGAACTCATAAGTGATGTACTCTTATGGACCCCAACACATGGCCGTGCAAAAGCAGAACGACCAGCACGAACATACATTCAGCAACTATGTGAGGATACCCGATGTTGTCCAGAAGACCTGCCTGAGACGATGAACGATAGGGAAAAGTGGCGAGAGAGGGTCAGGGATATCCGTGCTACCAGCACGACATGATTATGATGATGATGATGATGAAAGTCGAACCGTTACTGGCAGCCCCCTTGCAGGTATATAATCGGTCGCCTGGGACAGTCTGATCTTTTTGCGCTCTCTCAACTTTTGGTTGCTGGAATTTTGCTTTTTAGCCTGGAGCATAGTTTTGGCTGCTTCTATCTTCGGGCAGTTAAAGATCATAGGCAGGATCTGTGAGAATCTTCTCTTTGGTCATTTTGTTTGGGGAGAATTCGACCATTCAGCGGACACAAAGTAAGTCGTCTCACCGTGTTATTATTCGAAGTATGCCACAAGAAGACCTTAAAAAGTAAAAAGAAAACCAGATGAGGTTTTCCTCCAAGCAGAAAAGTAACGAACGTATTGGTACCAAGTGCTTACTCTGAGAGAGAGTAAGTATCTTTCGACATTGTTAAACTGGAGAATTCAAAAGGAGCTCCAGTAAGAAGATTTGAAAACGTGCTTGGACCCGTCTACCAAAATATTTGAGAAAGTCTGCAGAAAGAAGGAATTATTTGGCTGAAAACACAGAGTTTACACGGTGTATTAGCGGACTTTCTGCTGGCAAACGAAGCCCAAAATGGAAAAAAAAACAAACATCTGAAAAATAAAGAAAACGTAACTTTCGAATTGTAATCCCTAGTAAAGGTATTTACGAAAAAAAAGAAATTGTAAATCAATTTTTAATAAACTAAGAGTTCAAAAATAAGTAAGTCATGGTTAAATTGCAATTGCTTTTCCTTAAATTTACATTCTTTGTATCATTTCAGCGCATATTTTTTATATTTTGTTTTGTATTCTACAACTCACGCCCAAAAAATTCAATTGTTTTTCAACGAATGGCAGAAAATTTAATACAACAAAATCTAATTTTTTACAAGTTAGCAGTTATCATTTACCTATATTTATTGTGTTAATGTATGTATAAAACATGTATGTATGTATGAATGTATGTATGTGGGTGTGTGCCTGTGCTGTACAGTACTGTGCTATGAAATGTCCTAATCAATATTTACCTTCACTTTGTTTAATTAAAAAAAAAATGATATTTTCTACATTTTTAAAAATCTATTGTCTCACTCCTTCACCACACCACACAATTTTCCAACTTCTGTTACCAATACAAAACAACGGGCCAAAATTTTTGTTGTGTATTGATGGCCTCGATACTAAATCTTTTATTTACTTCTCTCTCTCACTCTCTCTCTCTCTCACACACACACACACACTCACTTTCTCACTATATATATTTATATATATACTTCAGGTTAAATCAGTTAAATTCCCTAAAAAAAGGGTTTTTGCAAAGATATCTTGCACTAATTTATAACAAGATTTGCTGGTACGATGAGCTTAACTATATTCTGACCGTCAAACAACATTTCAGTAAACAGTAACCTTCACTTTACACTATCCATTAAAAAATTTCAAGACAGAAATAAAAATAATTTATCGGTCTCTCCCATATATTTCAGACATCATTGTAAGATTCTGAAATAATATATATTGAATACGTTGATCAGCTGTAGTCATAGCAGCAGAGCTCAGTATCTGCCAACAGGTCTACGAGTACAACCATATTAAGTA
>OY757905.1:23072518-23090018 GCA_963585895.1 Sepioteuthis lessoniana
TTTCTAAAATAAAATCAGTTTTTATATCCTGTAAAATAACACACATTGAGGTTCACTAATTTAATAAAGAGAAATCTTTATAAACTGGTTTATATACGTAAACATGCGCCCTATTTTCTCTCGTTTGAACACGCACATATACATACTTAAACTTACCCACACACACTCACACACACACACACACACACACACACACACACATATATATATATATATGTGTAGAATATATATATATAATTTATTTTGGTTTCATGACTAAAAAGTTAATGGATTTAAGATATAATAATTATATTAAAGGCTAATATATTTTTTGTTTCTTTAATACCGTGAGCTTTTTACTATGAAACTAATATAAAGATGAGATACATACACACATATATATATATATACATCTGTGTGTGTGTGTGTGTGTGTGTGTGTGTGTGTATGTATGCGTGTGTGTATGTACGTGATATGGTTGAACGAAGTTTTAGAAGGAACGAGAGGCTAATTTCTGGGGAAGGAGAAATAGAAGAAAAAAAAAATGAAAAGAAACAGCTGATAGATTCAAAGGAATCGCCGGCTAAGATATGTGGTGTCAGGCCAAAGCACTCTTTGTAGGTCAGCCAGTCACGACTGAATTATTACGGTTAATATAAATGACGAGAAAAAAACTGGTGGTTCCAAATTTTCTGCACTAGTGTGGAACCACCGGAAACGGACATGTCCTCCTACTGACACTAGACAGTAAGTTGGCTTGAAGACGTAACGAAATAAAGACAGCAGTTTAACACAGAGCCACGAAGATGAAACGAGAGGCGAAAATTATGGCTCCCTTTTGGGCTGTTCTCCGAGAAGTCTGGTCTCACACCAGACGCGCAGCTTTGGAGACGAAACTTACGAATTAGTACGTTAGAACTGTAACTGAAAACCAGAAAGAAAATTCATGGTTTGTGTCTCCTCTCTCTTTCTTTTTATGACGTTGTTTCTGTTTGTCCAGCAAACGCAGGTGACACAGTTTTCATATTTTATTTCTTTCTTCCGACGACTAATTAAAATATGTAGTTGCGAATAAACTTTTGTATCAGCAAACTAAAACAGAGTTTTTTGTGATCGTCACTTTTTCCCACAGTGAGACTACAACAGGGTCTGACAAGCATTTAAGATGTAGTAATACACACATAAACCTGTTCACTACGTGGTGGTACAAACGTCTATTTGGTACTATTATGGTATATATACATATATATATATATATATATATATATGGGTGGTAATAATCATTCACTGGTGCACGCATAAATATTCATGAATAATTGCCGGATGTAATTATCATAAACGATTTATATTGTTTGCCTAGAGAAAATTGTTACATAAAAATCTTGACTTTGAATGAAGCTTATTTTTACTCTTAATCAACATGTTCTTAATTTTAGGTTAAGAAGATCAAAAAACCTCTTACACTTGTCTACCCGCATAGTAATGAAGCTTTAATATATGTTTCGACGTAATCAGATGACTAAGATCAATTGATATTCTTGATTGTTGTTTGGGCTATTTGTTTAAAAGCATATCAATCCATGTTAGCTATTCAAAGCCAAATCTGTTTTTTTGTATATCCGATTTATTGTGCATTGATATGTAAGTAGAAATAATGTTCATCAATTTCATGTGTATAAATAAATGGATTGAAATAAACCTAATTAATTCCATGTGTATTAATTAAGGGGTAGAAATAATTTTCATTACTTTGTGTGTATTAATATACAGTCCGAAACATTGATACTATAAAAATATACAGTCGCATGAATTGATACTTCAAGAATATACAGTCGCATAAATTAATATTACAATAATATACAATTCGACAAATTCATACTACACATTTGTGTTTAACAGTCGCACTAATGCAGTGATCCTCTTTGTATTATTACTTATAATTTATCATGATCTGTCGTTGGGGCATAGAATACGCTTAGGTGAGACCCCGCCAAAAAAAAAAGTATACTCTCCTGAGTATGACCCTAAACTGCGTCTAATGGCGAGTCACTAATTTTGGAGCTCAGAGGAATATAAAAAACTCATTTATTTCTATTACTCCCGGCTCCATTCTGACTAGAAGTGGTAGTGTCTATTATGTTCCAATCTATGGGTCAAATAAATTTGTTTAAGAATTATTCATATTCGAGAGTACTGCCAATACAAGTCGACAATGTTTCGGTTTTTGTAGCTTAATGGCATATCAACCTTCGTAGGTTATTTAATACCAAACAAATGTCTGGAGAAGAACGGCATCGATACTATTTAAATCACAGCTGAAGGAATAAGATGGTTCATGCCTTTCCCAAAGGTATTTGTCCCAAACACAATATAATTACACGACAGGAGTTCAAACTCACTTATTTCGAGACCGCAGTCCAGCTCTTAAGCCATTACTCAACGTGAACTACGGCAAGCGGCCTAACCTCAAGGTATCAAATAACCCAGGACAAGTTGTAAATAAAATCAATCTAATTTATCACCGACTAATAAGCCACAAAATATTAATTCTAATTTTTCATTCTTTAAATTCAAAAGCTTTTAAGAAAGAAAAATCAATGCTTGTTCAATCATTCATACGTCATCCCATTCCATAGGTTTTCATCTTGAGTTTTGTGATGTCATAAGTAATTTCAGACAATTGTCATTCATAATTGACTTGATATTACAGCGGCTGGTACGGAAACAGTCCAATAAAGGCAGACTTGAGGCCGTAAGGCCACCAGTTTCGGCTGGGCCACTTTCGGCTGGGCGAGCAGCATCATGGTCAAGCAGGGCTCGAGCTGAGGCTCGTGTCCGACCTTCCCCTCTCTTAAACCTCATCTATAATCGACCTTCGGGTTATTGACCTTGTGTCTGCGGGGAAGCAGTGACAAATATTTGCAGTAATTCTATGTAACATCATAAATCCATCAATGTATCTCTCGATATTTATGGTGTTTTTTTTTTTCATGCTGAATTATATTTAGATCCATCTAAGTAGCCAAATTTTGTGCTCTGACTTGTCTGCAAGGTTTAGAATACGCTGACCGTCCCTCGCAAAGGAGTAAGACTACCCCTCACTCAAAAAGTTATTTCTTGGTAGGGCACCTCTGGTGGTGTAATGGTTAGCAAGCTAGACTAGTAAACCTACACGAGTGAGTTCAAGTCTCATCGGGTGCCCCATTCATTTGCCCTTGTGCTACATCGAAGCAAAGAGCTTCGTAAATTACTATTTCTTGGTATGGCATTAGACTGCCTCTTATGGTGAGGCTCTTGTTCGGGATATCTTGGGAGTATGGATGGAGTATGCTTTCTTTTACATTCTTGTTGCATCTAAAACTCAAATTTGAAAATTAGACGTATCCGATTGAACCATGGACCCAAAAGAAAAAAAAAGAAACAAATGTACAAAAATGTAAATACGAGCTTAAATGAACGTGATTCCCTAACCTCTCGGCTTGAAAGAATTCTAGACAGGTTAACAAAAGAAAGCAAGAGAGAGAAAAAGAAAAAGAGAGAGATAAAGAGAGAGAGAGAGAGAGAGAGAGAGAGAGAGAGAGAGAGAGTGGGCAAAATATTATTTTTTTACGGTTTTAGGCAGTTAGTCTTGTTATAGATGTTTATATATCATTTGGAGATTTATTTAATATGCGCAAAAACGGCAGATATAACGTTAATATACTGGCACATATTTTTGAAAACTGAGTGATTTACTAACAGAAGACGGTTGGATAGAGTATGTTTTCTTTAGGGCATTTGACAAGATATTTGCAGCATTAAATTAAATGAAATCGCGAATAAAATATTCAAAGACCTAATATATAATTAATCTTTACTTGAATATTTTTAGAAGATAAAGTTCTCTAACCTCAAAGCACGAAATAACCTTAGACGGGTAGACAAGATGTTAACATCAATCAATCAATTTATCAATCAAAAGTGCTGTAGATCAATAAGTAATTTCAAACCGTATGAGAAGATATTCCTCTGTAAAGCAAGCAAAAAATATGATTGAAATAATAAAGAAAATATGCACGTAGATTATATGGTGTTCGGATAATAAATTCGGGAAGAATTTGTTCGAAGAAGACAAGAAATTTAAAATTTTGATTTGCTGGTTTAAATTTTGTAAGGAAAAGAAATATTTTCTTAATTTTCTTGTTTCAAATCAGCGAGTTTCGTCACGAAGGAAATTCCATTCGTTTTCGAAGGTTATAATAAGATGTTTGAAAAGAACAATATTGAAAAAATTTTAACGAAAGGAAAAAAAATAATCCCCCCTCCGACAAAAAATAAAAAATGTAAAGAAAAACTTTATTTAAAAAAAACAAAAACGCTCGGCAATTTGCATGAAAAATGTTTCCAATAAGAATTGTAAAAGACACTTTACATTATGCACTACACTGTCTAGCAAAACACAAAGAAAGGAAATTCTATCTTCCCGTGTAGCCACATTGTTTGTCCTTAAAAAAGAATTGGTTGTTCATGAACAAAATAGATAAGATTTTATGCGTTGCGCATTTATAATGAAATATTTGGTTTGCACCGATCGACAAAAGACAGACATTTTCTTAGTAAAAAGATATATCACAAAAAATCTTAATAGTTAGCATTATTTTAGGTACATAAGATTATTTTAAGGTATCTTAGCAAATATATGTAAATGATCATATTCAAAAAGTGCAAATAAATGAATCCACACACACACACACACACACACACACACACGTATATATATATATATATATATATCTCTGGGACAATACAGAGACATGTAAAAAGAGTCATCTGACGAGACGGAGAATATACCAACAATATTCTCCGCCAAAATAAATTTATTATGACGGCTTAACCGAGTTTGAGTCTCCATTTAATTGTAATATATATATATATATATATATAATATATATATATATATATATATATATATATATATATAAAAGGGTCATGAAATAAATAATTTTTATGATGAATCCTTTCATGTCCCACAAGACTCTCAGCGTGGATTTCTTTATTGACTGTAGCGTTTTGAAGCTTTATTTTTACCTGTAAATCAGTGTGTTTCCACTATATTTTTCATTGGTTGGTTGGTTGGTTGATTTTTATGGCATATCAACCTTTATTGGTTATTTCACACCAAATCCATTTATATGTAGATAATTAGTTCTATTTCAAACAATTCAATTTAGCATGAGTACACAGTTTAATTGTCAAAAACATTTCTATTTCAAACTATTCAGTTCATTCAAGCAGTTCTAATTACGCTAATTCAGTTTAGCGTAACTACAGACTTTGTTTACACAGTAAAATGTCAAAACAGCTCTATATATAACAATTCAGTTTAGTGTAAGTACAGTTTCAAAGTCAAAAACGGTTCAACTTCAAACAATTGATTTTAGCATAAGCACGCAGTTTAAATGTAAGTACAGTTTAATTGTCAAAAACTATTCAAGCTATTCAGTTTTGTCAAACACTTCAGTTTAGCATTACTATGCCGTTAGTTCTATTTAACCCGTAGATAGGGCCCTATCCGGTTCTACAATGCCGGGCCAAAGTGGACCTGGGAGCAATAGTAATAAAGATGTACTCCGCATTCCCAAAAGCTCCAGCATTGCTGGAACCTGACCATGAGATTGTTTAGTGTCATATACAGGACACTCGTAGGGGTGGGGGAGTCTTACCCCACTGCAGAGGTGCAGTAGTTGTATTCTACAGCCCCAGCCGACTGGGCAATGTCTTTTTGACCCAGACTTGTAATGCAGTACACATGTTTAATCCACTTAGGAATACTTTTTTGACTAAAACAATCTTCGTACACATCAAATATTCTTCTGTAAATTTCCCATGGCTTGCTTTTCGAAGGTATCAAAAATTTCAAGAGATTTCTCAGTTAAAACTAGGAGAACTTTGTTTAATTTGTCGCTATTTTGAATAGATGGAAAACAAATAATTTTGCAAGATTAAATAATTCCTGCAATACATATCAATTCCAAACAACACAAAGTTTACGACCAGGAAAAATTTTTAAAAAAAGAATTTTGTTTAAAAAAAAACGTTTTTTTAAATGACTTTCGCACACACACACACACACACACACACACACACACACACATATATATATATATATTTGTGTGTGTGTGTGTGTGTTTGCGTGTCTGTGACTGTGTTTGTATGTAAATGTTCAAATACACACAAACGATAATACGTTAGTGTATTTGTGTGTATATTTGTTTGCGGATTTTTATTCATGTGCTGAAATTTAATCCTCAGATATATATATATATATATATATATATATATATATATATATATATATATATATATATATATATATATATACACGCAAAGGATCAAGCATGTGTGTTTCACACACACACACACAGAGAGAGAGAGAGAGAGAGAGAGAGAGAGAGAGAGAGAGAGAGAGAGAGGGAAATGCATGTGGGATTTAATGTGTGCAGAAGCACCTGTTAGAGTACACCATTTCTTTTGTTGGAAGAGCAGATTTTTTTCTTTTGATACATTAAAATATTTCTCTAAAACGTTTTTCTATTTGGTCTTTTCTTTTTTCTTTTCTCTTTATTTTTTCAAGTCTTACTTACCTTTTGAAGAACATGTGCGTGAAATGTTTATTAACTCTCTCACTTGAAAATAAGTCCCCAAAGAATTTTCTCAAGCATCAAGAAAACAAAAGGTGTTCGCTTAAAATTGTAAATAAAACAATGAAAAACAACTCAAATTACTGAAAATGGCACTTTGTTAAGAATGTAACGAAAGGCAATGTGTCAGTAGATATTTTGTTTTTATAATTGTTGATGTGAACTTTGAAGCGGATCCTGCTTCATTCATTGTTGTACAATGGGTTGTTAAAAATTTTACAAAAATGGTTTCACCATTTCCTTTTACTCTTAAAGAACCTGATTTGAAGCAATGGTACAAGTGGATTTAAATTTTTAACACAAAAATATTACACATTTTCATAAATTCAGCTACTTATTCATAATTTTTGCACAGCGTGCTTATCACTTACTACTAAAATATTTAAATTTAAGTGAAATAATTTACCTATCAATGATCGATTTACCATTAGAGATTCACGTACTCTATAATGGTAAATGATCAAATTTTTAATTCAATTGAAAGAATCATAACAAATTTTAAAATTGCTTAATGTCTGGAATAGAGTCACCATAAAATCGAACGCAGACCAATGACTAGAATCACTTTTCCTAAAGATTTAAAATAAACTTACATAAAAGATTTAAATCGAACGGTCTTCGCGAACCCTGATGTATAATGCCGAGTTTCACGAAAGAAAATCAATCAACAGGTGCTTGTCATTATCAATTTACCCATCATGAAGCTTGCAGTAATCCCTTTTATGTAAAGAACTTGTGAAGATCTTTCGACTTTTAAAAGTTTATTCTCAAGTTTTCAGCGATTGTAAAACCTAATCTGTTCATTGGCCTAGTGGGTAGAGTGCTCGCCATTGGTCTGGCAGACTGGGGTTCAATCCCAGCTTGAGTCATACCAATGACTTAAAAATGGTACTAGATACCTCCTTGCTCAACACTCAGCATTATATGGTACGTATTAAGGGTAAAATGGAGCAATCCAGGGAAATCAGTAGCGCCCTCCCCTACACCTCAGTGTTGTAGCTATTGAAAAGGGAGTCCTCGGGTCGCCGTCGACAACAGTCGCCAAATTTATCAAATTTATTAATATCATACAGGGGTGTTCACGTGGTGTAATGGTTAAAGCGATGGACTGCGGAATCATACTAAATGAGTTCAAAATCCAGTCACGCTATTTCGTTCACTTTCGGACAAATACCCTTGGGAACTGAATGAACCCCTTATCCTCCCAGCTGTGGATTAGATAGTACCTCTACTATGATTGCTTGGGCATTAGATAACCTATAAAGGTTGATATTCCATTAAACAAAATACGCCTAATACCATACAAATGTGAATGGTAGGAAGCGACATTATGTAAATTTGAAGCGTAGTATAGAGAGTTTTGATTTAGAGTTTTAATTTAGAGTTTTCCTTATCTTTGACTAGTTGCTTTACCAAGACGAAAGAACCAAGCCTACCCTTCTATATACCCCAAAATTAGGGAGAACAGCCGCGTACAGGATCTTAAGATGAGTCATATATTCTTTTTCCAACAACGATACCGTATCTATGCTCCCCACACTCTCATAAACAAATGTGTGTTCGAGAAAGGGAGATGGTTGGTTGGTTTGTTGGGTTTTATGGCATATCAACCTTTATTGGTTATTTAACGCTAAATCCATTTTTATGTAAATAATCAGTTCTATTTAAAACACTTCAGTTTAGCATGAGTGCTCAGTTTAATTCTCAAAACATTTCTTTTTCAAACTATTCAAGCAGTTATATATAACAATTCAGTTTAATGTAAGTACAGTTTCAATGTCAAAAACAGTTCAATTTCAAATAATTCAGTTTGGCATAAGCATGCAGTTTAAATGTAAGTACAGTTTAATTGTGAAAAACATTTCTCTCTCGAGTTATTCAGTTTAGTCAAGCAGTTCTAATTCAGCTAAGTATAAGTACAGATTTTGTTTACACACAGTTAAATGTCAAAACAGTTCTATGTTATACAATTCAGTTTTGTGTACAGTTTCAATGTCAAAAAGCAGTTTATTTGAAATAATTCATGAGCACGCAGTTTACATGTAAGTACGGTTTAATTGTCAAAAACATTTCTATTTCAAGCTATTCAGTTTAGTCAAACAATTCAGTTTTTCATAAGTATGCCGTTAGTTCTATTTAGCCCATAGATAGGGCCCTATCGGGTGCTACCACGCCGGGCCGGAGTGGACCAGGGAGCAATGTCAATAAAGGGGTGCTCCGTATTCCCTAAAGCCCCAGCATTATTGGGACCTCACCATGAGATTGTTTAGTGTCATAAACAGGACACTTGTTGGGGAGGGGTTTTATCCCTCTGCAGAGAAGCAGTCGGTGTATTCTACAGCCCCAGCCGACTGGGCAAAGAAGGGGATAGGCAATGGTATATATATATATATATATATATATATATATATATATATATATATATATATATATACAAAGAGAGAGAGAGAGAGAGAGAGAGAGAGAGAGAGGAAAAACTATTCAATTTTTATCGATTTTCCAATGCGTAGGAACAAAATTACCTCATGAGGGTTTGTCGTATATAATTTTCACTTAAATAGACATTTTTGTAGTTGAAAAAGCCAGTTGCTTACTGAATAACAATAAGTTTTATTTCAAATTCCTCTTTTCTCTAATAAATTCTTAAAAATTAGCTTATCTAACGGCAATTCTGACAAACAGTTGCGTATGGCTTCTAACAACTCGTTTGTCTTCCTACACAAAACTTCTCTAGAATAATGCGCAAGGTTTATTTTAAAGGAAAACTCTGGAGCAAACTTGCACATTTTACGGAGTCAGAATAAACCAATGAAGAACTGAAAAAATACAAAAACAAATCAATCAGTGATTAAAAAATCGATGAATAATATTCTCGATTATAACAGTTTAATGAAAGTGTTTATCATATTTACCAACCCCTCCGCACGTGCAGGATATGACACAAGGTCAATTTTTAAGCGGAGTTTAACACGTTTGAATTCAGAGTTTTCCTTCTCCTAGACTAGCAGCCTCAGCAAAGCTGAAGAAATTAGTCTGTCCTACTATCTAGCTGAAGGGAGAATAATTGGATTCATACCTTTCCCAAGAGTATTAGTGCAATGTGAAATGCAATTAGTCTCGTCCTAGATTTGAACTCGTGTCGCTATGTCCATTTCCTACGACGATAACCATTACACCACGGGCACCTCCAGAAAACTTTGAAGCAAATTTGAACAATTAAACTTAAATGTAAGTATTTATAATAAGCAAAAGAAGAGATAACGGTATAGAACGATGTGCTATGATGATTATTTCTCAACTAATAAATGATATAATGAACATTGCAATGAATTTGGAAGAATTGATGGTTCGAAGAATAATACATTAAGCACGAGTACAGGCAACTCGAATGGATTACAAAAGAAACTATCATGATCCATAAACATTCTCCTTCCCACAAGAATCATTCAAAGCAACTACATGTCAATAACATATTTAGTTGACTGGCTGGCTTTTTTGGGTTTTGTGGAATATCAAGTTTTGTAGATTATTTAATGCCAAATCTATTTTTATACAAATAATCAGTTCTATTTCAAATAAATCAGTTTAGCATGAGTACACAGTTTAATTGTACAATCCATATCTATTTCAAGGTTCTCGGTTTAGTCAATCAGTTCTAATTCAACCAATTCAGTTTAGTGTGAGTATAAATTTTGTTTACACGTGATTAAATGTCGAAACAGTTCCATTTCAAACAATTCATTTTAGCGTATTTACAGTTTCAATGTCAAAAATAGTTCCCTTTAAAAAAATCAGTTAAGCATACAAAAACATTTCCATTTAAAAAACTTCAGTTTAGCATAAGTCCACAGTTTCGTTCAATTTGACCCATAGATGGGACCCTATCAAGTGCTACCACTCTAGGTCAGAGTGGACCTGGGAGCGACGGCAATGAAGGGGTGTCCCGCATTCCCCAAAGCTCCAGCATTACTGAACCCTCACTATCAGATTGTTTAGTGTCATATACAGGACCCTCGTTGGGGGAGGGCTCTTAAACCTCTGCAGAGGTGCTGTCGGTGTATTCTACAGCCCTGGCCGACTGGGCAAAACGTATTTGCTTATGATGAAGAATACTAACTAAAAAACTAAGTCTACTCCCCTTAAAGCCACAGGATATTTCCTGAAAGCCAGAAAAGTCACCTCAAAGAACTCATGAAACTAGTGACATATTACTTATAAACCAACTCAAGGTAAAGACAAAAAAGAAGAATTTGGCGATGGCATAGATAGAGGACAAAGAAGCGCATGGAATAATTCCGCAAACGTCGATAGTGGATTGTCGAGAAATGTTCAAAATATCAGAACAAGCCGTAAAATTCAACCCAAGCGCTATGGAGGACTAACAGCAGCAGGACAAATTCTAGCAGACGTAGAAGTCTAGAGAGGCATCATCCAAGTAGATTCATTATCTGTACTATTATTTGCTATTGCAAATATATCAATAAATCATAAAATAACGAGACGAAACATAAAGGAAACTATAAATTTATAAAGTCGCTAGAAAAGAGAAACCATCTCATGTGTATTGGTGATAAGAACGTCTTTGCCAAGAATATAAAAGAAGTAGAAACCCTTACACAAACTCTTAGAATCTATTTGTAAAGATATAAAAAAATGGAATTTGGGAGTGAAAATGAGCCATACTCATCATGAAAAAAGAAAAAAAAAGAAACAATAGAAAGTGTTGCCTTATCAGGAAAACATCAAAACACTTCCAGAAAAAAACACCTAAAAAAACATGGGAATATTAGAAGCGGAAGCAGTCAAGTAAGTAACTACGAAAAACAAGTAATAGTGTGAAGCTCTGTAGCAGAAATCTAATCAAAGGAATAAGACTTACGTAAAAGAGCTTAACCCTTCTTAAACAGGAGAGAGAATCAGAGATTTGGTCCAACGAACAAGGAAATTGATGACGACACATAAGGTGTTACACACGAGTTATTAAATAGATATATGGCTCAAGCTGAAGAACTCAGTCTGTTATACTTCTTATTCATAGCAGGAAATTAGAATAGACGGATCTTAACCTTTCGTATAAGCAGTAATACGACTTGGTTAGCTCTTTTCTTCGACCATAGCTATCATCCCACCACATTATATATATATATATATATATATATATATGTGTGTGTGTGTGTGTGTGTGTGTGTGTGTGTGTGTGTGTGTGTGTGTGTGTGTGTGTGTTGACATGTATGCACAAGCATGAAGCGAAACCTAGGAAGCTTTTAAGCAGGGTACAGTGGTTTGAATTCAAGGTTATTCTAATTGCCTGGTTGATAAAATCCAGTTTGCCCTACTACTTAACCATAGTTGAGTGAGAAAAAACGACTGAATACATTTACAAAATTGATTTACACAAATTGAAATATCTTTTGAATTGTCAATATAACTGATATGTATAAAATACAACTTAGAATCCATCATTTCTTCCTGAAAAGAAGCATTCATATTATTATTAACGCTAAACTTATGGGTTCACGAGTTGTCAAAAATATAAAAACTTATAATCTTAAATTGGATGTCAACCATAAAAGTTACAGTCAATTCTAAATTTATAATAAACATTAATATCATCGGATAGTTCTTGAAATAATTGTGTAAAAGCACTTGGATTCTGTCATGTATGATTAGATAATTAGCATGAAATGATAACGACCTATGGAATGAAAACAAGTAATCTATAGGCATAGTTTTGAAATGCTTCAGCGATAATTTGATTGGTCATTTTCGTTTTACTATTGGGACCAATACATTTTAACTCTGAAACTTCTAATAAGAGTTAGACTAGGTGAAGACCACAATAATATATCCAACCGGCTGTTATTCGTTGTTCATTAAACTTGTCGTTTCGAATAATTTGTAAATTGCTAGCAGAGTTCTTGTATCAGTTTTTAACTGTTTTACAACTGGGACTGCTATAGTTCATGCCAATGCAAAAGATTTCAGTAAAGTTTGGGAGGAGCTGAAACGTTCCAAACCTGACCTATTATGGAGTAGCCTAATGCCATGAATCTTTAATGCTTTTCCAGATATTCATCCAGCACTTCAATATACATGAGGATCAATTCACTGGATTTTGATTTAAAGAAAAAGATCTAATTTCCTTTTTGGTTGAGCTCGGAAATTTTTGGTACTCTTTCGTAGTAAAATGCTTTCTATAACGTAGTAGATCCACAGTGCTCATAATTCTGAAGATGCATGTTCTTGTATGTGTAAATAATCTGACATTGTAGATCAGGATTTTCTACTAAAGCCTGAAATGGACTAAAACCTGAAATGGACTATTGGCTGGTTTGGTTTCGTTTCTTTGTTTAATGGCATATCAATCTTCTCGAGTTATTTATTGCTAAAGCTATCCCTGTAGAAGAACATCATTAATACTATTAAGTCCGTAGCAGGGGGGATAAGGGAGATCATACTTTTCTCGACTGTGAAGGTAATAGCACCACTGGGGTTCGAACTCACGTACTTTGAAGCCGCAATCAAGTACTTTAGGCATAAAACAACGAGGTCAATATGACTTACAGTGAATGGTATTATCCCCGAATAATTTCCTTTTGAACGTTTTGTCATATTAGCTGGCAAATATAGTAGTCAATAATTAGTCATACAAAATACATGCATTTACACCCCAGGAATAAATATTATATACACACCTTCAAAATCTTTGAGTGTAAGTCCACATGGCATCTTGGGTAACGTGCTGGTCTGTGATATCATTGCAAGTGAGTCATAACTCCTATCGCACAATTGCGTTTGATGTCCGACTTATAAACATGGAAAAAATGTTGAGTATTCCTCCGTTGCGCTATTCTTCTACAAGGATCACTGTGCGATTAAATAACCCACAAAGGTTGGTATGTCATTAAATAAATCAACATTGGATTGTACCTGCGAAGTAGCATGAAATGTTTAAGATATGCCGATAAAAAGCAGGATACTATTTAAAAATAAGAAAAAAAAAAGATAAAATAAAATAAAACAACAATACGAGTTTTAGTTACACGTGTCTGCAAAAGTTTTCAGTGAAAAAGGGGATTTTCTTAAAATAGATGTCTATAAAAGTGTTGGTACAATTTAGTTAAGAGTGTTCTGAAGGTATTTGCTAATCTCCCAAAAGGGTCAAAATATGACACAATGTCAGTTTTAGATAAAGTTCCCCACATTCAGAAGTTTCCGAAGGACACAGATGGCGATTAGGAATATGAATGAAATGCAATTGTGGCTATTAATTCATATGTTTATGTATTCATTTTAATTTCGGAATTTTATCATTCACACAAAAGACTAAAATTTAAGAAGCTAGACAAAACAATTTTACAAATATCTATCTATCTATCTATCTATCTATCTCTCTCTCTATATATATCATCATCATCATCATATCGTGCTGGAAGCACGGATATCCCTGACCCTCTCTCGCCACTCCTCTCTATCGTTCATCGCCCTAGGTAGGTCTTCAGGACAACAACCTGTATCCTCACATAGCTGCTGAATGTACGTTCGTGCTGGTCGTCCTGCTTTTGCGCGGCCGTGTGTGGGGATCCATAAGAGTACATCTCTTATGAGTTCATCTCTGCTTCTCCAGCAATGTCCTGCATGTCTGGTTCGCCTAACTTGAATAGATTTCGTGATAGGGGGCAGGTGTCCGTACAGTTGGTGTCTTGTGGGGTGTTGCTGCCAGGACTTGTTGAGGATTGCACGCAGCATTCTTGTGTAATTGCCATCTAGTTTCTTCTCCAGCCGTTTTGTTAGCGTCCATGTAGTGCATCCATATAGCAGTATCGATGTGACCGCTGCCTGGAAGAAACTGCGTTTCATTTTATCGGTTAGGTCTGATTTCCATATAGTCGATAGCCTATTGATAGCTGTCCATGCTTTCGTTAACCTCGTTTCGATGTCCTTTTCGGTTGATTCGACGCTGCTTCCTAGGTACGTGAATTTGTCTACTAGTTTAAGAGGGGTTCCTTCTAGAGTGGAGATGTCCCCTGTTTGGTTATAGCACATATATTCCGTTTTGTGTGCATTAACATGGAGGCCTATGCTTGCTGCTGCTCGTTCCAGGCTATGCAGAAGTGTTTCGGCTTGGTCAGGTGTATTTGCCAGTATCGCTATGTCATCGGCGTAGTCGGCGTCGGTAATTGTTGTTGCGGGATATCTTCTGCTTCTTTTCTTCGTCAGTTCGAAGCCATTCTCTTTGATTTTGTCAATCGATGTTCTAAGTACGTAGTCTAGACAATGATAAAGAGATACGGAGCCAGCGTGTCCCCTTGTAGTACTCCTGCTACAATGTCGAAGTATTCTGTGTCTCCATCTGGTGATCGTACTTTTACTTTAGTGTTTCTATAGAGAATCGTTATTGCCGCTACGGTTTCTTTAGGTATGCCGTACGCTAGTAGGATTTGTTCCATCTTTCCTCTGTGAATGGAGTCGAAAGCCTTGGTAAAGTCGACAAATATTAATGTCGCTTGTAGGTTCTTTGCCCGTACACCCTCAAGGATTCTGCGGATGGTTAGTATTTGTGAGGTCGTAGATCTATTTCTTCGGAAGCCATTTTGGTTTTTTCTAAGTATGTTGTCGATTTTGGGTTCTATGCGGTTTCGTAGTAGGGCATTGTAGATTTTGGCAGCTATGGATGTAAGTGTTATGCCTCGGTAGTTTTTGGCTAATCCGAGGTCTCCCTTTTTAGGGAAGGGGAGTATGCATCCCTTCGTCCATCTATCTATCGGATTTTGATTGTATACTGCGTTGCAGTGTCGGAGCAGTATGTCGTCGAATTGTCTGGTCTTCCATACTTCCGGGGGAATTTCGTCCAGTCCTGCAGCTTTCCTATTTTTAATTTTTCTGAGAACCGAGTCGAGTTCTCCTTGTGTGAACGGTCCAAGTTTAATGTCTAATTGTTTGCTAATTATTCTGGTGATTGGTTCATGCGTTATTTTTGGTGGGTTTCCAAGTAAGTTTTCGAAGTGCTGTTTCCACAGTTTTATTCTTTCTTGTTGGTTTGCTGCTTTAAGTTTTGCTTTGGTTGTGTTCTTTCTTCTGCTCACTTCGTTTATTGTTTGCCAGGCAATTCTAGATTGTCTATCTTCTACCGATTCTCTGATCTTATCTATCTGATTTTGAATGTATTCTGTCTGTTCCTTTATATATATGCCTGCTAATTGATATTGTGCCGTTTTTAGTTTTAAGGCATTTGTGTTTGTTGGGTTTTTTCGATAGTTTTTGGAGGCTGTTTTCACTAGTGCACGTTTTTCTCTCACCGCTAAGGTTTCCCATGGGACTCTATATTTAGTTTTAATTTTTGTTGGAATGCATTTTGCTGCTGCCTCAAGGTGTGCATTGACAAAATTTTCGTATTCGTCGTTTGGTGTACTTTTTTCCGTCTTTTCTTGTAGTGTTTCGAATCTGTTTCTCAATTCTAATACGTATTTATCTCTGACATCTTTGTTGTTTAATAGGGCCCAGTCATAGTGTTTGGTGGTCGCTGTTCGTTTGTCGTTTTTTCGTAGGCTTAACCGTATTTTCGCTGTGACTATTCGGTGATCGGTGGACACACCCTCAAAAGAGGAGTATGCCTCGCAATTCAATGCACTATTCTTCCATTTCTTGTTTATAAGGACGTAGTCTATCTGAGCTTTAGTGTTGTTTGCGTACGTGTATGTCCATAGTTTGCCCTCTCTTTTTTGGTAGTTTGTATTGAGGCATGCTAATCTATTTTCTATCATGAAATCTGTTAGATGTTGTCCATTTCTATTTGACGTGTTGTGGAGGCTGTATTTGTTGTTTCTGTTTTTCCCGATTTGTGCATTCATGTCTCCGCCAATGACTAACATGTTGTGTTTCGGGATGCTACGCACTAATGAGGATAACTCATCGTAGAAGGTGACTATTTCATTTTCTTCACTAACATTGGTGGGGCTGTAGCATGAGATGATTGTTGCTCTGGGGTTTCCGTTAAATGTAGCTACCATCATTCTAGGTTGTATTTTCTCTATGCTATTAGGCGTTTTTAGTGCTCTAGGTCCTATAAGCAATCCTACCCCTCCCACTGCGGCGTTGACAGAGTTTTTCCATGCGGATACAGTGGCGAGCGACCATCCATTGCTAGTTTCGTGATATTTGATATCTTCTGTGTGTGTGTATCTGTGTTCTTGTATGCATATTATGTCTATTTTATGTTCTTCGGCCGATGCGATTAGCTCTGGGAGTTGTCCTATTCTATTTAAGGTTCTTACGTTAAATGTGGCTATTTGTAGTGTTTGCTTGCATTTTAGTAGTTTTGATTGTTTGAGCTCTGTAGCTGATTTTTCGAACACCGAGGCCAGGGCTCCAACCTCAGCAGGACGCGCCCCTTTTTTACCCGCGCGAAGAGCGATGCGGTTTGTGTAAGTGGTTTGAGTGTGGGTCATGGTTATCTTTCGATGGCTGTTTTGTTCTCTTCTATAGAAGCCACTCTTATAGAGGAGCAGCAGTAGTTCCCCGATCGAACTGTCGATCCTGAGCGAAAAGTCGTCAAACTCACGTCCAGGACCCATTTGGGTATTGACTTTGGTCGTCCATTGGTTTATTCAAATACCTTAACGTACATCATGCTGCTTCCCATGTGTACATAATAGAATAAACAAAAAAAAAAAAAAAAAAAAAAAAAATAAATAAAAAAAAAAAAAATAAAATAAAATAAAAAATAAAAATAAAAATATAAAAAAAAAAAAAAAATAAAATAAAATAAAAAGGGGGGGGAAATTTGTTTTAAGTTTTAACTTAGTTAAAGTCCAACATTAAGGTACTTTCTTATGACTTTC
>OY757905.1:23095018-23145018 GCA_963585895.1 Sepioteuthis lessoniana
GATGTTTTCTTCATACCAGGTGACTAGGCTGATTTCCTAATGCAAATGCGATATTACCCTGTGATATTTTTTGTTGTCTGCCCTTATATATATATATATAGATAGATAGATAGATAGATAGATGTATGAGTGTGTGTGTGTGTGTGTGTGTGTACGTGTCCTATAGCATCTTAGCAGTGCCTAAGTCCACAAATAAACCACACCAACACATGGCATATTGTCATATCAGGGATACTCGTCGGGGGTGTCTTACCCCTATGGAGAAATGCAGCAGGTGTATTCTACAGTCCCAGGTGAGTGGGCTGATTTCCTAATGTAAATACGATATTACCCAGTGATATTTTTGTCTGCACTCGTATATATATATATATATATATATATATATATATATATACGAGGGCAGATAACACTAATATCGCAGGGAAATATAGCATATACATATATATATATATATATATATATATATATATATATACACCAGCATATCTCCAGTGGTTTGAATGCTATATACGCATCATTGTTGTAGTATTTTATAATACAAAGTCATTGAACGAGTTACGTTCCTGAAAAATTAGGAGATAAAATTAAAAGAAACTGTTGAGAATATTTTAATACTAATTTCATTTGAAATGAAGGAACTCGAATAGTTATTCAGACATGTTGAAAAAATTAACAAAGAAAGAAAGAAAACAACACAGCAGAAATCTAGGCAATGAAAAATAAAATCAACTTAACAGCTGCCATGAAAGTGACAATGAAAATTGGTGACAACTGATTCGTTTTTGCAGCAATGTTCTTGCATCTGTTTAAATATTGACTGACAATCTTTTGTCTTAATTGCGAATCAAATCTATTTTTATTTCTAATTTAGACTGATGACTAAGCTTTTTTTTTTTTAAATATAACTTTATAATTTTTTATTAGATTTCCCTGAAGAAATATTAAAATAATGATTTATAATCTGACAGGTTTTTTCCTTTGCGTGAGAGTGAATAACAGAGAGTGAGTAATCAGAAAAATTAGACGGAAGAGACAGAAAAAGAAAACAGTAATTTGAATGAGGGGATGAAGGGTGGTGATGTTTGTATAGATGAGAAGGGAATAAATAAATCGTGGTATGTGTGTGTGTGTGAGAGAGAGAGAGAGAGAGAGAGAGAGAGAGAGAGAGAGAGAGAGAAATTAGGAAACTAGAAATTAGCAAATTGTTGAAAATGAATGAAACGGAGTGTAAGTTTTAAAAATCAAGGAAAATTTGGAAGGAACTCAGATTTTTTTTTTGCTTGAGTTTTTGAAAAATAAAATGACAACGGAATCGGAAACTATATTAAGAACACTGTGGCTATGTGTCTTTGATAATTTCTTTATTTATTTCTTATACATTACATCTCCAAGAATTGCAGTAAATTTTGTGTACATCATGGGTTCTGCAATTTCTCTCACTCAGAGATCTATCTATCTATCTATCTATCTATCTATCTATCTATCTACATTCTAATATACATGCACACACGCATGAGGACACATTAGGGACATTCAAAAAGTTCTAAGCCTCATTAAGATTTTTAGTTTGGGACACACCCCTTGCCTTCGTATTGGCTCCACCTGCAGAGAAATTAAGCCAGAAATCTGAATTAGGTTTTCTAATTTTATAAGAACTAGTAGTGAGTTGCTGAACGAAAAATATTCCGCTATGTCTCTTCCTTCTAGGTTTGTCTTAGAACCTTTGAAACAATCTTTGTATATATATAGATATATATACATTGAACTATTTAACAGTTCTTTCTGGTTGTTGTTCTTCTGATTGTTAATCTATATTTTATGCTGGAATGTGGTTGCAGCATCATTGCACTTTAAATTTTTATGATAGCTATACTAGTTGTTACAAACAAATGTTTGTCGATAAAGAATGCAACAATTGAAAAGAAGACAGATCGAATATCAAAAAGATAAAAATATAGAGAATACTAAAATATGAAGCAGATAACGAAACTGAAAGTGAAAATGAAAATGAACAAAAGTGACAATCCAAATTTTAATTCAAATCTTGCATTGCGTGAAATAAGAAAACTGCATTTCAATAGTTATTTTTATTAACTAGATTTCATTTCAGATTTCAAAATATTGGCTTCTGGGTTACTAGATGGCAAAACAAGACTTTCTTAGTGAAACTGAAAGAAATCAATAATAGAATGATGGATTTATAAAACACTGATATGTTTGGACTAATACCATTGCCTCTATAGTTAATGTCAAAATATTTTGGTTACTGAAATCTCCAGTCATTCAGGTGAAGTGTTTTGACTAAACCAATGATAATAAATTCCCATCTTCAAAATCATCGAAAGTGAGATCTAAAGTTTGTTCTAAATTGATTTGCTAGATTCACCAAATTGAAATCACAACATCCGACTTAAATGTGCATTTCAATATTTCTAATATTTTAGTCGTATACCACACACACACACACACACACACACACACACACACATATATATATATATATAAATGTATATATATATATATATATATAAATGTAAATGTTTGTTACTAGCCGATAATCTCCAGTTTTATCCCACTAATAGGTTTAAAATTTTCAAAGAGTATTTTTTTCGACTTCAGGAGTGTTTTTATATACTTATTATTCAAAAATATTACAATAATCAAAAAAAAAAAAATTAATAAGTCGTTTTTCTTCGAGAAAAGCCGAACGCAAAAATATAACTTCCGTTTTCCATGATTTCCGTGATTTATTTTCGTACTTAGTCATGTTTTTTCTTTTTTGGTTGACTTAAACAGAGACACTAAACTTTAAACCATATTTTGTTGGTTCTGTAGTAATTTTTTTATTCTAACGAATTGTTTACAAAATATTTTCTTATATTTTTCCAATATTCCTTTTTGTGTTTAACTTCAACGAAAGGCATCCATTAAAAAGTTTTCTTTCTTAAACCATATTTCGTTGGTTCTGTAGTAACGAATTGTTTACTAAATATTTTATTTTCTTTTTTCAACATGGTATTTTTCTCTCTTAAACTTCAACGAAATACATTTCTAAATAAGTTTTTTTTTCTTAAACCATATTTCATTGGTTCAGTAGTAACGAATTCTTAATTAAATATTTTCATTTTCTTTTTTCAATATGACATTTTTTTTCTCTTAAACTTCATCCAAATGTTTGCTCATACTGTTGTTTGTATTTACAGTTGAAGATGCAGTCATATGCTGGGTTGGATGGGCAGGATTTCAGTTTTGTGTAAATACTGCAGAGCCAATTTTTCACATTTGAGTGGTAGGGGTGCTTCACGGGCTTCGGTGTTTGAACTGACTACTGGAGAAGTTCTGAAGGCTTCTAAGACCAGTCTTCGGCCTTCATGGTGGATTGGGTCAAGCTTTTTAAGGTAGGACTTACTAGCAGATCTATAGATAAATATTACTATTATCTAACTGGGAACGGACTAGTGCTCTGTATAACTTAAGTAGCGCTTGACGGTCAGCTCCCCATTTTGTATGGGCGACTACTCGTCGGAGTTGTGGAACACGGGGGATTTTAGTTCTTATGTGGGAGATGAATAATAAGTTCCTGTCAAAAATAAATTCCAGGAACTTATACTCGTTAACGACAGGTATTTCTATGTCTTCTAGTTTTATGAGTGGGTCATTTCCTCAATGGACAAAAAATGCACCCATCTCGTTTTACTTTTGGAAATCTTGAATCCGTTTGTGTTTGCCCAATGTGTCGTTTTATTGATGCATTGTTGCAGTTACCGCTCTGCAGTTCTCATATATTTTGATCTGGAAGTGACACTGAAATCGTCAACGTAAAGATAACCATCAATTCCAGGAGTAAGACACCTTGTAATACTGTTCATTTTAATATTAAACAGTGTCACTGACAGAATACTCCCTTGAGGGGCTCCCTCTTCATGCTTGTAAAGATTAGGAAACGTTGATCCGATTCGGACGAGGAACTGCCGATCCGAGAGAAAACACGTTATGAAGTTCGGCAATATTCTTCGCAGTCCAAGGCTATTGCGATCTTTCATTATTCCAAACTTCCAAGTGGTATCATAAGCCTTCTCCAGAGCAAAGAAGACTGCTATCAGATGCTGTTTCTGGATATTGGCCTCCGTTATGGAGGTTTCCAATTTGACTTCATGATCCATCGTTGATCATCGTTTTCGGAAGCCACGTTGAGATTTGGTAATAAGTCTATTGGGTTCAAGATACCAGACCAGCCTTTTGTTTACAATGCGCTCCATTGTTTTACACAGGCAACTAGTCAGTGCTATTGGGCGGTAGTTTGCTGGGTATGAGTTGTCTTTCCCAGGCTTAGATATAGGAATGATTGTAGCTATTTCCCATGATTCTAGAAATGTTCCATTTATCCAGATATAATTGAAAATTTTCAGAAGATAATTGAGAGAATTCTTTGTTAAGTGTTCTAGAAATTCATAATAAATTTCATCTGGGGCGACTGCCGTATTATGTGATGTTTGTATAGCTTCTTTAAGCTCTGCTGGTGTAAATGGTAGGTTATATTTCTCTGAATTTTAAAATTGATTCTTTGTTTCTCTTATTTGTGTTTGTAAGATATAAAATGTGGATTGGAGTTTTTGAGAAAAGAATTTTCTGAAAATGTCTCAGCTCGTACTTTTACTATGTCTTTTCTTGTAGTTGCTTCTGTTTGATTTCTTGTACGTGTTTGAGGGTGGTTGTTTGGGGTTTTCTGGAGATTTTCCTAATCATCTCCCTGATTGTGTTGGTTTTGGTAGAGGAGCCCAGTTGGTCCTTGTGTTCCTTAATGAGTTTTCCTGTTTTGCCCTGAGGTGTTTGAAGTCGTTGAGAATAGTAGTGGTGGGTTGCTTATTGAATTTTAGGCAGTCTTACGTAGGCGGATAGCTTTTCTGCAGTCATCGTTGAACCAGGGAGTCTTGTGTTTATTCGAAGTTTATTTTTTTGCTATAGATTCGTAAAATATTTTGTTGGGTCTGTGGTGTTAGGGTCTTAGAAGAGTTTTTGTTCGCAGAGGGTTTCAAAGACTTCATTGTTTGCCTTGCTTAGTTTCCAATGAGGGAGTCTTTTATCATGGAGAGGTTGTAGGATTTCAAGTGGGATGGGGAAGTGGTCGCTACCACAGATATCATGAACTTTCTACCAGTAGTCCATATAGCTTACGGGATCGCATAAAGTGAGGTCAATAGCTGAGTAAGAACCTGTGAATTAGTTGAGGTAGGTATGAGATTTATTATTAAGTATGCATAGGTTTTTATTTTGGATAACTTTCTCTAGGTCTTTGCTTTTTTATCGTTTTTTCGCCCCACCACCCCGAGTGCTATTGCTGTTTAAGTCTCCCAGCAATAGGTAGGGTTTTGGTATTTGCTGGAGTAATTCATTCATTTTAATTTCACTGATGGGGTCGTGTGGAGAAATGTAGATGAAGCAGATGTGCATTGGTTTATGTAGTGTTGCTTTAATGACTATCGCTCGGAGGTCTGTATCTACATGAATTTGGCTTTGAGGTATATCTTTCTTAACTAGGATCGAGACACATCCAGAGGCTCTGTTTCCACCTTTGTTAAGATGGTTATAAGGATGATATCATTTAAATTTAATGGAGCTAGATTCTTTTAGGAAGGTTTCTTGAAGGCAAACTATTTTGGGATTGCGGTTGGTCAAAAGTTGTTGAAGTTCCTCGTAATTGACGCGGATTCCTCTGCAATTCCACTGTAGGATTGTATTATTTTGTAATTTCATTGTTTGATGTTGAGGTAAATTATGTTGAATTGGAGTTATTGTTTGTTCTTTTTTTTATTTATTTTTTGTGCTCGGCTCAACTGTTTCAATTCTTTCAAACTAAACCTATTTTTGGTGTCAATCTTTTATGTTTCTGTAGGTTTGCTTGGTAGGTTTGACAACTTTATACGTTCCCGTCTTGGGGTATTGTCTCTTTCAGATTGTGGAGAATTTTCTGCTCTTTTTGGTTCGGGGTTTGATGTTTGATTTTTCTCGAGGTTGTTAGTTTTAGAAGTAGGAGGATGGACTGGTGATCTTTGCAACTCTTGTTTTTGGGAGGGAGTGGTTTGCGTCTGTGCTAAAGTTTTTGTGATCATTTTAATGGAGAATATTCCTTTGTCCGCAGGATTACTTTGCATTGTTGGTGTTTCTGAAGTTGAGGTTGTATTATTTTTGTCATGTTTAAGCGAGACTTTCATCCGATTAATAAAGCTTTCCCAGTCACCCGGATCCAGATGAATGAATATTTTGACAAATTCTTCATATTTATTATGTTGTTTTTATCCCCGTTGGACAGCTTGGGAATTGGTAGTAGTGTTAAACTCTTCAACCACCTTCCGTGCTTCATAATAAGGAATATTATTTTTATATTATTATTATCTTTATATTTTATTGAAGAATTTCCTTTTCTCTTCTCCAACTTTCGCTGGATCTTGCGTAGTCTGGATGGTCACCACCACAGTTAGCACATTTATTGAGAAATTCACATTCATTCATATGATGGTCAGGATCTTTTTGGACAAATTTTCCCTCACACATCCCTTCCTCTACAAGCGTCGGTATGATGTCCGTATTTTTGACATTTATAACATCTCAAAGGATTAGGTACAAATTGCTCGACCCTTTCCATGGTATAGCCTACTTTATTTTTTGTTGGAATTGTTGATGTGTTGAATATCATTACGTAGTGTTTGTTTCTATTGCTTTACCTTCTTTTTTTTTATTGAAGTCCGTCTAACATCAATAACACCTTATTTTTTCAACTCTTTCTTGATATTGACATAGCCACTTTGGGATGAATAAAATTCTGGGAGGGTGAACAAAAACCGAGTGTTACCTGGGAACTGATTTTTATCATTTGTATTTTAAAATCCCTTTATAATAAAAGAGAAAAAAATAACAGGATCATAGAGATTAGCTAATAAAATACAGGTCATTTGAACGAACAAGTGTCTGACTCTGAGCAAAAAAGATCCAGATATTTTCGGCATCATTAACGATGCACGTAAGCATTTTTTTACGGAAGAAAATATCTAAAACTACTATATTTTAAACAAATTACTTAAAAAATACTCAATTCTAAAATATCCCTTTTTATAATAACAATGTGTCCTGTGGAATACAAAGCGTAACGGTTATAGGCGTTAGTTTTATAATCTTCTAAGTGACAATCATCTTGATGTTTAGATTAAAACCTTACTATAGGCTAGTAACAATACAGGAACACTTAACACTTGTGCCCTAATATGGTTAACAGAATCAGAAGAAGCGCCCCCACTCCGTGAATTAACTAAAGGAAGTGGTTCGCAGTTCCATATAGGCTCAAGCTTATGGTTGGTTAGGCGGTTTGTTGAGTTTTATGACATATCAATCCTCGTAGGTTATCTAATGCCAAATCCTCTCTCTCTCTCTCTCTCTCTCTCTCTCTCTCTATATATATATATATATATATATATATATATATATATATATATTACTTCAAGAAAAAAACAATATTCGGTCACATTAGGATAATAGATTTATTTCCATCCTGTTAAGAGTATTGATATGAATCAAGGACTCTAAAATGATTTTTAATAGACCGTTATTGGATCTGATAAAATCCTCTTATGAATCATATTAGATTTCTTGATTCATATCAATACTCTTAACAGGTTAGAAATAAATTTATTGTCCTAATATTACCGAGTACTGGCTTTTTCTTGAAGTAATATCATTTGCCCTGTGAATTTATTTACATTAAGCTCTTTACCAAGAATATTCAAATATTCGAAACTTGAATAATTTATTTGTCCTGACGGAATTATTCCCTACTCTGGATTTATGGGATTGAAGAATACCTTATATATATATAGATATATGATGTGTGAAATAAAAGTTTATAGGTAACAGTTTCATAAGAGAGGGAGTTCATATCTGCACACAGTTTAATGGTTTCAAATATTGTTGGTTATTGTTTGTACATAGTTAAATGGTATACTTTTCATGGACTCACGAGTAATGAAAGGATGCTCCACATTCTCCACCGCTCCAGGACAAGAGGCTCATCATTAAATGCAATTTAGTGTCATATCTAGGACACTAGTTGGGCTGCAGAGATGATGTCGGCATATTCTCCAGCACCAGTTGACTTGACAGTCAGTCAGTATTATATATTTTAGTTTACAGGATGTCCTCAGAAAAAATATATAATTATGAGAATAAAAATATAGATTTAAAATAGAAAGAAAAAATCACAAAGTACTAAAGAGATCTGAATCTTCATTTGCTACGTAAGTTTCAGTATTTCTGCGTTTATTATCATATGATTCAATATTCCATTCATTATAATGTTTTTTTTTATTTTTATAATAAAATCACATCTTGAAACTGAAAACATTTAAAAATCAACCCTTTTATTCATAGCATCAAGTGAAACAAAAACAAAGCGACGTTATATTCAATTAATTCATTTGGGGGTGAATCGAAATTACAAGGGGTGTTTCAATTCCGAATTCTAAGAACTCCTACAATAACCCTTAATCAGCTCGAAGATTGATGCAGCACAATTTTCAAACTTTGCACAATTTTGGACCCATTTTCACTTATCTTGTTGGACAAAGATATATTAAGTAAAAATCTATCTTAAGTTTTCTGAATAATGGCAGTCAGAAAAAAAAATTCAGGAAAGTACAATTTAATCAGAATGGACTGTTCCCATTATGGTAATTTAAGATAATATTGGTTAAATCAGATAATTTTGGCGTCATTTGCTTCCTAAGTTATCGGATAAAGAAATCTATTTCTTGATTTACTGATCAGTAAGAGCTTTTTGTAGTATTTGAATGGAAGTTCATTTGAGAATGAGACTTTGATTCGAGAGAAAATGATTTTAAGATACCAAATGAGCTAAAGTTAATTTCCATATAAATAAGACTTCTACTCTGGACAGAATGAAAAATTACATGAATTCTTATTCATGCATTTACATAGATTATACAACTATTCCCACAACTACCATTACCAATGTATCAGATATAAGTTTGTCGTGCATATTAGCTAGGTTATCTATCTTTGGTAGCAACCGGTCTTGCAGGAAAACTTTAAAATCAAATTCGGAAGCTGGAGACAGTAAGACACTTTGATACTGTCATTCACGTTTTGTCAATTTGTTCGACGAGAGTGGTTTTAAGAGTGGTTAGTTGTCGACCCTAACCCATATCGATAGAAGATTTTCTGTATAAGCAGCGTCCATAAAAACATAATTATGCTGATGACAAACTCAATGCAAAGTCAATGATCTGGCGTAATTTACAAGAGAAAACGTCATAAATAATTCCAAGAATAAACTTATATATATATATATATATATAGTTTTGGTTATTTGGGTTTATAGCATATTAACCTTTGCAGATTATTTAACGCCAAATCCATTTTTAAGCAAATAGCTCTATTTCAAACAATTCAATTTAGCATGATTACATGGTTTATTTGTAAAACATTTCTATTTAAAACTATTCAGTTTATTCAAACAGTTCTGATTCAGGTAATTAAGATTAAGATAAGTTAATATTTTGTTTACACACAGTTGAATGTGCAAACAGTTCTATATTAAACAATTCAGTTTAGTGGAAGAAGGGTTTCAATGTCACAAACAGTTATATTTAAAACAATTCAGTTTAGCATAAATACGTAGTTTAAATGTAAGTACATAGTTTAATTGTCAAAAGCATTTCTATTTCAAGCCATTCAGTTCAGTCAAACAGTTTTAATGCAAACAATTCAGTTTAGCATAAGTTCTATTTAACATATAGATAGGGACCTATCAGGTGCTACCATTTGGGCAAGAGTGGACATGGGAGCAATGGCAATGAAGGGGTGCTCAGCAATCCCCAAAGCATCAGCACCACTGGAATCTCACCATCAGATAGTGTGTGTGTGTGTGTGTGTGTGTGAATCGAAACATTAAAAGAATTATTTATTGGTAAAACTCATTAACCTTACATTCCATGAAACATTAGGTACGGGATTGATCTATTTTGAAAATCTTTAGATTCTATCATTTACACCCCTAGTCTTCTAGTTTTGAAGTATAGAGCAGCTTTTACGATACTTTAATGTTGAAAATAGGGAATCTGTGACTCCTTTCAATTAGTGCTGTCTTTATATATATATATATATATATATATATATATATATATATATATATCGACATGAATATTTATATATATATATATATATATATATATATATATATATATTGACATGAATCTCTTTCCACACACCCATTTGAAGATTATGTTAAACATATGAAAATTTAGTAACGTTCTTACAAGTCTTCGTAATTCTAGTATTTGTAGTTTTTATGTTTGTTTCTATAATATCAGCGATCACACTTCTGATTCAAAAAGTTTTCTCAATTACAGTTCTTATATATATATATATATATATATATATATATATATATATATATATATTTGCGTTTGCGTGTGTGCGTATGTATTAAAGGTTTACAAAAATACTAATGTTCAACTTTAAATTCTGTGTATATATATATATATATATATAATCACTCTGCCACAAAGTGAATAAGACACAAACTTATTTTTCAAGGCGGAGAACAAGTAAATTGAATTAAAAGTTTTCTTTCTCCTAGGCCGGTTGCCTTACCAAAACTTAAGAGCCGAGTCTGTTCTAATATATACCATAGATAGTGGTATAACTGATTGATTCAGGCTTTTTCCAAAGTCATTTGTGCAAAGAGATACGCAAACGGCCTCGTCGAGGATTTGAACTCGTGTTACGATTTTCATTTTTATACAGCAATAACGCCTGCGCTAAGTGCGTGATTATCTATTTAGATATCCCTCTATATATCTGTGTGTGAATGTATGTGTGTGTGTGTGTAACTGTGTTTTTTGTGTGTATGATGGAAATTTTGCATTAATTATGTAGGAGAAAAAAAAATGAAGAAGCGAATCTTATTCGGATTCATGTTAAGTCTAATTTCATACGAAATGTATGATACGTCTTTTCCTCTGAAAGATTCATCTCAGACATTACACTTAGTTGCAAGGAATTCTCTTTTAAATCGCTTGCTTGTCTCGATGTTATGAACACATCTTACAAGTAAGATATACTTTTCAATACACACACACACACACACATATATATATATATATATATATATATATATATATATATATATATATATATATATTGCTGAGAAGAAAGGTTTTATTAGGAACGTTAGCTCCAGACGCTATTGCTCTTTGGATCACTGGGTTATACAATTTATCCCTATGCTCCAAGGTACGGATCGATTGGTACTGATCAACTGGCACTAAGATTTAGTAGGAGGATTATCAAAATATGGTCCAGATCTCATTTGCAGATCAGGCGAAAGAGGTGGAAGAACCAATCAACCATGAAGTCAAAGAAAGGTTGTATAATTTCTTGCCACTCGAATTGGCGCGTAAGCCATCTCCCGACTGACTGGACCATAGCTATGAAGACAATTTCCGACTAACAAAATTGGGTATCTTCGATGTAACAGCTCTGTGGTCTCTAATAGACTGATCACTGCTTACAGCGCACTCAGACAAATTGTTTTAAACGGTGTTATTTCAACGTCAACGATTCAATGTTTGCTTTGATTTATTTGTTTAATGGCACATAAACTCTCGTGGGTTACTTAATGGCGAAGGTATTCTTGTAGAAAAACTGCTGTCATACGATTTAACACGTGGCTGGGGAGAGAGAGAAGATAAAAACGATTAAAGAAAATGAGGAACATGGTGTGTCACGCAGTAGTCCTTTTAAGTAACTACACCAATTCTAAGTTTTATATATATATATATATATATATATATATATATATATATATATATATATATATGCGTGTGTGTGTGTGTGTGTGAATATTAATGATAATGATAGTTATAAATTAAACTACAACTATATATATATATATATATATATATAAAGACTGAGAGAGACAGATAGGTAAAAAGGGAAATCACCTGTAGTGTAATGGTTAACGTCGTTGGAAATAGGCATGGTGACTCGATTTCAAAACCTGGGTATGGTTGTTTGCATTTAACAGAGCACTAATACCCTTGAGAAAGGTATGCATCCAGGTATTCTCCCTCCAGCAATGGGTAAAGAATAGGAAAGACTTGTATCTTTAATCTTGGTATAGAAGACGGTTTAGGAAACCCCCCCCCCCTGAATAAATAGGCTTGTCGGCAAGGCTTAAAATACGCTGACTGAATACTCTAAAAATGTGTAAGACTCCGATTTTCCATGTAAAATTACTGTCGAGAGTATGATACTAAACTCTTCTAAATCTCCAGGGTATGTGTAGTACCTGTTCATTGGGGTTTTTCCTAGAATAAATATGACCCGGAGTGGAAGTACTTCTTAGTGTCTCGTCTATAGGTCACATAGTTTTCTTTGCATATTATTTGTATTAGATAATAATACTTAATATCCTACAACCGTTTCAAAGACATAATAATCTAATCAAAAGATCTAAGAGTAAACATAGATCAAACGCAATTTTCTAACTTCAAGTCATAAAATAACCCCAGACTTGTTGAAATGTTGAAATCAGTCAATGAATGACACACACACACACACACACACACACACACACACACACACACACACACACACACACACACACACAAATGTATGTATATATATATATATATATATATATATATATATATATATATATATATATATATATATGCTTATGAAAAACGTTTTTTCTATGATATAGCGCCATTTAGAATGAATTTCTTACAGGAGAAGAATTCGTTCGACGCCAAAAAAAAAAAAAAAAAAAGTGATAACTTCTTTTTTTTTTCAAAATTATATCATTACATTTAATCATTATTATTTCTGTTGGTACTTATCTATTGTAAGGAACCCATTCTAATGGCGCTAGGTCGTTACTTTTTACAAGCCATCACGGTAGATTTTATAGCAAATATTATATATATATATATATATATATATATATATATATATATATATAAAGGGAAGTGAAAGAAAAAAACAGTGGGAGAAGAGACCGGGCAGCGTGTGTGTGTGTGTGTGTGTGTGTGTGTGAGATGTGTGTGTGTGTGTGTGTGTTTGAGAGAGAGAGAGAGAGAGAGAGAGAGAGAGAGAGAGAGAATCTATGGATATCAGTAAGTCTTCCCTTTAGCGATACCAATCTCTAGTTAGATTTGAATGGCTGCTGTACGCCGTCCCAATGGCTGGATCGATAAACAGCTGCCCTGTTAAATAGACCTCACTAGATAAATGGATGTGAGTCCGAGTCTCACCGGAGTCTTTTTCTACAATTTCTATTGTTGAAAGACAAAATGGTGAATCGTGTCAAATTGCGATCGTAATTAAGATGAAAGATATGCTGATCTTACTTTGGGGGTCATTTTTACTAGTAAATGCAACTATTTAAGTGATTTATAATTTTTTGCTGAATATCATTGTGAAAATCATATTTTCCCGAAAATAATAGCTCCAAATACAAGGCGTATCCTGTACTTTCAGCCTCTTTGGAAACCTTGATGATACCAACCAGTTTTTTTTGCGCTGTCTTTTATAGAATGTAAATCTTTTGATTATTTATTTACGTTTATTTATATTTGATACATCACAGAATGTAATGTCTAGTAAGCTAAAGTTAGCATAGCATAGTTATTGAGTTTCATTCTTATTGTCTAAGCTTTTAAAATAAACTATGTAAATAAGTATTATTTGCAAGTAATTATTGGCCAAATGAGTAGAGTGTTCGCTAATGGTCCGGGAGACCAGGGTTCAATCCCAGGTCGAGTCATACCAAAGACTAAAAAAATGGTACTTGATGCCGCCTTGCTTAACACTCAGCATTATAAGGTACGGGTCAAGGGTAAAGTGGAGCAATCCAGGGAATGGAGTAGCGCTCTCCCCTACACCTTGGTGTTGTAGCTATTGAAAAGGGAGCCTTCGGGTCACCCTCGACTAAGGTTGCCAACTTTACTTACTTACTTTATATCATTTTATGTAACTAATGATAATAATCATATTCTTGATATAAATAATTTGCTCGCAGTTATATGCTTTTGAATATTCATTTCTAACACATATAGATTTGAAACATTCTCATTTGGCCCATGGAAGGGTTTTTAATAGTAATGGCAACGAAGAGGTATACTATTCTTTTTTAAGAGCTCCAGAGCTGGAGATTCGTCAACAGTAGAGTGTCTTACATAGAACATAATTTTATGGGGGAAAAGGTTGGGTCCTTTTTCGCTGCAGACGCGTTCCTTACCATATTCTAGGCTTGAAAATCTTGAAAACTCATAGTCTGGTACCGACCTAACGTATATATATATATATATATATATATATATATATATATCTTCATCATCATCATGTCGCATTGCTAGCAGGGATTCTACTGACTCTCTCTCTCGCCATTCGTCTTTATCATCCATCGTTTTCGGCGGGGGTTTTCTAGACTGCATCCTGTGTCCGTACAGAGCTGTTGTAGATTGGTTCTTGTTAGTCGGCCAACGCTTGCATGTCCGTGTGAAGGGGTCTATAGAAGAACAAGGCTTATGTGTTTATTCTTACTTTTCCAGCTGTGTTCCGCATGTCTTATTCTATTCGTCTTATATGAATGGTTTTTGAGATGGGAAGTTGGTGGCTGTACAACATTTGTTTTGTAGGATGTTGCTTCCAGGATGTGTTCAGTATAACTTGTGCAGTTCCCATCGAGCTTTTCCTCTATACCCTTAGTCAACATCCATGTAGTGAATCCATATAGTAGAATCGACATAACCGCTGCATGGAAGAAATTGCGTTTTATTTTATCGGATAGTTCTGACTTCTATATGATCGATAACCTACCTATAGAAGTCAATGCCATCGCTAGTCGCATATTAATGTAATTTTCAGATGAGACACAACTAACTGAGGTCCGTGCGTGGGTCTAGCCACACTGAAGAGTAGTGATATATATATATATATATATATATATATATATATTCTTAATATATATATATTCTTAATATATATATATATATATATATATATATATATATATAAATATATATAAATATATATATATATATATATATATATATATTATAACAGTGTTGGTTGTCACGAAATCACTTTGTCAGTTTGTGGCAAACCAAGTGCAATATAAAATGGAGAGTGCTCAATATCTAGGATAGAGCTATTATATAATAATAATAATAATAATAATAATAATAATATATATATATATATATATATATATTTAATTATTTAGACTGTGACGTCTGGGTTTCATATATATATATATATATATATATATATATATATATATATATAAGTACTGTAACTGTTATAAGAGAATCTGAATCTGTACTTGAAGTTATATCTTTCAGAAAATTAACATGACGCAATTGTAAAAAATTTACAAATGTATTCTTTTTTTAATAGATACAAATAATGCATTGATATATATATTTACAGTGCTTAAACTGAGGGAAATATTGGTGGATTATAAATTATGCTGTAAATATCTGAATGTTCAGAGGCTCAGTTGGTGAGACACTTTTCCTCGTAGAAAATGAACTTAATTTGAGAGTGTTTGCGCTTTACTTTATATAAATGCCCCTGAGTAAGGGAAGCAATGATCTATTTTTCTCACCCACAACTATTAGTAAAATAGAAGAGTAGAATAAATCTCCCTTATATAGTAGATGAGATACTGCGAGACAGACATCAACATGCGACTGACAAAGGCATGGACAGCTATTAATAGCCTATCGGCCATATGGAAGTTAGATCTAACCGATAAAATGAAACGCAGTTTCTTCCAAGCAGCGGTCGAGTCGATACTACTATATGGATGCACTACATGGACGCTAACTAAACGGATGGAGATAAAGCTTGACGGCAACTACACAAGAATGCTGCGAGCATTACTGAATAAATCCTGGAGGCAACACCCCCACAAAGCAGCAACTGTACGGTCACCTACCACCCATCACGACAACTATCCAAGTTAGACAAACCAGAATTGCAAGACACTGCTGGAGAAGTAGGGACAAGCTCATAAGTGATGTCTCCGATGGACCCCTTCACATGGCCATGCAAAAGCAGGGCGGCCAGCTCGAACCTACATACAGCAGCTCTGTGAGGATATGGGGTGTAGCCCAGGGGACCTGTAGGGAGCGATGAATGATAGGGAGGGGTGGTGAGAGAGGGTCAGGGATATCTGTACTGATGGCACGACAAGATGATGATGATGATGGCATAGTAGATTAACAGGTCAAGGAGAAGGAGATACTGAATAACAAATTTAATGAGTTTTGCTCAGAACATCTGTGACTCACCGATGTACAATTCTTCTGTTATCAGATCATGAAAAGTATTTGGCGAGTTCTACACTAGCGTCCATTGCTGTAAAAAATAAATGAAATAAAATAGCAGTCCTCAACGATCTCAAAAACCCAAAACTTGATCAGGTCTTATTCGTCAAGAAAGCAATTAAAACTAGCAACTGTGGGAGTTCCGTCTTTCCCGTGGAACTTTGGTCAGAATTCTTAATCATGAAATATTTCATTTTATTTTCTTATTGATCAACTTATTAGCAAATCTTGAAGAACCTTGGCTTGTGAATTCCATTGACCTCAGATAATGCTTTTAAATTATTTGTAAGAGTAGAGATGTGGATTAAGGGGTGAAGTGACATTTCTCCTCTCGAATGAGGTCGGAACATAGAGGCTTAGAATTGATCAGAATGGTTTAATTATTCTTAATAAATATATCATTAACTTAGAGTCTTGGGTACCACAAGGAAGACAATTTAAAAGTAAGGACTCATCTGCACAGCAAATAAATTAATATCAAAATCTATAATAATGATATATAAATAACGATAAAATCATTAGTTGAATTGTAACGGGGTCACAAGTGAAATTATGGGCCTATACCTCCTTCATACTACTTCCAAACTGTAGTAGCCACGGGTACAAAGGTTTGTGTGCATTATGGTCAGGTCAGTGTGTGAGGGATATCTGTTTAGGACTGTTATGTTGAAAGAGTGTCTTTTGGAGAGCAGCGAGAGGGACACTCAAAATACAGCTCGGCTCTTCACCTGTTTTTTCGGTAAAAGATGTTTGAATTATTGTTGGTTCGAGAGATTCTCGAAAAGCAAAAGGCATGCTGTGTCCTTTCAGGAAGAATGATATTTTGCTTGCAACATTAATACTAACCGACATAAACGCAAGGAATTTCACTTTTACTGTTATCTTGTCCGTCGATAATCAGTCAAAATGCAATTAACTGTTGAAGCAAGAGAGAGAGAGAGAGAGAGAGAGAGAGAGAGACGGGTATTTCTCATGGCTCACTTCTGATATGAACTAGATATATTAATTCGGGAAGTCAAACATTTCTGATAGCCGTCGATGATTGTTGGATACACTCTGAGGATATCGTGACGGGGATCGGTATGAAAAAGCAACCAAAGTTACCAAAGGTTGATTAATCATTATTATCCCCTTCTCAATTGTTATCATCTGCATGAACTTCAAAAGATCAATCTTATGTCCCTAATATCCAATTTCAAATGTGAAATTGACAACTTTTTTTAATTCTAAATATTATCGTATATTGCTTAAATCTAACCCGACGGTCCAGCCAGTACTTCAAAGAATATCCACCATGTTGTCCAGGATTTTTCATTTTTTGTCTGTATGTGCTAACCGGTGATTTGGTTTATTTAATCAGTTATTTATCTATTTCTTTCACTTTTATTCGTTTAGCTTGAATGCGTCAGTGTTTTATTCATCCCTTCATCTAAAACAAGTCTTAAATCACGCAATTCTATCAAAACCCTGATATAAAGCAAGTAAAGTAAAGTTGGCGACCGTAGTCGAGGGTGACCAGAAGGCTCCCTTTTCAAAAGCTACTTCACCGAGGTGTCGGGGAGAGCGCTACTCCTTTCCTGGATTGCTCTATTTTACCCTTGATACGTACCTTATATTTCTGAGTGTTAAGCAAGGAGGCATCAAGTATCATTTTTAAAGTCTTTGGTATGACGCGATCTGGGATTAAACCCAGGTCTCCTGGACCATTGGCGAACATTCTACCCACTACCCTGATATAATGTAACAATATTTAGCCTAAGTGAATATATAAAAACTATGATATTTACGGTACCTCGATTCTCTCCATAAGGAAGTATAATTGCTGCTTGTGGTAAGAGCAATGTACATCTTCAACCAAAAGTAAATGTGTGAAACAAGTATTTATGAGCTTCGTTGCACATTTTCATTAAGTAATTCAGTAGGAATACATAATAAATCAAAATCCTGAAGAAAAATCTATTGAAGGCCATAAAGTTCATTAAACACAGCGTCAGCTTCACTTGGTGACTGTACATTTCCCGACTATGAGTTCATCAGACTAAGTGATTCCCATATTGTGGATATCCCTTTATTCACAGTTAAATGAGGCATGATGGGAAGGGACATCTAATTTGTGTAGAGTTCTGGGAAGGATGCTCTAGTTTATGTGTGATTATTTACTTGTCTGGGTTATTAATTCTTTCATTTGTTATTTTTTTTTACTATGCTGAGATTATTATTATTATCATTATTATTATGAGAGTTTTTAACACCAGCGTTAGTTGATGATTTCTCACAGGAGTTTCAGTGACAGCAAATCTCCCCGAGTCTCCGGGACTCTTCTCAGTATTTCAGCCGATTTTAATAATGCGATAGTTTGGATGGTCTCCACTCGTCCTCTTAATTCCAAGTCCTTCGGTCCCTGTATCAATGCTTTGGTGACTGTAACGAGAGCACCAATTACAATTTGTATCACCATCACTTACATATTCCATAGTTTTTTTTCAGTTGTCTACCAAGGTCTAGATACTTAACAGTGTTTAAACTGCCTTTCGATTTTACACCGTTGATTGCCGGGACAGTAAATTCCGCTATTCAGCAGTCTCTCTTTTTTTAGCTGACTATCACAAGGTCTGATCGTATGACCGAGATTAAATGATCCGTTTGTATCTCAAAATTCCAGGGAAATTTGTGCGTCTCATTTACCAGGACGGATGCAGGGTTGGGCATATACAATATGGACAAATATAAACATTTTGCATAATTTCCAGTGGATCGCCTTGCCCACCAAGTTGGGTCTAGTTTTATAATCTTTTAGCGCTAATTTGCCGAAATCGCTTATTATGTGAATAATCATTTCGTCTCTATTTTCACATAATCTGCATTCCTCTCTCGGTTGAGTCTTACCATTTTTTGCTTGAAAATAGTTGGTTCCTATTGCGCTGTTTTATGCTGCGATCAGTAGAGACTCCGTTTCTCTTTTAAGGCTACCCTTTCTAAGTCATGTCCATGTTTTTTTTCATGGGAGATTTTGCTTGTTTGTCGCTTGAGATATCCATACATTTTTTTCCTCCTATTTTTTTTCTAGTTTTTGTTGCCCTGTGGAATCTTTTTGTTGTCTGTAATCTTTCTGGTCACTGTAATCAGTCTTCCTTTGCGCTTTCTTATGTAGTCTTCGAGTTGTAGCGTCGATGCATCGATGAGTCTATTATCCAGCTCTGCAGGAACATATCATATTCTTACCTAATGAGTTAGCTGATGGTCTTTCACTGCTAATCTGAGCGACTGTAAGTCTCCTAAGGTCCCTAATATTTATCTGTGAATTCAAGCCGATCTTATCAATACTGTAGTCTGGATAGTCGTTATTCTTCTTCTGATTTAAACTTCTTTTTCCCAAGCTTTTTTAGAGAATCTACTTCAATTGGTATCACCTTCACGCACATGTTCCACATTTGTTTAGTTTTCTAACGAGGTCAATTATTTGTCCATCATTTCGCTTTCTTTTAGATTATTACCGGTGAGTTTTTTCATACTATCCTACTTGGTGGTCTTTCACTTAAGTATAAGTGTTGTTCTTGTGGTTTTATTTGGTTTAACTGTTTCATTCTTACTTATTTATCTACTTTTATTCATTCATTTTAATTTTTCATTTTGTGCTTTAGAGTCGTTAGTTATCAGGTGGCTAAGTAAGGTTTTGTTTTCAGGACCACACACATACACACACACACTTATATATATATATATATATATATAAAGCTGTTGAGACTATTTGTTTATACATGTTCGAGTTTTATGTAAAATTGTGTTAGTAATGTTAATTCTTCTTCCCGCCTTTAACAAATTTCTAAGTAGCCAGCGATATAGCGTGACAAACGTAGAGATTTATTAAAAATGGAATTAACTAAACTGAACATTTTGCTGCGAAAATTGATTTTTTAAAAAAGTAAAACAATATTTTTTTTAAATACTAGAAATAAATAGCTGTGTTTTATAACTTGATTTTTATAATTTTATTTTCTAGAATATGTTTTTTATTTGTTTTACTGACAAATTTTATAATTATTTTGGCCTGAAATAGATTTGTAACCTGCCACACACACACACACACACACTTTCACATGCACACTGATTCCTACTTTCTTTCTATCTCTCTGTCTCTATCTGTCTGTCTCTTTCTTACTATATGTACAAGAATAGTTGCATATTAGATTTTAATTATTATAATGTTTACCGTCGTAGTTATGGTCATGGCGATCTTATTTCAAATCCCTGACGAAGCTGACTGCATTTTACAAAGCTTTAAAACATGAGTAAGATAAGAATTCAATTATTTTTCTCCTAGATATGCGTGATTAGTCCTGCAGACTGAGCTCTTTAACATTTATCTGGCATCCAACCGAAAAGAAGAAAAAATACGAATTCAGTCCTGTATAATTTAAAACCTTAAAAAATGACCTTATGTTATATTCTGTTCGTGTATAGGGGTTGGATAAGTATATATAAATATGTGTGAGTAAAATAGCAAAAGACAATTTAGTAAAATTAAGCTGGTGTCTTTCACAAGAGCTTTGACTTTCTGAGGAAAGGTTATATTTAAAAAGATATATATATATATATATATATATATATATATATATATATATATATATATATATATATAAAGAAAAGAAACATTATTTATATTAAGCGTCTCAAAACTCGAAAAATCCTGAAATATCAGTATTCGTGAAACTTCCATTATATCACCACCATAAAGTCGCACTGACAGTATAGATTTTCATGACTTTTTTTCTCCATCCGTCCTTATCATCCCTGGCCCTCTGTGTGTCTTCCACAAAGAGGCAACATATAAATTACTACTGGTCGACCAACACTGGTACGTCCATGCACTGGGGTCCATTGAAGAACGCCACTTATGAGTTGGTCCTTGCTTCTCCAGCAGTGTCTGACATATCTTGTTCATCTTATTTGAATGGATTTTGAAATGGGAGTAAGTGGCCGTACAGCAATTGTTTTGTGGGGTGTTGTCCATCTGGGGCATCCTTAAAGTAGTAATGACTCGGCCATAGCTTGAGAAAGTTCCCATTTTATTTTATCGGTTAGATCAGATTTCCATATGATGGATAACCTATCGAATGCAGTCCACGCTTTTGCTCGGTGTATATAAACGAATTTAGTAGATTTTAAACTTTATATCTAAAAATAAAGCAACCAATTCAATGCAACGGTACACTAATGTAACATTTTAATGATAGTTATTAAGTTAAATGAAGATAGAACGGACTTTATTACGACGGCAATTCAGAGAAAATACACTAATTTACGAATCGTCTATCATCAATATGCACCGGGTTATTGCAATATGTCTCCTTTCCTCACAAATTTAAGCTTCCAGATTTAGCAATAATAAATGATGGAAAGAAAAATAAATGAATATTATTAGCTTACATTTAATTTCCATGGCAATGACGTCGAATTTAGACGCTTTACATAAATTACCTTTCTGTTTTATTTGGATTTATTTTTCTTTAAATAAATTCATTTTTTGCTCATCACACCAGTTATCAAGTGAAACATGTCTTTTTAATTTTTAATAAGGTGAATAATTTATTTCGTCGTATTTCACCTTTTAAAATCGCACTCACCCCTCCATATATATATATATATATATATATATATATATATAGAGAGAGAGAGAGAGAGTGATGCGCGAGCGTGTGTGTGTGTGTAGTTGAGAAGAACTCCTCCGTCTAAGCATGTTTGATTAAATAATAAAGACACATTTTGTCTAAATAAGTTTATTAAGATCCTTTCAAGTTTCCCGATAAGTGTCTTGATTTCAGGTTGTAATTGTTGGATGAATTTACCAAAATTGTCCCAAGTGCTTTCAAACGTTTCATAGGCCATCATCAGGGGTTGATTGCATATATAAAAAGTTTTTGAAATATTTTTTTATTTTTTTTTTATAACATTAAAAAATTACGTGAACGCAGAGTTGGATAAAACTGAGATGCTGATGAATTTAAAAAACAGAAAGATATCAAAATTTCAGCCAGATGTTTTCTTCAAATGGCAAAACAATAATTGAAGGATTCACTTTAGATAACCTGTTATACTCAACCTATGAGTCTAATCTATCACTAACTCCTTTATAAAACCACAGAAATTTTCGAAATAAAAAACAAAATACTAAAAATCACGTTATTTAGTCTTACAGAAAATTTGATGTCCATAAGTGAAAGTGTCATTGGGTTATGCAGTATATATATATATATATATATATATATATATATATATATATATATATATAAGAAAATTTGGAACCAGAACTAAAAATATGAGTCTTCACAATATTATCGTTAACTACTTCTACTTCCTTAATAAAATATTTATTTTACCAGAAAATAACTTTTATTCCGGAAATCTTTCAAACTTTCGTCACCAAAATACGTAAATCCTACGAGACTGAATAAACCTCTAACCTAATGGCATATGTAAATACTGTAGGTTGGGCATTCTTCAGTAATGTGATAACAGACAGATGAACTAAAACTATAAGAAAATTATAGTAAGCTATACAAAGCTTTGCTTCGTATAAAAATACTAAATACACAGATTTCCACCGGTATTTAACGTAGAGTCGACAAGCTTTGAAAAAAATTGAAATTTTGAATTATATTTACAATAAAAAATCAATACGAAAAACTCAACACTCTTTTGTGCAAATAACAAAAGAAAGAAGTAGAAGGTACACTGCAAAAACAGTAACCGATGTTGACTATGCCGATGATATAGTACTTCTGGCAAATGCACCCGCACAAGCCGAAACCTTGATACATAGTCTGAAACGAGCTGCTGCAGGCATCGGCCTCCACGTCAACGAACACAAGACAGAATATATGTGATTCAATCAAAAAGGTGACATATCCACACAAAACGGTTGCGCTCTGAAAGTAGTTGACAAATTCCCCTATCTAGGGACCTGTGTCTCATCAACCGAGACAGACATCGACACTACTAGCAAAAGCATGGACAGCAGTCGATTGGTTATCGGTTGTATGGAAGTCAGACCTGACTGATAAAATGAAGCGCAGTTTCTTCCAAGCAGCAGTAGTATCGATACTGCTATATGGATGCACCACGTTGACGCAAACAAACGTAGGGAGAAAAAATTTGACGGCAATTACACAAGAATGCTGCGAGCAATATTGAACAATTCCTGGAGACAGCACCCTACAAAACAGCAACTGTACGAGCACCGACCACCCGTCACGAAAACTATTAAAATTAAACGGGCGAGATATGCGGGACACTGCTGGAGAAGTAGGGACGAGCTCGTAAGTGATGTACTCCGGTGGACCCCTTCACAGGGACGAGCAAAGGCAGGGCGTCCAGCTCGAACATATATACAGCAGCTCTGTGCAGATACTGGATGTAGCACGGAAGACCTGCCAAAAGCAATAGACAATCGGTTGGGGTGGCTTGTTCATTGAGATATGCAATTTTCATATTTACATTTTTGTGTAGTTGTTGCTTAAATGTTTTTATTGCTCACAGTTCTGATGGGCCCCTAACATGAACTACAAACCCTGGTCAGAGTGGACCTGGGATTAATTGTAATGAAGGGTTACTCTACACATCTCTAATACCCAGAATCGGAGCCGCATCATAAGCTGCCGTTCAGTGTTAAACCAAGGAGAGAAAGGTTTTTTGTGGGAGGGACTTATCCCTCTGCAGGGGTAACAGTATTCTAAGCACCTACAAAGGTTGATATGCCATTAAACAAAGTAACCAAACCAGAAACCAAATAAAATTGACAGATATCACTTTTTTACTTCTTATTGGTAAATAATAGAAGTTACTTCTTGGTTTGGTTTGGTTTGTTTTGGTTTACTTTTTTGGCAAATTAACCATTGTCGGTTATTTAATGTCATATCCTTTATCATATATATATATTGACTATGTATGATTTGTAAACTTATTTTGATGATAACATTTTTAAACGTGTCTGACCTATTGTTTTTACACAGTTAAATGGTTTCACTTATTTATATGTAATACAAATACTTCTACTTACTATTAATGATTTGTATGCGCAACGTTTAATCTTTTCAAGTATTGCTACGTATCACCAACAATTCAATTAAACACCAGTCATTTGTTTACACACAGATAAATGATAAAACAGTTCTATTTCAAACAATTCAGTTTAGAATAAGTACACAGGTTTTTTTTAAAATTACAAACACAGTCAAATATAGAACAGTTTTTTTTTTCAAACAATTACATGTAGCATAAGTAGACAGTCTAGATGTAAAACAGTTACATTTTACCCATAGATAGAATTCTATCAGGTGTTACTAATCTGGGCCAGAGTGGACCTGGGAGCGATGGCAATGAAGTGGTACTTCGCATTCCCCAAAGCTCCAGCATTATTGAAGACTCGCTATCAGATTGTTTTGTGTCATATCCAGAACACTGGTTGTAGGAGTCTTACCCCTTTGCAGAGATGCAGTCGATGTATTCTACAGTCCCAGCCAACTGGGATTTTATTTCTTTGACAGAGACAGCAAACTAAATTATCTAATAAGTATAAGTAAACATGTGCATGAGAGTTTGTATATATTAGCTTGTAAATACATGTGTCCATTTAAATTGTTTCACGTTTTTCTATTAATATTTTTACAGTGCATCTTGCACGCAGTAACGCAATCGACATTACGATAGCAAACGATTGAGGCTAAAAACAATCAAAGTAATCAATATTTTTTGTTAAAGCTTCAGATAATCGATTCTTTTTGTTCTATTTTATTAATCTTGACTTTGTCTGATGAAAGGAAAAGCGAAGGTTAACCTAAAGTAGAAAAAACTTAAACGTATTAAAATCAGCATTTGAAATCGTAATTTTACTCATCTCTCTCTCTCTCTCTCTCTCTCTCTTATAACAGCGTTGTATAACTGAAAAAATGTCATAAAATTTTCATTGTTTTTTACACATGAGTGTTAGCCGACCAGAAAAAAAAAACTTATATTCACCAACTCTGTTCGGTCACTAGCTGCCACCTAGAGGACTTAATAAGTGTGATGGCTGATTTGGATGGATGGTGAGAGTGCCAAAGGAATACAAACTGTCTGTACGCCTTGATGAAGATAATGAAGATGATGATACTATTTACCAACCCCTCCGCTCGGGCAGGATATGACACAAGGTCAATTTTTAAGCGGAGTTTAACAGGTTTGAATTCAGAGTTTTCCTTCTCCTAGACTAGTTACCTAACCAAGGCTGAAGAACCTGGTCTGCCCTACTATTTACCCATAGCTGGAGGGAGAATAATTGGATTCATACCTTTCCCAAGGGTATTAGTGCTATGTGAAATGCAATCATTCTCGTCCAGGATTTGAACTCGTGTCGCCGTGTCTAGTTCCTACGACGATAACGACTACACCACGGGCACCTCCATAAAATGAAGATGATGATGATGATTATTACTGGTGATTCGTATTGTACAAAGTCAAAATCGAAGACAGAAAAATGTTAGATGACTGTGTGGTATAGACCTTCTAATCAAAGAGAGTCAGTTAACATTGAAAATTAGCGTTCAAAATTCGAACTTTTACAAAGGTTTGAACATTGACTACTGTCAGAAACCCGTTACTATTCACCTATCTAATATTTATAGATTAATTTTATGGTGTTTATGAAATAGCTACTCAGATATCACCTTTTATTTAAGACCTATTTGGTCATTAAGAAGTTACACTTCGAAAACTAAGTGGTTGATGATTGACGATATTCTATTAAATCCAAACGCTGATTGGGCTATTTTGCATCACTTTCTGCCCTGGGTAAATTCATTTTAAATAAATTTTTCAGTTGGGAAGACACAATCTTTAGTTATAAAGTTTTTATTCTAGGAAAAAAAAAAACAGTTTAAAATATAACTGGAAAAAAATCGCAGACATTCAATAAATGTGTAATTTTTACAATTTTCTATGCAATACAGCCAATCAAATCCGTTTGATAAATTCTATTTTAAGTTTTGAATAGTTTTCATCAACCAAGCAGAAACCAATAAAAAAGATTGGAGAAAAATATAGAGGGAAGAAATAAAAGACAGAAAGAATGGGAATATGCGAAAGTTTTCTTCCAGGAAAGAAATTGGGTAACTAGATCGAATTTCAGGCCAGAGATTACTAGTTATTTTTTTTGTCATCTTCTATTTGTTTTCGATTAAAAATTTGTTTCTTTCAGGTGAATTTTTTTCACTATCTTGAAAGAGAAATCTAAAATAACTATTGACACACAACAAGACACACTAAAATATGTTTCCTTTAATTCTTTTATTTTTGGAAGGAGATATTTTTCTGAAAACTAACAATGTTTAAAAACGATATTTCTTAAACGATTCCTGCATTTTTATGGATTTTTAAAAGGTTTGTTTACTCCGGGACACAAGCATCAAGTTCCTTCTGGAACCTGAGGCCACTTATCTTAGAAATGAGCGGATTTCCAAGTGCTTCGGTGAGCTTGAGGATATCATTTTTTAAGCTTACAACGCTCTGATTAGTTTGACACAAGAGAGAACTTTGAGGTATCCAATGTATTTACTCACTTGTAAGAGACTGCTACTCTACCTCATTAAAAATAATACCACAACAGCTCGTGGGATTTATTTCTGTTTGCATTAGAGCCTCTTAATCGAGTAAGAATTAGTAAGTAATAAGGTTTCCATATTGATGTTATTGTGCCAAATCTAAGCAATAACAGTGATAAACGATCAATTGTATTTATATCTTCTTAAATTGATAAACATTGAAAAACTATATACAAAAGGTGTCTATGGTCCATTGAAATAAAAAAAAAATGAAGGAACTATTTCGTAAAGGCTTATGGAAAGATAAGAGATATATACGTTTTTTTTTAGCATTAAGAATTTATTGATGATTGATCTCTTATTAAGTGAAATCCTTTAATAATAAACAATGATCAGATGGAAGCTGTGTTTCTGTAAGAATTAAGAATACATAATTCAAATTTTAAAACTACAAAAAAGAATGAATAAACAAGTAAATGGATAGATATATAAAATAAACTACTTATTTGACTAAGTAAAATGAGTATTAGGCTTATCTGTCGTTCATCAAACTTGTGATAAAATTTACTCCGCAGCATTTCCTTATTAGGAATACCAATCAAGCAAAAATAAAATCTTTATCATTTATCCCTCAGAATATTCGGGCTATTGTCCTCATCTTCACTGTTATACTCACAACGTTTTGGACGAAGGAAACTTCGGCCTTCACCATGTTAAACTGGGAACCCCACACAGAACTTCAAACAGAACTATTTAATCAACGTGGGCAGATAGTTCTAACCCCGTTAATCATGACAAGGGACAAGTGTTAAGAATTTGAAATTATTCCTTATTTACCTATCGTATAGACTGAACCTACAACCTCCAGATTGATTTCACTTAGTTGCACTTTCCAACCAAACGCCCATTGCCGTTGTGCCATGAGTTTCTAACAAAAAATATTTCGGAAAATTTCACTGGATGTTAGGTAATATAAAAACAAAACCTCTTTTTCTATTTCTTTCTTTCGAAGGCATAATATAAGTGAAACTGAAAGCAATATATGAAAAAAACATTTTGTTGAATGAAGGTGTGTTGAAAAGTCCTAAGGCTGAAACATTCATATGATGTTGATAACTTCTTTCACTATTGGAATCCAAGAACTGCAACACCATGGAAAGAAATGCGTGGACCACAAGGTGGGGACTATGTTGAAAACAATATCTCATTTTGTGACATTCCACGGGAGTATCTTGGTCAGCTTACGAACTTTTTTCCTCCGACCCTCGTATATTTTTCCGGTAAAGCAATAATTCTCTTGTAGACTTTAAGTGTAAATTTTACTCGACAGAAATGTTTTTAGTATAAGCATTTGCGATATCTATCTTGACTTTTGAGTAGCTTTACAAGGATCCTTCAGCTACGATACAAATGAATTGGTTAAAAATCAACTTTAAATTTTCTTTACTTTCATTAAAAATAAAATCCTATTTACTTTATAAGAAAAACGTAACTGGCAAAATTCAAAGAGTAAAAATCATAGTAAGAGAATTCTTTGAGCTTTTCTATATTATAGCCGTATTTTGTGACGAAGTCTGACTTTGACCAAGGAAAATCTCTTTGGGTACAATTTAATTGCCTAGTGAGCTGTTTAAGAGACATAAATTTCCTAAACAAAATTTAGCCGAAACATTTACATTTCTTAATTAATCACTAATTAGATATCTAAATATATTTGATTTGTTGTACTTGGGGGAGATATTGAAAAATTAGCAAAAATCAATGAACAGTTTTGCAGTTCCATCAGAGTATTGATTTATGTATTTTTGCTGATAAATTCAAATAAAGCAAAGCGAAATTACGGACAAATACCCTGATCATATCAGAGAGATAAACAAGTTGTGGAACATGAAGGTGGCGGTGATACCAATTGTAAATGGTGCACTTGGAATGACACTCAAAAACAAATAGGAAGAATTGAAGATCATCTGAAGAAACGAGACCATACAAGTCAAATCACAGTTAAGATCATCTACAACACTTTGAGGTGTAGACCTGAGCCGTCAGACTTCAGTTAAAACCAGTGGAATTGATACACTTCTTACGAGTTATTCTCATCAGCCATAACTAATATTCCCTCATTGGAGTCTGAGTGGCATCGAGTCTCCTCGGGTCTACGGGACTCTTTTCAGTATTCTTGCCAATCAAGCACTACTGCAGTTTAGAACGTCTCGATTAGTCTTCTGATTTGCAACTCAGCTAACCCTCTTCCAAAGCCTTTGGGGACTGTTCCAAGTGCGCCGATTACAATTGGTATCACCGTCACCCTCGTCTTCCAAAGCTTTCTTTGTTCTCTGTCAGCGTCTGAGTTTTTGTCTCTATTTTCGCTTTTTTAATTCTCATTCGGTGGTCCGCTGGGACGGCAAAATTCTCGATCTGGTCTTCTGTCGGGGAATAAGTGATCTCTTTATATATGAAAATCCCAGAAATTTCTGTTTTATTCTCTGGAGCAGATTCTAGTTTGTGTATATACCATTTGGTTGTATGGTTAAATTTCAAACTCTTGGAAAATTCCTTGTGGATCTCCTTTTCCACCCAGTCGTGTCTAGTCTTACACTTCCTTTTATATAGTGAGCACCATTCACTTTTTATGTGATTGATGGTTTCGTCTCTATCACCATATAATCTACATTTGCTTTTCAGAGATGCATATTACCGATTTTGGCTTTGATATAATTAGTCCTTATGGCATTGTTTTGTGCTGCTATTAGAAGAGACTTAGTTCTTCTCTTAAAGTTTCGCTTCTGTTGCCATCTCCAGATCTTCTCGGGTGACTTTTATTATCATTTTAGTCCTTAAGAAATTACGACTACTACTACTACTGCTTGTGATAATAAAGAGAATGCAGTAAATTTGCGCAAACAAACTAGACACAGCTGGGTGAGAAATGTAATCCACTGGGAATCATGCAAACATTTTTTTAATTTTACCACACGGACAAGTGGTATAAGCACAACCTGGAATCCGTCCTGGAGAATGAGATCCACAAACGCATCTGATTTTGAGATACTAAACGGATTACCTAATCTCGGCCAGACAACCAGACCTAGTTATTATCAACAAAAAAGAAGAGAACCTGCGGAGCCATGGACGTTGCCGTCCTGGCGAACCACAGAGTAAAAATAAAAGAAAGCAAAAAGAGAGATAAATATCTAGACCTTGCTAGAGAACTAAAACAACTATGAAACATAAAGGTTACGGTGATAATAACTGTGGTTGATTCATTTGGAATAATCTCTAAAGGATAGGTAAAGTGACAGGCGGATTTGGAAATGCTGAGACCAGTGGAGACCATCCAGACTACAGATATTTAAGATCAGCCAGAATATTAAAAGAGTCCTGGAGACTTGAGGAGACTTGCAGTCACTCAAACACAAGTGAGAAATGATCAGCGAACACTAGTATGAAAAACTTTTGAGTGAGTAAAATAACAAATTATGAAGCATTGTGCACATGCATGGAATTGTTAAAGTTGTGATAATTTTAGCGTGAGAAACAAATACTTTACTATAACGCTAGTTAACCTCAGTTCCTTTGAAATAGTTTTATCGTGAATTTATCACTCTGCCTCACAAAGGTCACTTCTCACAAAAGTAGTTGTAAATATCCGAACTGTTTTTCTAGAGTACTCTTTCGATTCCACGAAGTTAGAAGTAAAAGTTCAGGTACCACTTTGAAATATATTCGACATCAAAATAAACTGAGATACTTATTTCCTTCAACATATCATACAGCCTGTAATGTTGGGGTATATTAATATGCAATCAGTAAAGCAGTCTTTTGCTAAACTTATTTTAATTTGACATAAGGCTAGGAGGAGGGATACATGGAGAGAATTAAACCTACTGACAATAATTAATTAGTTTAGCTTGTTAACAATTACACCATTACAGTTGCCCCCAATTATAAACTTTGTCTATTTGGATACACTGACTATAGCTTCCTTACAGTCCCTGTTGTTTTAATATTTCACCCCACTAATAACAGAATACGTTCATTGCTACTTAACTTCAATAATCAATCAAGAATATTTACTTTCAATTCAACGTGATTGTTAGTTAATAAACCTTTCTATATATTGTTAAGAAACTATAGCCATAATATTGATGCCAAGTTGCTAAACGAAGTATTTTCGGGGTTACAGTTGCAATGATTTCGTTAGAGTGATTCATAAATCATATGCGTATATATATATTTAACCGTGCCCAACTGAGATGCTGACACTCGAGAAGTTATATTGTGCCTTCGAGACGTATTTCAACTAAAACAACATCAAGGCACTAAGATGGAACATTGTTATTTTCAAATAAACATATAATCAAATCCCAGAAGGTATGAAATAGATTCATCCCTTGACATTTATAGCACATGCATGTTTTTTTTAAGTAATGCTGCAATGTTCATTGGATCATCACTGACCTAAAAGAAACAGTGCCTCAAGGGGTCGGTTACTATGTAATTCAAAAGGAGATCGATACCTTGGATGAAAATCAATCTCTTAAATCCTCTATTTCTATTCTTAAAGACTTTTTCGGTTATCTTTTCAAAATTTAAATTAAGTTTTTTTATGATTTGGAGATTATTTACATTTGGCCGGGGAGATCATGAGAATTTCTTGTTATGAATTATTTATCCAACAATATTAATTTAAAAAAAAACCTTCGTTACATATTAACAAGGCTCAGTCGGCTGGAGATGCAGAATACACTGACTTCACTTCTCCCCCAATGAATGTCCTGTCTATGACATAAAACTAAACAATTTGATGGCGAGGCTCCGGTAACGCAGGTGCTTTAGGGAATGTAGAGTGATAGTTCATTGCCATCACTCCAAGGTCCACTGGCCGAGTTGGTAACACCTGATAGGGTCCTATCTATGGGTCAAATAGAACTAAGTGTAATTTTGCTAAACTGAATTGTTTGAAATAGTACTGCTTTGACATTTAAATTGCGTACTTATGCTAAACTGAATTGTTTGAAATAGAACTGTTTTGATATTTAAACTGTGTACTTACATTAAACTGAATTTTTTGAAATTGAAATGTTAATGTGTTTAAAAATTGATTTTGTATTCAATAACTTTCGAAGGTTGATATCCGATAAAATAAATCAAAACCAATATAACTTAATTCGGCGTGAAATGACCTGAAAAAGGTTGATATGCCGTAAACCAACCAACCAACCAACCAACCAACCAACCTAATACACCCTGTGTCAATATAATAATAGGAACGAAGGTGTAGTTAACACTTTTTAGAGCTCTTGAACCGAAGCCTCAACATCCAATTCAGTTTATATTGATCTCCTGGACGGCTCTTTTTTGGAGGGTTTGTTTTTATTCATTTTATATCATATCTAACCCTTATTGGTTATCTTACGCAAAAATTAGATCCGTTTCTAAGTTTTTCGTTATAATCATATTGGACAGACCACAGAGTAACAATCAAAGAAAATGAAAAAACAAGAAAAGTACATGGACCATGCTAGAGAAATAGAAAAGCTATGAAATATGCGGTCAACGGTGATACTAATTATGTTTGGTGCACTTGGATCGATCCCCAAAAGATATGTTAGGGAGGATTTAGAAAACTGAAGACGAACCGAGACCACCCAAACTACAGCATTATTGAGGTCGGCCTGACCCCCCCCAAAAAAAATACAGGAGACTTAAGGAGATTTAGAGTCACTCAGACTCCAGTGAAAGACTATTATCTTATGCTGATGTGAAAAACTCGCAAGAAGTGGTATCATTTGTTTGCACACAGTTATATGGTGTTATTGTATCGTTTCTCCACAGGAAAACAGCACATCGTAGGTAGATTTTTTACAATGCAATTAGAATGTATTCACCTAGGGAATTAAACAATTTTTACTCCAATCTTCGAAGTAATAATGCAGGAGTCTACGTTTGTACTCAAACTGAAAATGTTTTGATTTTTTTATGGTTGAATGCCCGACCATAGGAAAGAATATTAGGCTACGATTTCTTCATGTTTCGATATTAGCAGTTGCATGATTTAAAACTGTCTGGAGAAAACAAGTTCCATTGAATGTTTTAGATTTTTAGATTCAAAGTAAGTTAATTAGCTATTTAATTATTAGAAATCTTACAAACAAAATTTAAAAAAAATTAGCAGCAGGGAAAGAAGAGAAAAATTAAAAGCGTTCTATTTGGTTTATGAAATAATTGATTCTTTATTAATTACATCATTCTTTCTTTCTTCAAATTTTTCTTCTTCCAATATGCCGATTTTTAACTTTGAATCAACATTGCTGGACTAAGTGTAAAAATATCAAATATGTTTTGGGAAATTACCATTGAATTATATTGGAGGTAAAGTTCAAACTTGAACGAGCAAAATGTTTTTATTCCAAAGGCAACAAAAATCTCAGTAGGTAACTATTTTTTTTAAAATGTATTCTCTTTTCTTAGGTATACGTTTTTTTTTAAACAAGTTATTATATTCCATGGTGTTATACAATTAAGGTAATGGTTTTTTTTATATTATTCATTTTTCGTTAATTATATTTTATTATTTAGTTGGTAAGGCTTTGAACTATTCATATTTACCAACCCCTCCGCTCGGGCAGGATATGACTTAAGGTCAATTTTTAAGCGGAATTTAACAGGTTTGAATTCAGAGTTTTCTCCTATAGTAGTTGCCTCACCAAGGCTGAAGAACCAGTCTGCCCTACTATTTACCCATAGCTGAACTATTGGGTGTCTCTTAGTTTAGGTGTAATAGTCAGATGGTGCACTCTGACGCCCAAGCGAAAAGGATATGATAACCATCATCTATCATAAAGAGAATGTGAGGATTTTGAAAAGACGGTTAGTTGAGGTTCGACCGTTGAAACATGCGGTTGGGTTTTTTGGATCTGATCAAAGTAGATCAGTTTGGGTCTCGACCGGCAGAGATGAGTTGAGATCTTAGACGCCACAAGATGCGCCGTGCGTGGGGTGGGGTCAGTATAGTATGGTTAGCAATGGCTTTTATGATTTGTGTCTCTCTCCTCGTGTCGCCAAGGACTGAAGGTAGAAAGAAAGAAATTCGTTCGTACCGCCTCAATTTGTATTATTATTGTTGTTATCGATATAATTATGGCTATACAACACATGGTTTTGCAATTTAATTCAGTTATTTTTGGGATATTTTGCATCCATCTGAGGCGCTTAACTGATTCAAGAAAAAATATATAACAATCATACAAAGAAGTCAACAAAAAGCATCGTTCGAGATATGAATTTGTAAAAAAAAAAAAGAAAAAATAAATAATTAAATAAAATCGAATTCAACAGCGAATGAAAAATACTAGTTTTTCAGAAATTTGCGCGTAAGAAGTATATATACTTTGTAAAATATCAAGTCCCTAATTACTATGAAAAAATAGATAAAACTTACAAATGCTATTTTAGGAGACATCACTCGCCACTCATAGAGGAAACTCAATCAGCTTCTCTATACAGGGTCCTGGTCACTGTTATAGGTATCTAAGGAATTTCAGTCCATAAGTAGAATATTTTCTGAAAACAGAAAACGGATTTACTGAAACAGCTTTGGTATGCTGACAACTTTTAGTTAAATAAGTACAGCAAATAATCCAAAAATTCATATAAATTTGGTTATTTTCTGTTTATTTTGAAGATATAATAAAAATGAGAGTGTTCGAGAAATAGTGACCAGGTCTTTACATGTACAAGTGATAATCCCTCAGTGATATACTTTTCTTTTTGTGGATTATGCTTAGTGTAACTGTTATCTTCGCAAGAAATGAAATCAGCAACCTAAGTTCAAATCCTGGACTAAGCGTCGTTCCACTTAGGAAAGGCAGGACTTCGTTCCTTCTCCACTCCCCTACTATGGGTAAAAAGTGTAGCATACTGAGCATTTCAGCTTTGGTCTGGCAACCAGTCTTGGAAAAGGAAAATCTGAATTTAGATCAGCTGTACTCTGCTTAAAACTCGAGTTTGTATCCCATCCAGCAGAGGGGATGGATAAATTCATACTTCCTTTTGTTCAGGATCATGGCTTAATTAAGAAGTTTTCATATTTTGATTCTGAAAAGTTATAGAAATTAATTATTGGAGGAGAAGTATAGTTTGCTTCTTAATCTATTTTCCTGTTTTCATATCAGAATAATATGGTATTCAGAGGCAGTTCTCGACAAAATTAGTTTTCTTCGTTATAACTAGAATCCATACAAATGATAACGATTCAATAAAACATGTAACGAACAATACTGCATTGAAAATAAGCTGCCTTTATTGTACAAAAGTAAAAGGCTGAATATAGATAGAACAAAGAAAAGAAAATAGAAATTATTTCTCTTTGATTATCAACAGTCAAATTGTCAATTTAGTTAGATCTACTTTAGCTGGATAAACCAAATAAAAGATCAAAGTTTCGAATCTCCTTTGTATAGGTCATTCATCTTGCTAAGCAATTAATTTCAAGCACGACAAAAACACTTTTCTAAAAGCAGACATACGTAAAATAGACCGTATAGATGATGAAATAGCGCATTTGTTTCCATTTATAATTTACAGTGGATATAAGTAACATGCTTGGTGTATTTCTGGTATTATAATAGATTGAATGAATTGTCAGTTATCCAAAATATTTTTTCTATTGTCATGTCATGGAGACGATTAAAAAGAAGCTAACCTAAGATGAATGGACTGTGTAGTGTAAATGCGTTCTCAAATGATTTTTTTATTTAACTTAATACTGTAAAAAGCCAAATTGGGAAAATAAAGGTAGGAAGATTATGTCACGTTACAGTTCTAAATCGGTATATCATCCTTGATTTGAAAATCATTTTGAATTTGTTTTTTCGGTGATCGAACGATTTCTATTGACACCGGTAAGAGGTATACGCTATCAAGTAAGCTGCTTATTTCAAATAGAATATTTGGATGAAACGTTCACTCACCACATCTATTTTACATGAAGTATCGTAATATACCTGAAACGAGTCATTTATTGAAATATCAGACAATGACTCAGATTTGGTTTAGTTTGGTTTTATGGCGTATCAGCCATGGTAGGTGATTTCATGCCAAATCCTTTTGTAAGTACATATTAAATATATGGTTCCAAAACTCATTTTGTAGATGAATTTTTTAAACGAGCTTGAGCCCATTTTTTGCACACAGATAAATGGTTTCACTAATTTGTTTGGTCGGTTGGGTTTATGGCATATCAACCTTTGTAGGTTACTTAAGGCAAATCCATTTTTTATGTAAATAATCAGTTCTATTTCAAAGAATTCAGTTTAGCATAAGTACGCAGTTTAAAATGTAAATACAGTTTAATTGGGAAAAATATTTCTATTTGAAGCTATTCAGTTTAGTCAAGCAGTTCTAATTCAGCTAATTCAGTTTAGTATAAGTGCAGATTTTGTTTACACACAGTGAAATGTCAAAACAGTTCTATATTAAACAATTAAGTTCAGTGCAAGTACAGTTTATATGTCAAAAACAGTTCTATTTCAAACAATTCAGTTCAGCATAAGCACACAGTTTAAATGTAAATACGGTTTAATTGTCAAAATCATTTTTATTTCAAGCTATTCAGTTAATTCAAACAATTGTATATAACAATTCAGTTTAGTGTAAGTACAGTTTCAAAGTCAAAAACGGGTCAATTTCAACCAAATCATTTTAGCATAAGCACGCAGTTTAAATGTAAGTAGAGTTTAATTGTCAAAAACTTTTATTTTTCAAGCTATTCAGTTTAATCAAACAATTCAGTTTAGCATTAGTATGCCGTTAGTTCTATTTAACCCATAGATAGGGCCCTATCCGGTGGTACCACTCCGGGCCAGATCGCAATTAAGGGGTACTCCACATTCCCCAAAGCTCCAGCATTACTGGAACTTCACCATCAGATTGTTTAGTGTCATATCCAGGACACTCGTTTGGGGTTTCATTAATTTCTATCAAACACAAATAATACCCGCAGTTAAATGTTTTTAAGTATTACAATGTATCACTAACAATTCAATTAAACATCAGTAATTTGTTTACTCACTGTTAAATGATCAAAGAGTTTTATTTCAAACAATTCGCTTTAGCATTATACACTATTTTTTGTTCATGCACAGTTAAATGCAAAAACCTCCATTTCAAACAATTAAATATTTTGTGTGTGATTTTTCGCTCTGTTGTCTGCATCTTAATTGTTGTTAGTTATAACACACCGTTTCGGCTGATTTATCCTCCAGCCTTCATCTCGTCTTCCTTGTTTATCTGTGCATATAAATGATTCAACCTGGGAAATCATTTTTAAAGTTTTCAAAACTTTGAATCATTTCTAGGGACACCTGAGGCAGCCTGGAGGATAGAGCGGCTGAAATATAGTGTCACAACTAACAACAATAAAGATGAGGACAGCAGTACGAAAAATCTCACACAAAATATTGTACATCAAGCCTCTTCTCAAAAATTCAGACAAATAATATCAAACAATTCAGTTTAGTATTAGTACACAGTTTAAAGATCAAACAATTATATTTGATCCATAGATAGGACCCAGTCAGATGCTACCACTCTGGGCCAGATTGGACCTGGGAGCGATGACAATGAACGGGTACTCTGTGTTCCCCAAAACTCCAGCATTACTGGAGCTTCATATTCAGGACAATGGTTGCGAGAGGCTTATCTTTCTGCAGAGATGCAGTAGGTGTTTTCTGCAACCTCTCTGACTGGGCTAGGCAATGACACAGATTGCATGAAGAAGTGAATCCGAATCTTTACAATTGGCTTCAGTGTAAAAAGAATATAAACAGTCAAAGCTCAAATCTGAAAAAAATAGTTTGCTGAAAAGCAAAAGAAAGCCAGCTAGTCTTACTGTGACTGTTTACATTAACTTCGCACAGATATTTTTTGGAAAGGCGTGAATTTATCTCTTCTTTGCACCTGCTCTGGTAAATTTGTGGTGACTGGCTTGGTTTTCTAATCTTGGTAGAACGCACAGTCTAGGTCGTTTTACTTAGAATATAGGAACTTGATTTGTGACCGTAAGCCTCCGTAGATGTGTTTATGTTATAACAAACGGCAGGGATTTTCTGATGACTCGTGAAATTACCTGATTCTGTAAGCGATGATATGAGTTATTTTCAGCCTTATCATAGCACACAGCTGTTTGCCTGTAATGGCACCTAGGCTAGTCAATATAGCTATATATGTTTGCCTAGATGACTATACTGCAGACCCTTGCGATAGTGGAGGGTACGAAATCTTGATTGCTGTCTCAGTTACACGCATTGTGACCGAGTCATGTTAACAGTATAACACCAACTCTTAATTGTTCAGATATTATACACTATCTTATCCTTTATTTCCGTAAGTAGGAAAGAAAATGAATAATTTCTTTTGGGTGATTTTTACTTGATGTTGTCTTTGCAACTTTCTGTGTTCAATTTGTATTATGCAAAGTGAAATTTAGAAAAATGTGACTATTAATGAGTCAGAATTATTTGAAGTCTTATTGAGTGATTAGATTTCCTACACATTCCAGAGTAAACTAAAACAAACATCTTGACAAATACCTGAATCTTCCTAGAGGGCATAAAATGTTAAGGTAATTGAAGGTGACGGTGAAATCAGTCTTAGTTGGAGACCTTTGAACAATGCACAATATATTGGAAAAGAGGTGGGCAGAATTATAATTCTGTGGAGCTACATCCACTTCTCAGCACTGCTAATATCAGATAGAATACATAGAATAGTTCGAGAGAACTTAGGGTACTTAAAGTTACTGACACATTGGTTGGTTGGTTGGTTGGATTTTTATAGCATATCAACTTTTGTAAGTTATTTAATGCCAAATCCATTTTTATACAAATAAACAGTTCTTTTTCATATAATTCAGTAAGAATGTATATTTTTCTTTTTTTGAGTAGAGGAATTATATTGTGAATTGAATTACCATGACCAGAAATTCCGACGAACACTCACGCACGACATACAGAAACATTGAACCTAATAAGGTCGAAACAGCTCTCCAGTGTTTCCGTATGTCGTGGGTAAGTGTTCGTAGGGTTTTCTGTTCATGGTAATTCAATTCAAAATTCACTTAAGCATGAATACACAGTTCGATTTAGAAAAAAACATTTCTATTTCAAGCTATTTAGGTTAGTCAAACAGTTCTTATTCAAGAAATTCAGATTCGTATTAGTAGAGTTTTTGTTTACACAAAATTAAATGTCAAAACAATTCTATTTCGAAAAAATCAGTTTAGCGTAAGTACAGTTTCAAAGTCAAAAACAGTTATTTTTCAAACAATTCAGTTTTGCATAAGTACGCTGTTTAGTTTTATTACCATCTCTCTGAGGTCCCATTCTGGCCTGTAGTGGTAGCATCTGATTGGGTCATATCTATGGGTCAAATAGAAATAAAATGCATACTTATGCTATAGTGAACTACGTGAAATAGAATTGTTTTGATGTTTAAACTGTGTACTTAAGCTAAACTGAATTGTTTGAAATAGAGCAGTTTTGATGATTAACAGTGTGTTGACAAAAACTATACGTATACTAAACGGAATATTTTAATTAGAACTGTCTGAAAACAATTGAATAGCTTGAAATAGAAATGTTTTTGACAGTTTAACTGTGTAATCATGCTAAACTGAATTGTTTGAAATAGAACTGATTATGTGTATAAAAATATATTTGGCATTAAATAACCTACACAGGTTGGTATGCCATAAAACCCAAACTATCAACCAACCAACCACTGAAGACAGTATATTCGTTGACATATCTACCAATCTATCTATCTATCAAATAATTATCTCTAGTCTATGTCAAACTTCCGTACACTTGAGAACTTGAAGAGAGAAGAATGGGCCCCCGCGGTGTAGTAGCTGATGCGCTGGACTGTGTCTTCATAGTAAACAAATTCGAATCCTAGCAGTGCTATTATGTTCACTTTTGGGCAAATACCCTTTGAAAAGGCATGAACCTCCTTATCCATCAGCTGTTAGTTAATGTTAAAGTACCGTTGATATTTTTTACAAGGTTGGCTTTGACATTTCATAACCCAAGAACATTGATATGCTATTAAACAAAGAAAATACTCATTGAGGAGGGACTAAAAACGAACATTTCTTCTAATATCACTGACGTTAGTTTCGAGCAAAATACCTTAAATCTACATTATTTTAGTTGACAGTAACAATTCCTCAACGAAGATTTTTGACATAAGATTTTGAAGTCGACTTATTCATATATTGTTAAATTATGGATGCCCACGCAATTGGAATATAGATTAATCTACCTAAAAGCACTTTTTTTGAATAGACATGAAGTCGCTTTCCTTTATTATTTGCCTTCTGTTCAATTTCTGAAGTATACAAGGCTGTTCTTATCAGTTGATAATCTCACTTCTTGGATGGTCTCGTGTCAGTATATTAAACCAAACTCATCAATCGACTAGCGTGAAGATCTAGCATCAATGCACAAGTTCAATATATTCATTATTCTGGAATCTTTATCTGAATTATCTGTGTCTATTAGAACACAGACCACCGAGTCTTTATGGATTATCGATCTGGAGTTGTGTTCAAAATGAACAATTTCGAGAGCCTCTTACAAGAGAGCTGATGTTTCTGTTAAAGTTGATATTGTCGTAACGTACCATTTTCCTGGGTCCAATCTAAGACTCAAGGAGCCTATGAAGACAGTTAGGGTCATTTTATATTCTAATGGGAGTATCCAATTAAATGTAACAATATATTAGTGGTTCATATTTCATGTGTAATGAATAGCTATTTTTAAATACTTAAATACTCTATTTCCTCAATCGAACTAAATTCAACTAAATTTAATGTTTGTATCAATGAGGGCCTATTCGTTTTTAGATCATATCGAAATAAACTACAACACATTTTTGAAGTCAAATTATTGTAAACAGTTGAGTAAAATCTAATAATTAATATTATATCTACTTGTTAAATATCTTTCTGTTGTGAGACCGAAACTTACCTGCATCATGGACTCTTCCAACACTATATTACTAGCGTTGTAATATCCTAATAATAGAGTAGCCGCAGCAGAAGTACGACAACCAATATTGGACTCTGTTCTTTGTAACTTTTGTTAATATATCTTTCTTAACTCTAACCCGTGTTCTGTGTTTTCCTTCTGTGTACCGACTTTGGGTCCACATCACTTTCTTTGTTCCACATATTTACACATATACTGAATTAAAATGAAATAATTATAAATTAAGGATAAAGAATTAAATAGGAATGTTAACATGTAACAGTAAAGAATGAGAGAAAGTAGATCTTATACGGGCATAAGATCAGCATTACATGTTAAATGTTCCAGGATATAACACAAGATTAATTAATTATTTCCATCTCGTAGGTTATGAAATAAAAAAAAGTATGGACAGTAAAAACGACTAGAAGGCTTGAAATATTTTGCTGTAGAAAATGATCTACAAAAATATGTCACACACAGACACACAGACATATATATATATATATATATATATATATATATATATATATATATATATATTTGGCTTCGAATAAGGGTATAAGGTAAAAGGTAAAGATTGACTGAATAGTTTGAGTAGGGGCTTATTTCATGTTAGTTTGGAAGTATTAGTATAGGATAGATTTGGAGGGGGATTTGTGTAAGTCTTGTGAAGTGTAAATCATGGACGTGGACGAGTATTAAAAATACCTTCTTACCTCGTTACCGAATCCGGAAGTAGTCAGCCAAAACCGGATGAGGTAAAGATGGTATTATATATAGTAGAGGAGTGTGGAATGCCCTGTTTTTCATTGGCTGTTACTGAAGGACAGATGTCTATAAGAAAGGTCGAAGTCCGGTCTTATTAAAAAAAAAATTTTGTGCTTTGGTTGAGGCACGAGCGTAGCACGTCGCGATCAAGGAAGCCGCTTGGCTCTTCCAGAGTCATGCCGGGGTTTCTGTCGGAGCTGATATGATGCAAAAATAACCCGAAATCGGCAATAAAGACAGTTACATCACTGAAGACCTCCTTCATGCATCTAGGATGTATGATTGAAATATATATATATATATATATATATATATATATATATATAATTTTCCGTAATTCAATGAGAGAAAAGAGTAAATACATTAAAATAGAGAGATCCACAAGTGAATTTGCTTTTAGGTCATTTATTCTTCTTCAACAATTGTTTCTGACGTTTTAAGTCTTCTTCGGGAAGTAAATCATTTATTTGAGTGTTCCCTGTTTTGACAGTGTTGTGATTCTTTTTTATTCTAGGGTTTGTATTTATGAAGGTTTAGTTTTCATATATATCTATATATATAGTGAAGATTTTCCTTGTCTCATAAAATTCAAGTAATGGACTTTCAGTGTCCATGATAATAATATTTTCAAGTTTTAGCCTGCTTTGTCAAAATTTTATCGATCACTTTTTATGCAAAAACACTTTTCTGATTTGCATTATATATATATATATGTATATATACAGTAGCGGCCATAAGTTAAGGAAGGGAAAAACAACAAATATAATGTTTTTACTAAAAAATTTGCATATACGTTTAAAAAATTTTGCTAAATTATACTTGGAACATAAAATTTATTTATTACATATAAAGTTTAAAAATCTCTCTTTTTTACATTAAATTAATAGTGAACTAAATATAATAGACCGTTTTGCATGGTCAAATTTTAAGGAACGCTCTTGAATTATTTTGAATTAGGTTATTTTTAAAAAACTTGATTGCTAATTTTGATTTATAGTCAACTGTCATATATCGTTGGAACTATTTTTAAGCAAGATGGAAGAAAAAACACCTCATTGCTGAACTCGAGAAGAAAAAAAAGCTCCTTTTAGCAAATCATGAAGAAAGCAATCGTATTCTGAAATTGCTGGCATCGTACGGCGGTAAAAAAAAACGTTGTGTATCGGGTAATCAGTAGATATATCGCTGACAATATACTTGAACCAAAACTGAGAATTGGCAGGTCTCCTATGATGATTGTTAAAATTTCTTTAAAAGACCGTTTTGATATAGCAAAGTCTTGTGCATTTTATCAGAAAACAGGAAAGCCAATCTCTAGAAAAACTGTTTCTCGTAGGTTGAATAAGGAAAAATTAGTGGTTCGGATTCCATGTTGCAAACCTTTCATTTCGTAGAAAAATAAAAGGTTCGTCTTGACTTCGCCACAGAGCATATCACGTGGACATAGGAACAATGGAATATTGTTCACTTTAGTGATGACTCTAAATTCGTTTGGATCTGATTGTAAGAGGTTTGTAAGACGTAAAAATTGGGAACGCTTATCTCCTCAATGCGTTAAGAAAACTGTGAAATTTGGAGTAGGGAACGTAATGGTTTGATGGATGATTTTTTCAGCGGTGATAGGAGCCATTGTTCATTTTCACGGTAATATTAATTCCAGTATTTATAAAAAAAACAAAAAACTTCTTTTCCAGCATGCTCTTCCCCATTTACGCGAAGGGACAGTTGAAACTTCAATACTTATGCAAGACAACGCGCCTTGCCACAAAATTAAAACTGTGTTAAGTTTTCTTGAAGGGGAAGGAATAACTGTTATTAAGTGGCCACCACAAAGCCCAGATAGAGAATGAATGGAAAATCATAGGAGAGAAAGCTCAGAACAGAGATCCTCAAAATATTGATGATTTATGGGGTTTTCTGAAAGAAAAATGCAAAAATATCACTACTGCCTTTTGTAAGAAGTTAATTGACTCATGTGGTTGAAGATGTAATGAGATAATCCAATGCAAAGAAAAATTCATTGAATATTGAATCTTTCTTTAGTTTATACATTGATCTAACAAGGTTGTATAATGCATTTCTTAACTTTTGACCAGGGCAAAATGTATATTTAGGTTTTTTCAGTTGACTATTAATTTACTGTAAAAGAAAATTTTTTAAACTTTATATATAATAAATGCATATATGTTCCAAGTATATTTTGGGAAAATTTCATAAACGTACATGCAAATTCTTTCAAGTAAAATTATTCAAATACTTGTTGTTTCGTTCCTTTACTTATAGTCGCTACTATATATATATATATATATATATATATATATATATATATATATATATATATATATATACTCCCCTACCTCGTGGGGTTGAGTTCTCTGGCGTAGAAGTAATCGTGTTGCCATTAGCGTCTATTGCAAGCCTCTTCGTAGATGAACTGAGGTCTCGGCAGCCGTTGAACGGATGTATGTAAACAATAGTAATTGTGATTCATAACCGTTTAAAGTTTACTTCGCAGATAATGTTTCCTCTTGGCTGAATGGTTAGAGGTTTTGGCTTGGCGTTTGAGTCAACCGGGTTTCGATCCCAGCTACGGGAAGATACTGTCTAGCCACACTGATGACTTCTGATAGAACGAAACAGATCTGTCTGTGGATGACTATATATATATATATATATATATATATATATATATATATCAAAACCAACGTATTATACTACATTTTCTGCTTTAAATACAACATTGGAGGTCATATCGCGGAAACAGGCACATGCTTCCGCCAAAGATCCCACAACGACGAAAAAGCCAGCCGCAAAATATCCTCCAATTCCCCTGAAACCAAATACTTTAATCTACACGGATGCCCTCTATACAGCATCTAAGGTGTTCCAATAGAAAACAAAGTTCTGTTTCGTACACATACGTAGAATATAAAACGATATGTATAATTTTCAAATAGATAACTAAATACATCTCATGTTATAAATTCGCCCAATCCAAAAATAAAGGAAGCAAATGAAATAATGACACCCACACAAACATAAACTTAGTTTAGATATAAAAAGTAAAATAAAATTAGCGACCGTATTCGAGGGTGATCCGAAAACAGTGCGATGAATTGCGAGGCATACTCCTCTTTCGAGGGTGTGTCCTCCGATTATCGAATAGTTACGGCCAAAGTACGACTAAGCCTAAGAAAAAACGCCACACGTAAAGCGACAACCAAGCACTATGACTGGGCCCTACTCAACAACAGAGATATTAGAGATAAATATGCATTAGAATTAAGAAACAGATTCGAAGCACTACAAGAGAAGGCAGAAATAGGTACCCCAAATGACGAATATGAAAATTTTGTAGAAGCACACCTTGAGGCGGCAGAAAAGTGTATTCCAACAAAACCTAGAACTAAATATAGAGTCCCTTGGGAAACGCTAGCGGCTAGAGAAAAACGTGCACTTGTGAAGACTGCCCCCAAAAGCTATCAAAAGAACCCAACAAACACAAATGCACGAGAACTAGAAAAGGCACAACATCAATTAACAGGAATATACCTAAAAGAACAGGCAGAATACGTACAAAATCAGATAGATAAGATTAGAGACTCGGTGGAAGATAGACAATCCAGGATAGCCTGGCAAACAATAAACGAAGTAAGTGGAAGGAAGAGCACAGCCCAAGCAAAATTGAAAGCTGCAAGCCAACAAGAAAGAGTAAAACTGTGGGAACAGCATTTCTAAAATCTACAAGGAAACCCACCGGAAATAACGGATGAACCGATCACCAGAATTATTAGTAAGCAATTAGACGTAAAACTAGGTCCTTTCACAAAAGAAGAACTCGACTCGGTTCTCAGAAGAATTAAAAATAGGAAAGCGGCAGGGCTAGACGAGATCCCCCCAGAAGTGTGGAAGACTAGACAATTCGACGATATACTGCTCCGGCAATGCAACGCAGTCTATAGTCAAAATAGGATAGAAAGATGGACGAAGGGATGCATCCTTCCATTCCCTAAAAAAGGCGACCTCGGACTAGCCAAGAACTACCGAGGGATAACACTTACATCCATAGCAGCCAAAATCTACAATGCCCTACTACGAAACCGCATAGAACCCAAAATAGACAACATCCTTAGGAAAAACCAAAATGGCTTCCGGAGAAATAGATCCACAACCTCACAAATACTGACCATCCGTAGAATCCTTGAAGGCCTTCGGGCAAAAAACTTACAGGCGACATTACTATTTGTCGACTTTACCAAGGCCTTCGATTCCATACACAGAGGGAAGATGGAGCAAATCCTACTAGCATACGGCCTACCAAAAGAAACCGTAGCAGCGATAATGATTCTCTACAGAAACACCAAAGTGAAAGTACGTTCACCAGATGGAGACACGGAATACTTCGACATTGTTGCAGGAGTACTACAAGGAGACACACTAGCCCCGTACCTCTTTATCATCTGTCTAGACTGTGCTTAGGACTTCGATCGACAAAATCAGAGAAAATGGCTTTGAGCTGACTAAGAGAAGAAGCAAAAGGTACCCCGCAAAAACAATCACGGACGCCGACTACGCTGATGACTTGGCGTTACTAGCGAATACGCCTAATCAAGCAGAGACACTACTGCATAGTCTGGAACGAGCCGCAGCTGGCATTGGCCTCCATGTCAATGCAAACAAAACTGAATATATGTGTTACAACCAAACGGGCAACATTGCCACACTAGACGGAGCCTCTCTGAAACTAGTCGACAAATTCACCTACCTAGGAAGCAGCGTCTCATCAACCAAAAAAGACATCGACACACGACTGACGAAGGCATGGACGGCTATCGATAGGCTCTCGATCATATGGAAGTTTGACCTAACTGATAAAATGAAACGCAGTTTCTTCCAGGCAGCGGTTGTGTCGATACTGCTATATGGATGCACCACATGGACGCTTACGAAGCGGCTGGAGAGGAGGCTGGACGGAAATTACACAAGAATGTTGAGAGCAGTATTAAACAAGTCCTGGCGACAACACCCCACGAGACTCCAACTCTACGGACACTTGCCCCCCATCACGAAAACTATAAATGTTCGACGAACCAGACACGCAGGACACTGCTGGAGAAGCAAGGACGAGCTCATAAGCGATGTACTCCTGTGGACCCCCACACATGGATGTGCAAGAGTGGGACGACCTGCACGAACTTACATACAGCAACTATGTGAGGACACAGGATGTAACCCTGAAGACCTGCCGGAGGCGATGAATGATAGGGAGAAATGGCGAGAGAGGGTCAGGGATATCCGCGCTGGCGGCGCGACATGATGATGATGATGATGACACCGAGGTGTTGGGAAGGGCGCTACTCCTTTTCCTGGATATCTCCACTTTACCCTTGATACGTACTCGAGTGTTAAGCAAGGAGGTATCAAGTACAATTTTTAAAGTCTTTCGTAAGATGCGACCAGGGATTGAACCCAGGTCTCCTGGTGAACACTATGTCCTCTAGTCCAATAAGCCGGGCATAGTTTAGATATAGAATGACAATATTTCCTAAAAGTGATACAAACACTTTAGCTATAGACATCGGGATAAATGGGTGTCAAAGTGAAATGCCACATCCTTTGAAATAAGAATCAGGCAGAAATAGATGTATAATAACAACTTAGATGCTACACTTTTGCCACCACAAACTAGAGATAAACACATATCAACGACTTAACTTGGAGTGTCTTCCTGTTGATGGCATCCCACCGTATCTTTGGAAGTTCTTTATAGATGGATGACGAGAAAAGGTCTCCTCGAGATATCACGAGGAAACATACGCATTTATTTTTAAATGCTTCCACTCTAACGGTTTCACATGTAAGTGAACATTACATTAATTTCTTAACGTTTTCTTTAACTTATTAGGGTCATTTCATTTTATACGGCATGACATCTTTAACACACACACACACACACACACACACACACACACACACACACACACACACACACACATATATATATATATATATATATGATGTGTGATGAATAGTTCTTTGAATGACCAGGAATTTTGGAATTAAAGATGTGAAAGGCACGTTATTCGATATATTTTTCCTAGTTAAGTACAATTTATTTAACGCGAAAACGACAGTAATAAACTTATAAATATATATTTTTTATACACATACACACCCTCCCCCCACACAATTGGAAATTCCAATCTTAAACTAAGACACTTATCAGAAAACTTGAAAGGATCTTAAATAAATTACACACAAAATTTGTCCTTATTATTTAATGAAACATGCTTAAATGAACGACTGCTGCCTACCTACACACACACACATACACAGATACACACATAGACACAAACACACACAGAAACACAGACACTGACACAGACACACACACACACACACACACACACACACACACACACATATATATATATATACAAAACACCTCACACAAAAATACACACACACTCATATATATATATTCAGTGTATCCCAAAAGAGAGTACACCCCTTACATTTCTACAGATATTTATGTATATCTCTTCATGGGACAACATTGACAAAATGACACTTTGACACTATAAAAAGTAGTCTGTATGCAGCTTATATAACAGAGTTGATTTATTTTCCCCTCAAAATAACTCAAAATATAACCATTAAAAGCTAAACCCCTGCCAACAAAAGTGAGTACACCCCTTAGGGAAAGTTGTCAATATTAACATACACCGTGTCAACTGTCAATATTTTGTGTGGCCCTCATCATTATCCAAAACTGATTTACTCTCCTGGGCATGGAGTTTACCAGAGCTTCACAGGTAGCCACTGAAATGCTCTTCCACTCCTCTATGACGACGTCTCGGAGCTGGTGGATATTTGAGACTTTGTGCACCTCAACCTTCCGCTTGAGGATCCCCCAAACATGTTCTATTGGGTTCAAGTCTGGAGATATGCTTGACCAGTTCAGCACCTTTACCCCCAACCTCTTCAGTAAAGCAGTGGTCGTCTTGGAGGTGTGTTTGGGGTCATTGACATACTGGAACACTGCCCTGCGACCGAGTTTCTGGAGGGAGGAGATCATGCTCTGCTGCAGTATTTCACAGTACATGTTGGAGTTTATGTTTCCCTCAAAGAAATGTAACACTCCAACACCTGCAGCACTGATGCAGCCCTAGACTATGACATTCCCACAACCATGCTTGACTGTAGGCATGACACACTTATCTTTGTACTCCTCACCTGGTCACCGCCACATATGCTTGAAGACATCGGAACCAAACAAATTAATCTTCATCTCATCAGATCATTGGACGTGGTTCCAGTAATCCATGTGCTTTGTTGACATATCTTCAGCAAACTGTGTGCAAGCTTTCTTGTGTATCGTCTTCAGAAGAGGCTTCCTCCTGAGGCGACAGTCATGCACACCAATTTGACGTAGAGTGCGGCGTATGGTCTGAGCACTAACAAGCTGACCCCCCACCTCTTCAAACTCAGCAGCAATGCTGACAGCATTCCTCCGCCGATCTTTCAAAGAAAACATTTGGATGTGACACTCAGCACGTGCGCTCAGCTTCTTTGGACGACCTAGGCGAGGCCTGTTCTGTGTGGACCCCGCTCTGTTAAAACGCTGGATGATCTTATCCAGTGTGCTGCAGCTCAGATTCAGGGTGTTGGCAATTTTCTTGTAGCCTAGGCCATCTTCGTGTAGTACAACAATACGTCTTTTAAGATCCTCAGAGAGTTCTTTGGCATGTGGTGCCATGTTGGGACTTTCAGTGACTAGTATATATATATATATATATATATATATATATCAGTTAATTTACTTGGTCTCATGACAGAGTTATGAGAACTTTTCATTGTTATGGTGTCACGAAGACTAGAAATTCAAATTTCACTCGGTATCCAGTTTAAATATCACCGAATTATGATTATGAATAATAATTCTGGGCTAAGTTTTGTCCAGATTCCATTATCTTAAGAAAGTATGTTTATTTATACAGAAGCTTTTAAAGATTTGCTTTACTTAAAAGCTCGTCTAAAGATTTTCAATGATTTTCTATTATTGTCAGTTAGCTTTCTATTGTTGTGAACGTGTTATGTTGGGTGAAATGAAATCTTCTTAATGTACGTTGTTCTTAGATCTGGAAAGGTTATTATATTGTAAGTTGAGATCAATCATTTCCCACTAAACCAGCTCGACATAGAATTGACTATGT
>OY757905.1:23155018-23192518 GCA_963585895.1 Sepioteuthis lessoniana
ATGAATAAAGGTATGTACACAGAAAAATAATTCTCCAAATCAGTCATCACAACTGAATCATCACAATCGGTGTGGAGGGTCAGCAATTAAAGTAGAAAAGAGAGGAGATGGGCAATTGTCCGATTTCGATAGTGATAAAACACCTACGAAGGTTCCATCTCTGGATCAAATAGATCAGAGAAGGTTTAAACGGATCTTGGAATACATTTGCTTTAAAATATAGAGATTGTACAGAAACAGGAAGTGTTTAAAAGAATCAAAATTTATCAGCATAGGGTCTCTTTAAAATCTAATATTGCTATTTGATAGGAATATGTGGTTGAAGATATATATAATTGCTAATAAATAAGAATAATTATCATCAAATTGAAATACTTACTTGAAACCATAAAATTGCTTGCAAATTATTAGCATTACAAAAGGATCCTATAAATCATATAAATATGTAAAAATAATAGCTTCTTGAAGCTATTATTGTTTACTGATGAAAATTACTAAATAGGAATATTAAAGATAAATTATATTGAAAAAATGGCTTCAGCATAAAATATACCAAAAGAGTTGGCATGACACAAAGTCAATTAACCAACCAACCAAATAACATTATTCATTGGAAAGTGATGGAATGGTTCTGAACAACTCTTTTCAAGTCTAAAAAGAAGTCAAAAGCGTTTGAATAGAAGCTTTTAGAAGACGGTTGAATTCTTCCAAAAACTCTTTTAATACACGGTATTATTTCTTTTTAGGTTACCCGAAACTATGATCCAAGAACTTAAATGAAAAATATCTTTACAACGAGTGTATTGAAGACTGATCAATATTTGTCCACACCTAAGCTTTTGTATTTTCTCCCTTTTTATGGATATACTGATATCTTGGCTTAAATCACTGTAGCTTTTCGGATTACCTTTTTTTCAACAACTGTTAATGCCTTTCGTAAAAGAAAAAAATATATACATATATTCATAGATAGATAAATATCGATTCTTTTTATTATCTGTTAAAGTAAACTTCTTTAATTCTTTCATTGATTAGGAAAACGTTGAAGTGTGTCTTCCGGATATTGCCGAGATACGAAGTGTCCCGGAAGTTGGAAGTAAAACTCTACTCGTCTGATTGATTATCTCTCTTGAGTGGTAAACTTTATCTTATGAAACATTTCTTTTTTGAGTAGACATGATATTTCTGGCACCAAACATATGTGTTTTCGCTGATCCACATTGATATTGACGCCCAATAGAAGGATTCTTAATAGAGGAAAAGAAAGTCTTCGTTCTGCTATAGACAATATACAAGAACAATCATTAGAAGCTTCTTGACAGATTACAAACGTAATTGGTGTGCAAAATATCTGAATGCCCTCTTTTAAGAAAAAAAAACTATAGAAACACAATATACAGAGGAACACACTCCTCTTCTTCCTCCCACTATTTCTAATAATAATAATAATAATAACAATGATAATAATAATAGAACATATACAAAAAGCATATAAAAACATTACTGCAGGGAACATCTGCAATATCTTCAGAGTTAACTTAAAGACAAACAGAAATAACAAAGACAACAAATAAAAAAAAAAATCTTTAAAAAAAACAAATGGGAAGAAAAACAACTGTATGGATACTTCAAGCGACAAACCATGGGAATTTCTTTCAAGAATACCAAGACATAGCAAAAAAGAGAAAATCGGAGGATGGAAACATAATCCCTATTAATAACAGCTAAAAATGATGCATATGGACTAATCATACCAAAGAAAAGTAAGTGTAGTTTATGTAGGCAAAGTGAAGGAATAGCTTATCACATAATAAGCGAATGTAGAAAATTGGTACAAAAATGCAAGAATTTCATTGGGGAGTGGATGCATGTTTGTAGCTGGAAGCGAGATTTGCTCATAAATGCTTACAAGTTCTCCCCCTCTCCCTCATTTTGCGTCGGAATGCTAGAATGTAAACAGTCTGATTAAAAGACTTTTTCGTATCCTGAATGACAGAGTCACATTATTATTTTCAAAATTATAATATTCAAAAGGATATTGAGTTATACTATGCCACATAACTGGAGCCACGCCATTTTTGAGGGGTAGTTCATACCTCTTAGTAGGGAATACCAAAAAACCAAAATGGCTTCAGAAGAAACAGGTCCACGACCTCACAAATATTGACCATACGTAGAATCCTAGAAGGCGTGAGGGCAAAAAACTTAAAGGCGACATTACTATTTGTCGATTTTACCAAGGCCTTCGATTCCATTCACAGAGGGAAGATGGAACAAACACTACTAGCATACAGCCTACCAGAAGAAACCGTAGACGCAATAATGATTCTCTACAGAAACACCAAAGTGAAAGTGCGTTCACCAGATGAAGACACAGATTACTTCGACATTGTAGCAGGAGTACTACAAGGGGACACGCTTGCCCCATACCTCTTTATTATCTGTCTAGACTACGTACTTAGGACATCGATCGATAACATTAGGGAAAACGGCTTTGAGCTGACAAAGAAAAGAAGCAGAAGGTACCCCGCAAAAAGAATTACCGACGCCGACTAGGCCGATGACATAGCGCTACTGGCCAATACACCCAACCAAGCCGAAACACTACTGCATAGTTTGGAACGAGCCGCTGCAGGCGTTGGACTCCATGTCAATGCACACAAAACTGAATTCATGTGCTTTAATCAGAAAGGTGACTTCTCCACACTAGACGGAACCTCCCTGAAACTGGTTGACAAATTCACCTACCTAGGAAGCAGCGTCTCATCAACCGAAAAGGACATCGACACACGGCTAACGAATGCATGGACAGCTATCGATAGGCTTTCTATCATATGAAAATCAAACCTGATCGATAAAATGAAACGCAGTTTCATCCAGGCGGCGGTCGTGTCGATACTGCTGTATGGATGCACTACTTGGACGCTGACTAAACGGTTGGAGAAGAAGCTAGACAGCAATTATACAAGAATGTTCCGAGCAATATTGAACAGGTCCTGGCAGCAATACCCCACAAGGCACCAACTATACGGCCACCTGCCTCTCATCATGAAAACTATACAAGCTAGACGAACCAGATATGCCGGATAGTGCTCCTGTGGACCCCCGCATATGGCCAATCAAAAGCAGGACGACCAGCTTGAACATTCATACAGCAGCTATGTGATGATACGGGATGTAACCCCGAAGACCTGCCGAAGGCGATGAATGATAGGGAGAAGTGGAGAGAGAGGGTCAGGGATATCCGTGCTAGCCGCACGTCATGATGATGATGATGAGTAGGAAATACAGTCAGTGTATTATTCGAAGCTCTGCTCTGTTGGAATGAATACGAAAATAGATTTAGTAAATAGGTAAATGCGTTTCACGTTTTGAAGAGCGGAGTTTTCTCATGGATTAGTTTAGTATCCATGTAAGCATGCTCTCATTAATATAAGTATACATAGAGACCAGTAACATACACAAAACTGCTTTCGGTAATGAGGTTTCAATTCTGGAAGCTCTAGATATTATGGAGTCACTTCTTCATTATATTTTCTAACCTGGGTTGTTAGTACATGTAAAAATCGCATCTAAACATCAAGTAATCTGAAAAATGGTATAGACGATTTTGAATTTTATTAATATATTGGATCATAGAATATTTCTACAACCACTAAATATGAAGTATTTAACAGCAGTCTAAATTTCTGTGACAAAGCTTGATGATTTATATCATTAAGGGTTTTCGGACTATTGCCTTTATCTTTATTCTTATTTCCACAACGTTTCGGCCGATATGTCCTCCGGCCTTCTTAAGGTGTTTGTCGAACTCGGGAACCTACAGAGAACTTCGAACTACGTCCTTTACTGAATCCACGGGGATCACCTGTTCTGATTCCGTTAGACATAACCAGGTACAAGTGTTACGTATTCCTATGTTGTTACTCGCTTTCAGTCAAGATTGAACCTGCAACCTCTAGATGATTGCCTTAGAAATATAGGGAACCAACGCCTATAACCGTTACGCTAAGTGTCCTGGTGGACAGTTCAGAGTGAATTCCTGGGACTTATAAACTAAATGTTCTTACTTGACTAGGATTACTACTATTGTCTATGTTTTTTTTATCTGTTCTCATATTTAGATATTTTTTTATCTTAGCTTCTTAATTATCGGTTCCTATATTGTATTCATCTCTATACTTGGTCTACTCAGTAGGTCACAGGAGCCCATCATATGTGCTGATTCCTTGAGCCGTTTAATCCTCCAATGTTCAGCTTTATCAATCATTTCAACTTTATCCCATAAGGAAAGATAGTTTCCCTTTTCCATCCATATATGGTCCTCCATACCCGACTTTTCAATCTCACCTCATATTACTGCCTTCCAATGTTCTTCTAGCCTTACTTTTAGTGGGCGACCTGCCACACTTTTGTATATTTTACCACATCTTCAAGGGATGGAGCAAACAGAGTTCTTGATCATGTTGAATTCAGTTGGTGGTTTGACTCGGAAGAGATATCTCCAGAGAGTCGAACCACTTGTGAATACTGTCCTGATGTCATATGGACTACATATCTTTTGGATTCTTTTGGCTAGTCCTTTGATATGGGGCAGACATACCGTGGTGAGTTTTCGGACTTTGTCCTTTATCCTTCTATCCAGGTTTCTTGAAGCCGATGTTTTGCGCTCTGGGTAGTTGTTGCGATGGAGGTTGTGTCACTAATTGATCAGTTCTTCTTGAAATGCATCAGTATCGCTACTGCTGGTTTTTATTCGATATTGTGATAAAAGGACTATTCCTTTCTTTACCGAATATGGATGATGGGAGTTGAAATTGAGGTACTCTCCGGGGAATGTGGGCTTACGGTACATAGATGACCTGAATCCTTGCTCTATGCGTGTTACTAATACATCGAGGAAGGGTAGTTCGTTATCTTACTCTTTGTCCATAGTGAACAGTATCGATGGTCGGATTGAGTTCACGTGATCAATAAATGTCTGAACATCTTCCTGATGAGGCCAGAGAATGAATGTGTCATCTTCGTATCTCAGTCACATTGATGGCTTTTGTCATGTAGATTCTAATGCCATTTCTTCGAAGTATTCCATGTATACGTTAACTAATACTGGTGACAATGGTGAACGCATAGCTAGTCCTTGTTCTTGTAGGTATATATCAGATCCTATCCCGAAGTATGTTGTCTCCACACAGAAGGATGGCATCCCATTGAGACCCATTGTCGATAACAGAGGTTCAGCATGTCACCCATTGAGCCGCCTCCTTGTGGAGATCAACAGCCCACTAACTGGCAAGTCCTCATCATATGTTAAGAACTTAGCCCACTTTGTGGAGAGAATAAGTGATGCCCTCATTCATTCTAATCAGTTGGAGAGTTTGGATATAGTAAGTCTGTTTACAAAGGTATCTACTGATGAGACACTTGCTGTAGTACGGGATAAACTGGCTGCAGATCCCCTGCTGGAAGAACGCACCTGTATCCCGATAGATAATCTAATGGAAATGTTGACATATCAGCCAAAACTTTGTGAAAATAACAATGAAGATGAAGACAATAGTCCGAAAACCCTAAACGATAAAAAAAGTGTTTATCAGTTTTAAATGATTTTGTAAACATATTTTTGTTCCGTGTATAATTCTTTACCAAAATTGTTGAACTGACTTTGGCATTAAAGAACTTATCAAGAGTTGGACAGGAGTAAAACCCAGCAACCAAAATACCATTAAGGAATTAAATAATAATAAATAGTTTAATTAAATTCTTCGAAATGAACACTGCATTAATTATAACTTTTTCTTACACTGATCATTACTATGATTCAACGGACTAATCAGTCTTACATGTTCTTATGTGAACATCGTCCTTTTTTATCGATAGACTTCTTTGGAAGAGGTTTCTAAAAAACAATTGTAAATCAGATAAGATATACGTGAACAAAGGCTACGTACTGATTTATTTGAGACTTTTAGTATACTTGTTATGTTTTGTATTTTACACCGAGATTTCTTCTTGTAGATTTAACATCAATTTCCTAAAATCTTTCAAGAAAAAATATCACATTTGCTGATTGAAAATAAATTGAAAAAGGAGTTAACATCTATCTATCTATCTATCTATATTACGTATACCTAGGCCTTTTCATATTTATCTCTCTGCTATCTCAATCTATCATTCTCTCTCTCTCTCTCTCTCTCTCTCTCTCTCTCCATATTTCATTTGATTCATATCTATCTATCTATCTATCTAAGATAATTTTATGGGGAAAACTTAAGTATTAAATCAACCCTTGTGGCCTGTAGAGAGTGATACTTATGATTGAGGTTAGTTGTAATTGAATATAACCAAAACTTACTTCCGCTAACTATCTCCATACAAATAAAAACACCAAAATTCAAGATGAGCACAAAATGTATGAAATAATATTTTTTTCTGCTCCGTTCAGGCTTCCATCTAGCAAAATCTACTCTAATTTAAATATCATATGATTACATAATAGAAATGACTTGGAAAGGGTTTTTACTATAGGGATGATATGAAAATGTGTTTTACAATACAAATATTTTGAGAATAGGTTTTACTATAATAATAATAATGCATTTGAAATGTTTTTACGAAATGAAAGCAGTGAAAAAGGATTTACAATAAGAATTCATTGGAAAGATGTTTTAAAATAGAAATGCATTGAAAAGAAATTTATTTGAAATACATTAAAAAATAGCAATGTACCGGATTGGAATTCCATGGAAATAGGTTTACGATTAAAAGGGTTGAGGAAGGGTTTTTCCATAAAAATCACTGAACACTTTGTCGTGGTGTAAATGTTCAACGAGCTATGGTAATTTGATTTTCACTTGATACCCTAACCTTGTCCAAAACTAAGCTAAGCTTACGTTATGAAAACTATACATATTTATAGCTAATCAGCTACCATTCACCTTGCTATCTATCTGGATATTGCTGATACTCCATAAGTACTCTTCATTTAACGTTCTAGGAAAGAAGAATTTAAAGTTCTGATAATTGTGGCTTGTATAAAATATGGAGTCGCCTTTGTTCCGTGTGATATGTTGACATTTTATATTCACCATCATTCTTTTTTCAAAAAAGGACTCAGGATTCTAAAATTTCTTGGTTTGCACATCTGAGTCTCAGTATTTCGCTATTAGTCTTTGAGAAAGATAGTGACATATTAGCAAAGGTTCTATTTTGTTAATGGTAGTTGGATCACTGGCAAGTCTTGAAACGTGCAACAATATACTAGCAGAAGTCAGCAATATCTATAACTTGAATTTGTATATATATATATATATATATATACACACACACGTTTATGTTTATGGATAGTCGTCTGAATCAAAAGGATTCTATCTTCACCATTATAGCGTCAAATCATCTGAAAGACATTTATTTGTGTGTATTATTCGTGGGTGGTCTTGGTGCGGAAATTGACAAAAAAATGTGCCCGCGTGAATCAACGGTGTTCAGCGTGAAGACCCGAGACAGGAGGTACGGAGGTAGAGTTGGTCAGTCGGGGAAGAGGTAGACAAGTCAGAGGGTAGCACGGGAGCTGTGAAGACGATGACCAGTGATGAGTCAGCATTTTTGGCTCTTGAGATAACCACGTACACAATATAGAGTACCAAAATACTGCAGACTTCTCTTTCTAATGATTTTGCTGTCTCAAGTTTGTTATGCTCTATTTTCTTTCCTTCCTCCTTCTATTTGACTTTCATTGTTTTTGTTTAACATGTGAACATCCCGCCCGACCAACTGGTCCCGATTTTGTAGCGACGATCCTCACTAGATTATCGGCTACTAAGATACAAATTATAGCTGTGAATGGGCTGCACATTAGGTGCGGCTAAGGACATTGGATCCCCCCAGTCGGTGCATAGGGTATGGTCATATTGTGACGTGAAGGAATAGACTATAACACTTAGAGATTACGTTTACAATCACGTTACGCATTTAAAAGAAATAAACTTGAGTCAGCAAGATGTTTTACAATGCAACATTGTCAAGATTAATCTACGATATAGCAACAAAATAGTCAATACGTCTTGTATATACATTTGGTTATTTAATGATATCAACTGTTTTTTTTTTTATCTCACATTATTAAATGAAAAAGGACGTTTACAATATTAGTTGTGTACAAAAATTTTTGAAAAAAGCGACGGGTTTTATCTGAGTAATCAGTTTGATATCTAGATAATTATCTTACGGATATTTTGCATATGGTTAAGAAGTATAAAAAAACGTATTGACTGAAATCAATCCGAAAGTAAATATATGACTTGGAAAATACACTGAAATTGCAGATACGTAATTTAGCAAAATGTAGCGAAAATGCAAAAGTCAATCAGTTGAATTTGTAGTTTATTTTTGAATATTACGCTGATTTTCATATATATATATATATATAAAGTTGAGTGTAAATTTCTCTCTCTTTCTCTTACACTTTCTCACTATCTATCTATCTATCTATCACTGTTGCTTTTTTTTCTTGTTGCAATTTTTTAAGTTAAAACCGAATATTGTACAAATGATGGAAAATTTGTTATATGAATTTTTATATTATTTTACGTTATGTTAAATTTAACATAATGAAACTTAATAAAGAAAAACATAATGAGACCCCTAAATGTAATTATAAGTATAAGGCTCAGTGTCCCCTTAAAAGCAAGTGCCAGTATGAATGTATAGTTTACAAGGTGGAGGTATATAGTGGCGAACCGCGTAATGATAAAAATTAGAAAGTATATTTCGGATCCACCCAGGAAGCGTTTAACCATAGGTACCATAATCATAGAACTAGTTTTTCTCACGAAAAATATAGACATAGTACCAGTTTATTTAATTATGTGTGGGAGATTAAAAATAGGTAAGGCATTGATCCCATATTAAAATGGGAAGTTGTAAAAAAATGTCGCAAGTACAGGGCCAGTGATAGGGATTGTATACTTTGCAATGAGGAGAAATTAGCTATAGTTTCTTATAATAACGGGATTTGTTGAATCAAAGGTCGGAGATATTGAACACCTGTAGACACAAAAGAAATTGGCACCTCTATAGTTATTTTTTTTTTTGTCTCTGCTACTTTATCCCATGCTTTTTATATAAATGCTTTTTTTTATTTTAATATATTTCTTGATAATAAACTTGGTTTGGTTTTTTTTAATGCAAATTTACCATCCGGTGTGAGTTTTTTTTATATATAAAAATAGGTTTTCTCCATGTTTTCTTAGTCAGAATTTGGTACCCTGATGAGTCGTTTAGGCGAAACTGTAAAGGTTATTTCCTGACTCACAAAATATTTTTTGTAACTATATATATATATGTGTGTGTGTGTGTGTGTGTGTGTGTGAGTGAGTACAACATTTTATTTATCTACACACAAAATCATACACTCACATATTTTTTCAATAGACAACATCAGCCGCCAAACAGTTCTAATGCCAATGTTTCGGTGTTTAAGTAGGTGCTACCACACCTGCTGCCACCAACAGCTTTAAATACCAGACAGGTTATTATTTTGTCTCATCTATAATGTTGTGCATCTCATTGTCTCATATTACCGTTAATGATGTGGCGTGTCGGAGTCTTATTTCTATTAAGTTTAATATCATCTTCTCATGAGATCGTCACATTCACATTCAGTCACTTTCATTCCGGAGCGTCCGCGAAATATTATTCTATTACAAATGCTAATATCTCTCGATAATCTCACATAAAAGATTCAAGAGATCATTTATGCAAAATTCAACTTCCACATTTTCAGTGGCTTCCAACTATTGACCAAATCCAGCTCGAAGCTTGTTCGTTCACAGACTCTATTTGTTATAATCCCCAGTTTAAGGACAGGTAAGTCATGCTTATATTGGATAGAAAGATAGAAGTCCAAGGATATCATGGCATCCGAGCTTACTGGGTAACACATCACATACCCGACCCCTTTCCACCAATTCATCTTGATGAGATTCACTCTGGTTCACCCTCTGCTCATGTGCCTTCTCCGTGTTCTCCTGGCAAAAGACAGTCAACTCCACCAGGGAACACATTACTTAGAATCGGATCACACCACAATGTCAGGGCGTTGATTGGTTTGAATGATGAGCACTGGGACGTGGAGAAGAGGGGCGCGGTCTTGTGACTTCATACAATCAGATACTCCACTCAGCAGCCTCATGTTAATATCTTGTGAATAATATTCCTCGTGAATATGAATCGTTAGTTCCCTGCTGACTGTAAGCTGTTTACTACTCGTTTCACATTGAGCAGTGACAAGGTTTTTGATAACTTTAAGTATTTGATCATGGCATCAAGTAAACATCTGCAAATAGTTTGGCAGTCAGGGAGCACATGACACAACGTCCTTCGCTCAGCTTGGCACGATCTGTACACATCAGAATCCATATACTCCCTCAGGTTGAGATTCGTTGCATCGTATTTAGATTGCAGAAGAAATTATATCGCTAGAGGCTTCATCGACATCAAAGCACTCCATGAAAGCTTCCTATGCACAACTAGACTCCAGGTATAGGGTGTCTCAATATACATGGGACCCATGCGATTGCAAATAATTCTACATATACTAATGTATTACTTTTTGTTTCAGGTTTGAAAATAATATACTATAACAACTATTAATCCTTGATCACAATGCCTTGGACAAGAGAGGAAAAATATTTTGTGTGACTAATTATTTTGAAACAAAAATGATTCAAAACTGTCACAAAATAAATGCAGCCCATTAATTTGATAATGAATTATTACTGTGATAAGAAACTCAAAAAAGATTCCATGTCCTGGAAGCTGATATCATAACAATTAAAAAAATTGATTTGATATCTCTAGCTCAAAGGATGCATTTTTTACTAGATGTATTCCAAATGACCACCATTGCGCTTGTCTCAGTGATAAACCATTATCATATTAATTGGGTGAATCTACTCCAGTTCATTGGCCTAGTGGTTTGAGAGTTCACCAATAGTCCGGAAGACCTGGTTCCAATCCCTGATCGTGTCATACCAAAGACTTTAAAAATGGTATTTGATACCTCCTTGCTTAACACTCAGCAATATAAGGAACGTATCACGGGTAAAGTGGAGCAATCCAGGGAAAGGAGTAGTGCCCTCTCCTACACCTCGCTGTAGTAGCTATTGAAAAGGGAGCCTTCTGGTCAGCCTCGACTACAGTCGCCAACTTTACTTTTACTTATTTTGAGATACCCTATACATTGTTTAGCACGAGTCACTAGGACAGCTTATCGCTGTTACTCCTCAAACATCATCATTTTTTGTATAGTTTGGAAAAAATCTGTGTCGTACTTGGATGAATCCCAAAAGATCGTATGAAGGCTTGCCTTCCTTATCTTGAACGTTTCAACTAGAGTAGAGATTGTGAGCTGCAAGATTGCGTTATTAGTGTTAAGTCCTGCTGTGGATAAAAAGACGGTAACTCCCCGCTATTTACGCAGGTGGTTGTTTACAGTCTGATGAATTAACTCTATATGAGAGTTCGAAATGTGTATCTTTCATCATCATTATCATCATCATGTCGTACCGCAGGGACGGATATCCCTGATTCTCTCTTTCCACTTCTCCCTTCATTGTTCATCGCCTTTGGCAGGTCTTCAGCTGCTGTATGTATGTTCGAGCTGGTCGTCCTGCTTTTGCCCGGCCATATGTGGGGGTCCATTGGAGTACATCACTTATGACCTCGTCCCTGCTTCTCCAGCAGTGTCCTGCATGTCTGGTTCGTCTAACTTAGATAGTTTTCGTGATTAGTTGGTGCCTCGTGGGGTGTTGCCGTCGGGACTTATTCAATACTGCTCGCAACATTCTTGTGTAATTGCCGTCTAGCTTCCTCTCGAGCCGTTTAGTTAGCGTCCAGGTAGGGCATCCTTACTGCAGTATCGATACGACCGCTGCCTGGAATAAACTGCGTTTCATTTTTCCGATTTCCATATGATTGATAGCCTATCGATTGCTGTCCATGCCTTCATTAGCCGTGTGTCGATGTCTTTTTCGGTTGATGAGACACTAGTTCCTAGGTAGTTAAATTTGTCTACCAGTTTCAGAGAGGTTCCGTCTAGTGTGGAAATGTCGCCTGTTTGATTATAGCACATATATTCCGTTTTGTGTGCATTGACATGGATTCCAATGCCTGCGGCGGCTAGAGGGCACAAAAGACTTGGCAGTAAACCATATTGGTAATACCAACCCTTAAGTTTCGCTTAATGAAAAGTCTCATGGATGGAAATAAGATCTTTATAAATTGAATTTTTTTGTTTAATTTTATTATATCATCATCATCATGTCATGCTGGTAGCACGGATATCACTGACCCTCTTTCTCCACGTCTCCCTATCATTCATCGCCTTCGGCAGGTCTTCGGGGTTACATCCCGTATCATCACATAGCTGCTGTATGAATGTTCGAGCTGGTCGTCCTGCTTTTGATTGGCCATATGCGGGGGTCCACTGGAGCACATCACTTACGATCTCGTCTTTGCTTCTCCAGCAGTATCCGGCATGTCTGGTTCGTCTAACTTGTATAGTTTTCGTGATAGGTGGTAGGTGGCCGTACAGTTGGAGCCGTGTGGGGTGTTGCGGTCAGGACCTGTTCAGTATTGCTCGCATCATTCTTGTATAATTGCCGTCGAGCTTCTTCTCCAACCGTTTAGTCAGCGTCCAAGTTGTGCATCCATACAGCAGTATCGACACGACCGCAGCTTGGAAGAAACTGCGTTTCATTTTATCGGTCAGGTTTGATTTCCATATGATCGAAAGCCTATCGATAGCTGTCCATGCCTTCGTTAGCCGTGTGTCGATGTCTTTTTCGGTTGATGAGAACACAAAAGGGTTTTGTTACATATAACACAAAAGGGTTTTGTGGCAGTGAAAAATACGAATAAATAACAGTAATTTTAATTTATAAGAGTTATATATCAGAAATAAACAAACAAAAACTAAAGCTACAGCATAATGATGCATTCACACACCCAATAAAAGGCGCGCACACACACATGCATATATATATATATATATATGTGTGTGTATGTATTTATATGCGTGTGTGTGTGTGTGTGTGTGTTACAATAATTTTTTCGCCACCAGTAAACTTGTTTTGCTTTTTTAATATTTTAATCTTTTTTTAATATTTACGTATGTGTTCACTGGTACTTTTAAAAAAGTCGATTTTTTAGATAATTTTTTTTTTTAAGAACAGCTAAAATAGACTTCATCATTAGAGTCAAGAAGAAACAGAATTCCATTGACCTGCCAATATTTTTTAAATGGGTGTAAATTTGTTATCTTATTAACAATCTGAAATTGAATGACAATGAATGACATTTAAGCCCATGAAAAGTATTACGTGCAAGATTTATAAGTCATCTATCTTCTCTTCTACGAACATTATTCGTCAATATATAAATTGGATTTTTACTGGATCATTTCAACAAGAATGACAGATAAAAAGTAACATTCTTGTATGAAGATTGACAGAACAAAATAACAAATATGTCATTTTCTCCGGAATATCCCCCCACGTACATAGAAACACAAACATCCACATACATAAATGCAGACAGGGAAGTGCGCGCACACACACACACACACACACACATATATATATATATATATATATATACCGAAGAAAAGTGACAAAACAAATTGGAATATTTCTTTTATGTATTATGTTTTGATTGTTCTCAACTAGTGCTGAGCTTAGGTGCTCATCTGGAGAAAGGATTTGTAAAGAAAAAATTATCAATACATCATCATCATCATCATGTCGTGCTGGTAGCACGGATATCCCTGACCCTCTCTCGCCACTCCTCCCTATCGTTCATCGCCCTAGGCAGGTCTTCAGGACAACATCCCGTATACTCACATAGCTGCTGAATGTATGTTTGTGCTGGTCGTCCTGCTTTTGCACGGCCATGTGTGGGGGCCCATAAGAGTACATCTCTTAAGAGTTCGTCTCTGCTTCCCCAGCAGTGTCCTGCATGTCTGGTTCGTCTAACTCTAATAGTTTTCGTGATAGGAGGCAGGTGGCCCTACAGTTGGTGTCTTGTGGGGTGTTGCCGCCAGGACTTGTTCAAGATTGCATGCAGCATTCTTGTGTAATTGCCGTCTAGCTTCTTCTCCAGCCGTTTTGTTAGAGTCCATGTAGTGCACCCATATAGCAGTATCGATGTGACCACTGCCTGGAAGAAACTGCATTTCATTTTATCGGTTAGGTCTGATTCCCATATAATCGATAGCCTATTGATAGCTGTCCATATATAAATGAGTTTTCAAAAGAGATCATGTGTTATGAGAGAAAAAACAAGAAATGAACTGGTGACGTAGAATTTTCATTTGTTGAATGCCAAAAAATATTTGGTGATCAAAATTTTCACGTGTGCGATATACGGTAAGTATGGAAAGGTCATGTTTCAAATTAGCCCCAACTGATTTGGTAAGGAATTCGTTTATTTAGGTGTTTACTACAAAACTGTCTATTCAATTTCAATTCGCGCCTTGATGACCATTCATGTTTATGTTAAATCCATTTGGAGTAAGTTACAAAAGACACTTTATCCGTTGAACTTTGTGTTTTTCAACTATCTCTAATATTTTTCAATGCGTTATTCAATTATTTTTATGGTAGTGACTATTACATCTCTTAAATCAAAACCGTTTCAGCGAAAATTTTGTTCTATAAGAATCATTTGTTTGTCTAATTATGTTTCTGTAGTTATTTAGTCTAAAGTCGAAAGGCTGCTCTTACGTTCCACTGCGTTTGGCAGTGTGAACAGTCTAGTAAATAAATTATATTTTCTTCTTGAAATTAGATTCGTGATAGATCTTAAAAGTTTTTATGTTGTTGTGAAAGAAGAGAATGAGTTGGTTAACTTGAAGTGTTTGCACCATGACATGTTCTTAATATTACTCGACAGGCAAAATTTAGCGGATATTATAAAATAAAACAGGATTTCCCTTTGTCCAGTCAGCACCTGTGCAGAGGGGTAAGACCCTTCCCCCCAATGAGTGTCCTCGATATGACACTAAACAATCTGATGGTGAGGTTCTAGTGATGCTGGAGCTTTGGGGAATGCTCCCAGGTCCACTCTGGCCCCGCATGGTAGCACCTGAAAGGGCTCTATCAACGGATCCAATCGAACTAAACTGCATACTAATGCAAAACTGAATTGTTTGAATTAGAACTGTTTCATTAAATTGAATAGCTTGAAATAGAAATGTTTTTGACAATTGAACTGTACTTACATTTAAACTGCGTGCTTATTCTAAACAGGAATTCTTTTAAATGAAACTGTTTTTGACGTTGAAACTGTACTTACACTAACCTGAATTGTTTACTATAGAACTGTTTTGACATTTAACGGTGTGTAAACAAATCTGTACTTATACTAAACCGAATTAGCTCTAAACTGGATTGTTTGAACTACAACTGACTACTGGCATAAAAATGGATTTGGGTTACATAACCTAGAAAGGTTTATATACCATAAAACCCCAACTAACCAATAACAGGAATTCTCGCAAGCAGCGGTTTTATCAATACTTTTCTATGAATGTAGGACATGGACGTTGACAAAGCACATTGAGAAAAAGTAAGATGGTAACGGCACAAGAATGTTACAGGCTATATTGAACAAATCCAGTAAGCAACACCCGACGAAACCACAGCTGTACGACCACTAACATCCCATCCCTAAAACCATCAAAGTTAGACGAACAAGCCATGTGGGAAACTGCTAGAGAAACAAAGACGAAATCATACTTCAAACTCACACCCCTTCAAATGGTCGTATGAAATGATAAACTAGATTTAATAACATAATGATAAGCTAACTCATATGACATACAATTCTAAGTTAGAATTTCCCCGGGTGGCCAATGATATTGACCTTGTACCTGACAAATCACTCTTTAAGAAATAATCAGGTAGTGATTTGCAAGCTAGTATCTTATATTATTACTGTAGTAATTTCGATCTGCAGTGGGTATATAAAACGTGTTACACCTTACTAAAATGAAAGCTAAGCCAAGTAACTTTATATAATATCCCACGTTAAAACTTTCAAAAGCTCTTTTATTTCTCAGCGCTCAGACACCATTGGCTGTTACAAAAGAAAACAAAAGAAAACAAAAATAAAGATAAAAAACAAACAAAAACTAAAAAAAACGACGTAGTAAAATAGTATTTAATGTGTCCATTGAATTGTTTTAGACTGCGTAAGCTTTTAGTAGAAGCTGATATTTCAGTTACATCAGCATTTTGTTTGCTAATGTTTCACAGCTGCTCAGTTTTTCTTTGGATTAGTAGCGCACAAACACTTGAACATCACTCACCTTTCTGAAGAAAAGACGAGAAGGATATGTTGAGACATTTTTATTTTAGAAAAGAAAAACCGTGACTACATATGCAGAAGTGATGTACTTTTTCTACTTGAAGTCATTTGCCGTTAAATAACAATTTCTTTATTTCAATCAAAGATTTAAAGTAATTGTAAATGCAAAGAAATTGTGGTGGTCAGTCGTTCAGGTTCTTGTGAAGAGCCAAATATTTTTTTCTTAAAACCCTCTTTGCAACATTTATTTAGAAATATATTCTACATTCTAAAACATTATAAGAACCCAGAGGAGTTGTGACAATATAACATTGTATCTTAAGTGATATATATATATATATATATATATATATATATATATATATAATCTAATATCCCGTGCCAAACTGATCTCCTCCTCCAAAACAGGCTCTTATCAATAATGGGTTTCCTAACTATATTGTTGATGAACAAATTAAACGTATGATTAAAAATGTTAACCAACAAAATAAACACTGTACTACTCCATCCAGTCAACAAACATATATCAAACCTTTTTATCTTAACCAAATGCCCTACAATAAGAAATCAGATGAAAAAATATTGAAAACATTGATTCACAGAAATATACTCCCCACTGATTCTAATAAAAATATAAAACTTATTATATATTATAATAAGTTTAAAACCTCGAATTTAGTCATTAGAGATAATTCCTCTCCCTCGATTGGAGTTTTGCAAAAATCCAACGCTATATATAAATTTAAATGTCCTTTAGGAGATTGTATCTCTGATAATAATAATATATATGTTGGTTTAACCTCAACTACCCTGTCGAGGAGACTTACAATGCACTTTTCTGATACAAGTTCAATAGCTCAGCATTTAAAAAAAAACATTCATGCCCAACAACACAATTATGGAAAATTCTCACCGACAACACAACAATATTAGAACATCAAAATAATAAACAAAAACTACAGATTCTCAAAGCACTACATATTAGAAACATGCAACCGACACTAAATAGAATAAATTTTCAAACCAGTGCTAATGTACTTAAATGTCTTTAGCTACTGACACTAATTATAGAAACACATTTAAAAGCAAATGCAATAATCTTCAACGGTAAAGACGCTCTTTCATAGAAACAAAAGTTACATCACTTTTGTAATAGATCCTCCTCTGATGATGGCCCAAAGTCAGGCAGAAAGCAGTAGGGATACATGCAACTATGGATAATACATAAATCAATTCCCCCCGAATACGATAAAAGTCATCATCATGACGTGCTGGTAGCACGGATATCCCTGACCCTCTCTTGCCACTCCTCCCTATCGTTCATCGCCCTAGGTAGGTCTTCAGGACAACATCCCGTATACTCACATAGCTGCTGAATGTATTTTTGTGCTGGTCGTCCTGCTTTTGCACGGCCACGTGTGGGGGCCCATAAGAGTACATCTCTTATGAGTTCGTCCCTGCTTCTCCAGCAGTGTCCTGCATGTCTGGTTCGTCTAACTCTAATAGTTTTCGTGATAGGAGGCAGGTGGCCCTACAGTTGGTGTCTTGTGGGGTGTTGCCGCCAGGACTTGTTCAAGATTGCATGCAGCATTCTTGTGTAATTGCCGTCAAGCTTCTTCTCCAGCCGTTTTGTTAGAGTCCATGTAGTGCAGCCATATAGCAGTATCGATGTGACCGCTGCTTGGAAGAAAATGCGTTTCATTTTATCGGTTAGGTCTGATTTCCATATAATCGATAGCCTATTGATAGCTGTCAATGCCTTCGTTAACCTCGTGTCGATGTCCTTTTCGGTTGATTCGACGCTGCTTCCTAGGTAAGTGAATTTGTCTACTAGTTTAAGAGGGGTTCCTTCTAGAGTGGAGATGTCCCCCGTTTGATTATAGCACATATATTCCGTTTTGTGTGCATTAACATAGAGGCCTATGCCTGCGGCTGCTCGTTCCAAACTATGCAGTAGTGTTTCGGCTTGGTCGGGTGTATTTGCCAGTATCGCTATGTCATCGGCGTAGTCGGCGTCGGTAATTGTTTTTGCGGGGTACCTTCTGATTCTTTTCTTCATCAGCTCGAAGCCATTCTCCCTGATTTTGTCAATCGATGTTCTAAGAACGTAGTCTAGATAAATGATAAAGAGGTACGGAGCCAGCGTGTCCCCTTGTAGTACTCCTGCTACAATGTCGAAGTATTCTGTGTCTCCATCTGGTGATCGTACTTTTACTTTGGTATTTCTATAGAGAATCGTTATTGCTGCTACGGTTTCTTTAGGTATGCCGTACGCTAGTAGGATTTGTTCCACCTTTCCTCTGTGAATGGAATCGAAGGCCTTGGTAAAGTCGACAAATATTAATGTCGCTTGTAGTTTTTTTGCCCGTAAACCTTCAAGGATTCTACGGATGGTTAATATTTGTGAGGTCGTGGATCTATTTCTTCGGAAGCCATTTTGGTTTTTCCTAAGTATGTTGTCGATCCTCTTCCTACACCTTCCGTCGTCTCTCGTTGCTCCTTGCACACGATAAAAGTAATCCGGGAATTCGAACGGATCCCGAAGAAAATATGTAGACATAAAATGTCTATTATGTTTAATGACATTTGTATTAATGAAGAAATGCTGCCAAAATGCACTCTCTCTCTCTATCTCTCTCTCTCTCACACACACACACACACACACACACACACATATATATATATATATATATATATATTTATATATATATATTGGTATAATGGTTAGAATGTTCGCCAATGACAGGGGTTCAATCCCTAGTGTAGTAGCTATTGAAAAGGGAGCCTTCTGATCAGTCTTGACTAGTGTCGCGTACTAATATTTATATGTATGTATATTTAATTTAACGGTATGTCAACCCTTTTCGGTTTAATTTATACCAGGAGGTTTGGAAATTGCAAACATTCACATTTATGTTTAGATTTTTATGTAGCTTCTTCGTTTATTTTTGTGCAATTGTCATGATATACATTAATCCTATCTTATACAAATAATTTGCCAAGGGATCTATGTAACGCGTAGATAGGACTCTAACGGGTATTACCACTCTGGGTCAGAGTGTACCTGGGAGTAATGGCAATAAAGGGGTACTCCACACTCTACAGAGTTCCAAATCTGGAGGCTCACCATTATATGCAGTTCAGTGTCATACCCAGGATTCAAATTTTTCGGAGGTGGGGTCATAGCTCTCTGCAGGTGATACAGTCAGAGTATTCTAATTGTCGTCTAGACAGTGGGGAATGAACTCTAACGAAATGAGAAAGAAGAGGGTATTTTTGTTTATCCGATTGATGGATTTTACTAAGGGATTGAAGTCGCCAGAATTAATTTAATATCGAAAACCAATCATGGTAACATTAGGATATTTATTTTCTCTTTTTATGATTTACATTTAATCAATATTTTTTTAATCTAGCTTTTATTCTTGACGTTATTTGTCTTTTTAGAATCCCAAGTTCTTTTCTAATTAATTTGCTGAGAAAAAGGGTATGACGTAGAAAATGGAATAAATTTGCAATAAAAAATTATAGTTTGGTTTAGACATTATGTTTAATGGCATATCAAACCTTGTTAACGATTAATGTCAAATCTTGTCATATATATATATATATATATATATATATATATATATATATATATATATATATAATATTTGTAAACGAATAGTTTTTAAGTCAGTAATTTTGTTTTTGAAAGAACTGATAGAAGACGAGACAAAGTTTGGTTGATAATTTTTTGCTTCACAGACGTTTAATTTGTGAATGCTTTTGTTTCATTGCCCAACTTTATATATATTTATATATATCCTCTAAATTGAGGTTTGCAATGAATTTGTCAGTTTAAGTATCCATATTTTCTACACCCTTTGATTTATTTACGGGTTTTATTTGTTGTGTTTCAATCCTTGGCAGGTTTTACATTGTTGTATTTAGTTTTTTTGTTCTTTTTTAAAATATCAACAAATATACGAAAATATTGCCAACAGCTTCTACCTCATATTTACATAATTATAGTAACAAATACTTCAATACTAATTAAAAAATATAGATATATATGATAAATAAAAAATAACGGATTTCACATTCAAAGAAGGATTTTATGAAGCAACTTGTAAGTAATGTCCAAAAGAATATAGAGGAGAAACTTTCAGAAAAATATCAGATAAAAATGAGAGACATCTGAAAATAAACAACTCACTCAATGCTATGGTAGGCGCCTTTGGTGGTGTAATGTTTAGCAAGCTTGACAAGCAAACCTACACGAGTGAGTTTGAGTCTCATTAGGTGTCACTTTCATATGGCCTTGTGTCACATCTAAGGAAAAAGCTTAGTAAATTACCACTCAATGCCGTGGTACAGCAGTATAGATTAGATATAAGAAATACTTGTATAGTAATAAAAAAAAAGAACATAATTTATCTCAACTATCTTACATAGAATTTAGTTTAATCCACGGGACTCCAACTGAGAACTCGCGCTCATATCTCCTTTCTTCTTCAAATTCAGGCTAAAAGAATATGAGAAACTAAAAGATAAACGAACGGTTAAATCTATTAAATAGACAACTGTGTATGATTCCCTCCTTACACAGCTAAGATTAGTTTTGGTAATAAATTCATTCTGAAAATATTATTCAACTAACATAGCATGTCAATCTGATTTTCAAAACTCTTTACTTTCTAATATATATATATATATATATATATATATATATATATATATATATATATATATATATATATATATATATATATATATAATTTCTTTAAGAAAAAACAACGAAACCAATCACAAAGGATTATAAATTTATTTCCATCCTGTTACGCATTTTTGAAATTTCCAAAAACACGAAAAAAGATCAGAAGAAGTCCTGTTAATTTTTTTTTTCGTGTTTTTGGAAATTTCAAAAATGCGTAACAGGATAGAAATAAATTTATAATCCTTTGTGATTGGTTTCGTTGTTTTTTCTTAAAGAAATTATTGCTCTGTATTATTGGTACAATGAGCTCTTTACCAGGAAAATTTAAATATTCATTCATGAATAATTTCTTGTCCTGATGGAATTACTCCCAACTCCGGTTTAACTGGATAAGTATATATATATATATATATATATATATATATATATATATATATATATATATATATATATATATATATATATAATTTAGTTTCTTAGTTTAATGACATATCAGCCTTAGTGGGTATTTCCTCATAGAAAGAGAGTTTAGTCCGAAAGTTAACGTAATAGCGCGACAGGAGTTTGTACTCACTTTCTACGATGTGTCAGTCAAGCACATTAACCACGACGCCACGTTAAGCTATATATATATATATATATATATATATATATATATATATATATATATTCTCTAATTTCTTTTATCCCACTCTTTTAAAACTTAATTCCCTTTATTTCTTCAACTGTTTCCTCCTTTTATTCCTTTTGTCGTTCTTCCTTGTTTCCATATTTCATTCTTCTAGTTCTTTGTTCATCTACGTTTCCCACAAAGGTTTCCTTTTAATATTCTTTCTGTTGTTAACCTAAATAAAATAAATTTTTTAATCTTCATTTTATTTGTTTTCGTGTTTCTTTCTATTTTTTCTTTCATTCTTCTCTTAGGTTTAATTTTGCAGTCATGATTTCAAGTATTTTACGTTCATTGTTTTATTTATTTGTTTCGTTTAATTAAACAAATCCTTCTGACGTATTTATTTTACTTTTTACTTTCATTATTCTTCTAATTAACAACATTCATTCTTTATTCTTTACATTGACATAAAATTCACGTACACATCGTTTGTCAAATTTCATTAACCATTAAAATTGAAATCCTGCAAAAGATACAAAACAAACAGTCATTCCCTTTCTTGGTGCAACGATGGCAGTATAAAATTCAAAATAAAAGCTTTCGACAATAAGCTCATGTTTAACATTTAAATCTGACATGATTTTTGCATTAGGCATTTAGCTTTTAATAAATCAATTGTATAAAATGTCACTGACTGTCAAACGTTTAAACCAAGATTTATGTGAACAAAATATCATGCTGATTGATATTTTATTACTTATTTTAAACTCAGTATTCCCACCTTCTAATGATCACATCAGAATTAATGCTGTAAAAATTCAATTACCCATAGCCTTTATTTGTATGTAATGAAGAACATAAAAAAAGTTGTGAGACTTAAAGAGAAGTTTCAGTATGTTTTGAGTTCATTTAATTTCTGTTAAATTGTTTGAGAGACTAAGGGGTTAAATATTCAAGCGTTTCTATCGAGCATTTGTTTGTGATAAATATCGAACCCATACATTGCTTAGATTGGGCAATTTCCATTTTATTTAAATAATGTCAGATGTGTGGTGTGCGTTATCGTTGAAATGACGTCGTGAGGTAAAATTAGAATTTCGAATAAATTGTTTTTCAAGGCAACCTTTCCATTTAAAATGTTTTCCCAACACTATTTATCTGCTCACATAAATGCGAATTTATGCTCGTTCCATATGACACAAGTAGAAGTAAATGACAAGAATCAAATTTAACTGATTGGTTGATTGACGTTAAAGGTACGTTAACCCGTTTAGGGTTATTTTAAGCCTAGATATCGGGAATCACGTTTATTGTACATTTGCATTTAATTTTTTGTAGCTTTTATTTTTTTCCTGACGTTCCCATTGAATTCTAATAATCTTTAAAGAGATCTATTTGACCCATAGATGAGATTCTGAAAGGTACTACCAATCCGGGGCAGAGTGGTGTTGGGAGTAATGAAAAAGAAGTGGTTCTCAACACTCACCAGATATTCAGCAAGGGAGTTTCATCATAAGATATAAGTTCAGTGTAATACTTAATAAATCGCTTTGGGGATGGGGTTCTTACTCCTCGGGAATTGATACAGTCAACATATTCTAATCATCACCAACAGGACCATTCTATTTGTGAGGGGAATGAAACAGACTGTGATTTCTTTTAACTGACAGATAAGTAAGTTAAAAGAAATCACTGTCTATTTCATTAAAAGTTTGTTTTATTAAAAAGTTTCATTGATAACAAAGTCTCAAAAGTGAATTATTTGACAATCAGAAATAAGAAAAACTAATAAAAAAACAAACTTATAAATACAATGTCGATTAATTCCTCAACATCAAATGTAGTCTTGTGTCATACCCAGGAAACTTCCTTTTTTGAAGGGGATGGTCTTATCCTGCTTCGAGGAATTCAATCATTGAATTCAAAGCCCCAACCGTCTGGGGGCAAAAATTAAATTCATTTTCCTTGATGGACACAATGTATTCGGTATTTATTTTTGGTGTCTTGGCCAGTGGTGTAGTTAGCAATTTGGTTTGACTGAATATTTCTACTTTGCAGTGATCTTGATTCACACGAGTTGTCTAATACTCGTATCGAAGCTTTGTAAATATTTCTTCAATGATTGCATTTTCTTAGTCCTTGATGAAATGTCAAAAGCTATCACATTAGGAGGACATATTTACACCTACTGTTTATATCAATTGTGTCATTTAAATGCTCTCTTGCTCTGCAATATGAGAATACTCTTGATATTCAATTAAATAAGTTTAGTATTAAAAAGAAAACATTAGTAAAGCCTTAAGGGAAATACTGTTAGATATACCGAATAATTACATACGACATATAGACTCTGTTAAAAAATATCAATTATAAAATATACTGGTAATACACAGTTAATATTCAGAACCGTGTTAGCAATTGTTATCAAATTTTTGTACGTTTCATAGCATAAACTTCATTTTCTTTAGAATCTTAGGTGGATTACAGTTAAAAGACTTTCTGACGCTTCTGTAATAGAGAATAGACCGATCAGGATTTTGAGAAATGTACTGAGTCAATAGTATTTATGTCTCTTGCTGGAAGATTAAAAAAAAAAGTTTGACAACATTAAGACAAATTATGGTTATCTATTATATAAAAAGAAATTCGGGCGAATGCGGGGAAGATGAGAGAAATTGAGAAGAAAATGGAAGCGTATTGTGTTCTGCGATGTGGAAGACACCAAACAAACTTTCTAATACAGAGAATTAAGGAGAATGATATAAAATGATGAAATTACCGTTATTTTCTCTGAAAAAAGAACAGATTTTTAGCACAGAAACAAAATTGATTCTTTACATTAAGAAAAGCCAGACAATAACAGTTCGGCAGTTACCTAGCATGATTGACGAAAGGAAACGGGTATCATAACGGTGAATACAAAACTAACTTTTTATTTTTACATTATACGTACGTTTTCTGTACATTATACATACATTGTACGAATATTATAGGTATATTATATATGCATTATACGTATATTATAAATCCAATTAACTTGGTTTCCCTTTTAGACTTAATTTTCCCGAGAATATTTCCGTTAAAAGAAATGGGATATTTTCTAAAAGACTCCCTTATATATATATATATATATATATATATATATATAGCCTATCGATAGATGGCAATGCCTTTGCTAGTTGCAATCGATAAGCTATCGGCCATATGGAAATCAGACCTGACCGATGAAATGAAACGCAGTATTTTCCAAGCAGCGGTCGTGTCGATACTGCCGTATGGATGCACTGTATGGACGCTAACTAAACGTATAGAGAAAAAGCTTGACAACAGCTACAAAAAAATGCTACCAGAAATATTGAACAAGTCCTGGAGGCAACATCCAAGAAAGCAGCTGCTGTACGGCCACGTACCACGCATCACGAAAAATTAGACGAACTAGTCATGCAGGACACTGCTGGAGAAGTAGAGACGAACTCATCAGTGGTGTACTCCCGTGGACTGGTTCACATGGACGAACAATGGCAGACCGAGCAGCTAGAACCTACAAACAACAGCTCTGTGCCGATAGAGGATGTAGCCTCGAAGACCTACCAGAAACGATGGACAATTGATAAGGGTGGCGGTGAGGGTCAGGGATATCCGTGCTGATGGCGTAACATGATGATGATGATATATATATATATATATGTGTGTATATACATATGAATATATATCCACAGACAGATCTGTTTCGTTCTATCAGAACTCATCAGTGTGGCTAGACGGGCTAGATTCCCGAAGCTGGGATCGAAACCCGGTTGACTCAAACGCCAATCCAAGATATATATATATATATATATATATATATATAATGTAATTTGTTGTATTTATCATTAAAGAGTGCTCATACGGCTTAATGGATGCATCGGCGAGAAAATGACAGATTTTAAGCACAGCTGCGTGTGTGCGTGTGTGAGTGTGTGTGTATATGTGTGTGTACATATGTATATTTACATCGAATATGTTCCATATATATGCGTGCATGTGTGTGTGTGTGTGCGCGCGCAAAAATCTCATATTCTTTCAACAAAGCCTAAGCCAGAATCCATTTTGAGGCGTATGAAATATTAGCAAGGGGTACAACTGCCATCAATTTTGTGCATTCTTCGAACCGCTGATCGGAGAGTATTCTTGTTGGAGTAAACAATTACTCGAAACTATTTTCCCCTTGCATGCCAATAAAATCAAAGGCCTGTTTTTTTAAGTTTTTATTATGATGCTTAAATTTTCGCCATACTTTTCAATAACTATTCCAACGTATATATATATATATCATCATCATCATCATGTCGCGCTATCAGCATGGGTCTCACTGACAAGCTCCTGCCATCCCTGTCTATCGTCCATCGCTTCCGCTAGGTCTTCAGGCTACATACTGTATCAGCATAGAGCTGTTGTATATTGGCCCGAGCTGGAAGTCCTGCATTTGCTCGTCCACGTGAAGGGGTCCACAGGAGTGTGCCCCTTTTGAGTTCATCTCTACTTCTCTAGCTGTGTCCCGCATGTCTGGTCCTTTTAACTTTGATAGTTTTCGTGATGGGTTGTAAGAACCCGTACAGCTGCTGCTTTTTGGGGTGATGCCTCCCGGACTTGTTTAGTATTGCTCATGGCATTCTTGTTTAGTTGCTGTCAAGCTTTTCCTCCATACGTTTAGTTAGCTTCCATGTAGTGTATCCATACTGCGTTTCATTTTATCGGTCAGGTCTGACTTCAATCTGACCGATAACCTGTCGATAGTTGTCCATGCTTTTGCGAGTCACGTGTTGATGTCTGTCTCGGTTGATGAGGCACTGCTTCCTAGATAGGTGAACTTGTCTACTAGTTTCAGAGAGCTACTCTTTAATGTAGAGTTGTCGCCTCTTTAAAGCACTTATAGTCTGTCTTATGTGCGTTGACATAGAGTCCTAAGCCTGCCGCTGCTCGTTCCAGACAATGTAGCAGGGTTTCGGCTTGGACGGGTGTATTTACCCGAAGCGCTATGTTTTCGGCGTAGTCTACGTCCGTAATTGTTTGTGCGGGTTATCTTAGGTTTCTTTCCTTTGTCAGTTTGAAACCGTTGTCTTTCATTTTATCAATAGACGTTCTAAGCACGTAGTCTAGACAGATGATGAAGAGGTATGGGAATAATGTGTCTCCTTGCAGCACACCTACTACAATGTCGAAGTAGTCTGTGTCTCCATCCGGGGAGCGGACTTTTACTTTCGTGTTTCTATATAGCATAAGGTATATATATATATATATATATATATATATTTTGATAAACTTTGTCTCAAGAAAATCAGGAAAGTAACACCACACAAAAGAACAAAAGGACTTAAGCAATGGAAAGATTGAATATAATAAATTTCAAATAAAAACAATTTAGTGTTTTCGAACTATTGTCTTCATTTTTACTGTCATTTCCACAACGTTTCTATTGATATGCCCTCTGGCCTTTATCAGGTATTTGTTTAACTCTGGAACCTTCACGGAATTTCGAACTACGTCCTTTATTGAATCCACGAGGCTCGCCTGTTCTGAATCTGTTAGCCATAACCGGGTACAAGTGTAAAGTTTTCCTGTATTGTTACTCGCCAGCACTCAGGATTGTCTCCTTAGAAGCTTAGGGAAGCAACGCCTATAACCGTTAGGCCATGTGTCCTGCTGGGCAATTCAGAGTGAATTTTTTGGACTTATTAACTTATTGTTCTTACTTGACTAGAATTACTACTAATATGTATGATTTTTTACCTGTGCTCATATTAAGATATGTTTTTTCTTTACTGATATAAATCATCAAGCTTCGTCTCAGAAATTCAGACAACTAAAAAGAATTCATGAAAAAGTATCAAACCAAAAGTGCAAATAATTGATTTAGGAGCGGGTGGATGGAATGGCTAAGAAAGGGAAAATCAATTAGAAGTCTCTCATATCAAATGTTTCTAGCGTTCCACCATATTTTCAAATATTTGGTGCATGGTATATAAAATAATCTACGGTACGTTTTTTTCACGTGGACAAAATTATAAGTAATTACGTCTCTAGCAAATTATCGCAATTTGTCTGGAAATTGAAATAAAAAATCAAAAAGAAATATTTCGATTAATATTTTTTGGTATTTATGATATTTAATGTTGAATCAATTTGGCTTTTTCAACTAATTTACAAATTAAGAATGTTCATCAGAGACCAAGTTTATAAATAATTATTATGAAATAGCACTCATCATTAGGTTTTTGTTATTTTTGGTGTATGAATAAAATTGTCTGACCCGATTTCTACTTCTTGACGCGGCTGTTTGTGCTTCATGACGCAGAGACATATAAATAAATATAATAAATATAATGATTATTTGTGAATTTACATTTTAACCATGTCAAACTAATAGATAAATACTGGTTATATTACCTATTCTTTTGTATGTAAGGATTAGTTTATGGTTATTAAATATTATATTGATAAATATAAAAGTAAAGATGGTGACCGTAGTCAAGGGTAACCGGAAGGTTCCCTTTTCATAGGCTACTACACCGGGGTGTTGGGGAGAGTGCTACTCCTTTCCCTGGATTGCTCCACTTTACCCTTGAAACATACCTTATATCGCTGAGTGTTAAGCAACGAGGTATTAAGCACCATTGTGAAAGTCTTTTGTATGACGCGACCTGGGACTGAACCCAGGTCTCCCGGACCATTGGCGAACATCTTTAGAATAATATATTCTAACAAAATATTACATATAAATTTGCACAACATTGTTTTGAATATTTGTAATATATTTTTTATCAATTTAATTTAATGCTCCCCTTAGGAAACGGACTAAGATTAATTAATAAGTTAATAAAAATATCTAATTTAGATTATTTACACCATTTCAAAGTAGTTATTTTTAACAGTTTAATATTTCACCTTGTTTAAAAGAAATAATATATATATATATATATATATATATAACAGTGTTGGTTGTCACTAAATCACTTTGCGGGTTTGCGTCGAACCAAGGGCAATATAATATGGACCGTGCTCAGTATCTTGGATAGAGCTATTATATAATAATAATAATAATAATAATAATAATGATAATAATAATAATGATTTATATATATATATATAATTCAGTTGAGGTTTTAAGGGAGTTCAGCAAGAGATTCTGTCGGAAGAGGCCAGCACTCATCAAATCAGGTTAGTGGCATTTCCACCAGAACAATACACCAGTCCACAACTCCATCCTTGTCACATACTATTTGACCAAGATGGGCATCAAGACAGTTCTTCAGCCTCCCTATAGTCCAGACCTTGCTACCTGTGACTTTTGGTTATTCCCTAAGCTCAAAGACAGTCGTTATGAGACAATTGAGGAGATGAAAGAGGCTGTGACGAAGGTCATTGACACGCTCACACAAGAGGACATCCCTGAGGCCTTCCAGAAGTTGTTGGAACGGTACAACAAGTGCATTGCAGCTGGAGGAAAGTACTTCAAAGGGGACTAGAGTTTCATGTGTGTACTATCAATAAAAGTGCTCATACGAAAAACGTCTGGAAATAATTTTTTTTCTTGTTAGTGCAGAAAAAAAATCATCATTGGAGAGTTATGGAATAACGTTTATATCAGTGAATTTCACCACGAAAAGACAAAACCATTCCGAGGCATAACGATTTCAAATTAAATCAGTTAAAAATTAGACATGCAATTATGGTTTTATTTTGAATCTATTACTAAATTTAACTTTGTCTTTGTAAAATGTAAATCAATAAGGTGTATAAATCTTCCGACGTATGTTTTTATCAATTAAAATCTGTGATTTTGGGGAATACCTTAAAAGAAATGAAATTTTTAAAAAAATAAAAGAACGATAAAAACCATCCCCCCACCAAAAAAAAAAAACAAACAAAAAACGCAAAACCTACAAAACAGCAAAAGAACTAAAATAATTATATTCTAACAGAAAAATTTCAGAAAAAACATTTAGCCATTAAAATTGCTCATAGATTTCTCACACTATAGAGTAAAACATATTCATCGCCACATTAGATTTGATTATTTCAGCCAAAAACTATTTTTCCTGTTTTAATCAAATAAAGACTAATGATTCTTAAGCTTTTTTTCAGTTTTATAATATTCCAATTTAAAATTGAAAATTGTATTGATCTAAAAGTTTATCGATAAAATCGATGCAGCAATAGCAATGAATTTCTGATCAATATCATTTCATGCATAATTAAAATAGTATAAATTTCTCTCTCTCTCTCTCTCTCTCTCTTGCCCACTTTCTCTCTCTCCCTCTCAATCTCTCCATCTTTCTTTCTCTTTTTACACACACACAAACACCCGCACACGCACACACAAACACACACATAAATACATGCATATATGTGTATTTTGACAAAATTTCTACGTTGATACATATTTGATTAAACAATATCATCATTACGGGCATGTAAATTCAATAGCCCAACATCGAAAACATCAACGCTGCAAAAAGGAGAGAAGTATAAAAAAACAAACGCTCAATACTTACAAAGTATTTATGTACATGCAATATGCACAGCCCTGATGATAGGGCAAGATCGGACAGAAAATACGAGGGAACCAATAAAGGATAATACTGTAGAACAAGGATAATCTGTAGAACAAGGATGTCTATATTGGTTAATCATATATATATATATATATATATATATATATACGAGTATCCTTAAATAAGTTTCAAATTTTTTTTCGTATGGGCACTTTTTATTCATAGTACACACATGAAGCTCTAGTCCCCTTCGAAGTACTCTCCTCCGGCTGCAATGCATTTGTTGTACTGTTCCAACAACTTCTGGAAGGCCCCATCGAAGTTCTCTTGTATGAGCGTGTCAATGACCTTCGTCACAGACTCTTTAATCTCCTCAATTGTCTCATAACGACAGTCTTTGAGCTTAGGGAATAACCAAAAGTCACAGGGAGCAAGGTCTGGACTATAGGGAGGCTGAGTTACTGTCGTGATGCCCATCTTGGTCAAATAGTATGTGACAAGGATGGAGTTGTGGACTGGTGTATTGTTCTGGTGGAAATGCCACTGACCCGATTTGAAGAGTGCTGGCCTCTTCCGACAGAATCTCTTCTTGAACTCCCTTAAAACCTCAACATAGTAACCTTAACCCTAACTGTAACTGTTTGGCCAATGAATTCTGGTGTATTGACTTCCTTACTCTTCCCACACCTCTCATCGTCCCTCACAAATTCCCTGCCTTTCTTGAATCTCTTCCGTCACTCAAAAACTGATGATCGATTAATACAATATAGTCGAATAGCAGTCTGAAGCATTCCATGTGTTTCTGTAGCATTTCTTCCAAGTTAAAACAGAATTTTATTGCATATCGTTCTTCCTCACGTCTAGATTGCGTTTTTGAAATTCAACAGCTGTGACAATCAGGCTTTAGTATGTTGTATTCCAATTCCAGCTGTAGCTGTTTGTTTTATATATATATATATATATATATATATATATATATATATATAATAGTCTTTCATTGGCTGTTTTTATTGTCCCACCAATAGAAACCAGAGTAACAGATGAGTAACAGTAGTTTCCTTACTGACTCATTTTATTCTGACCGTAGACCTGATAATTTTTTCTGCCCAACATCTGATAAAGGTTGCCGATGACTAAACTTAATGTTCATCTGATAACTTCAGGCAGGTTATTGATCATACGGGTACCTGATCTATCCGGTCACATAAAACGTAATTTTTTCATAGCTGTAGGTGTATCCATACTACTATATCGATACTCAACATAGAAGATAGCACAAATATTGAAAAATTCTTATATAGGAACTATATAAAAAGGCAGCAGTCTGTCTAAAGTAAATCCTGAAAGTTATCGTCTCCAAATAATTGTACGGCCACTAACCTTTCATCCCATAAGAAGTTCACTTAAGACGAACAATAGATGCCAGATCTGCTGAAGAAGCAAGGAAGAACGCATAAGCGACGTTCTCTTATAGAATCCTGAACATGGACGTGCCAGTGTTGGGCGACTAGCAAAACTTATATTAGCAGCCTGTTAAAAGTGAATGTAGGCTAGAAGACCTGGCAAGAACGCTAGGGGATAAAGAGGAGTGGCGGAGAAAGAGTTGCAGTATTCCGGGCTACTATTGTGACTTGATGTCGATGATATATATATATATATATATATATATATATATATATATATATGTATGTATGTTTCTTTTTATACTTAAATTGGCGAGTATTATCATTCCCCTCATAAGATATTCATAATTTCCACAGTTATCAGAAGATATGGCTTCTATTAATGTTTTTTAAAGTCCGAATATAATATGAAGGAATAATTGATAAGTTTGGATAAAAATAAATAAATGGTCATAATGAAAATGAAACTAAGAAAATTGTTCCCTGAAAAATATAGAGCCAATAGTTTCTCCTTAAATTGGATAAGGATGTTTTATCAAGGTTGTATTATTAAATGAGATTTGGAGAAGTTTTCAGTCCCTTCCTATCATGCGCAGCAGAAAAACCTTGGTTCGTATATTTTCCATATTTTGGATTGTCACCTGCGTGATGAAAGTGAGTTTAGGAAAGTGGAAACGGAAGCTTCAACAAATTAATCCAATACCATCGTTTTTGATGATACAATCAGTTAGGATTAGAGTTTTGACTGGTTCACCCAATCCGTTGAAACGCTTTTTTTTTTTAACATCGATGAATCTCAAATTGCCACATAGAGTCCATGCAAATGAAAATTTTCTATCCGGGACAGCATTATGCCTACGTAGCATGAAACGAGCACAAAAAAGCTCACTGTGTACATTTACATATTCACCAGTCTTTAACAAAACGTTTCAACTGCAATTGCATGGTTGGCACCATTCCAAACATTACTAAAAACTAATCATATCAAAATCGTGCGACATTTGCAAGATGCAGCCACAATTGGAAAGTTCACTTGAATCACAGAAGTGACAGTTTAAAAGGTTGGAGGGATTTCTGCGTCATCCTGTCGTGCAGCTAGCACGAATATCTCTGACCATCTTTAACCATTTCTCCCCATCGTTCGTCGCCTCTGGCAGGTCTTCAGGGCTACATCCTGCATCCTCACATAGCCGCTGTATGTATGTTCTAGCTGGTCGTCCTGCTTTTGCTCGGTCATATGTGGGGGTCCATAGGAGAACATCACCTATGAGCTCGTCCCTACTTCTCCAGCAGTGTCCTGCATGTCTGGTTCGTCTAACGTGGACAGTTTTCGTGATGGGAGGCAGGTGGCCGTATAGTTGGTGTCTTGTGGGATGTTGCCGCCAGGACTTGTTCAATATTGCTCGCAGGATTCTTGTGTAATTTCCGTCTAGCTTCTTCTTCAGCCGTTTTCTTAGCGTCCAAGTAGTGCATCCATACAGCAGTGTTGACACGACCGCTGCCTGGAAGAAACTGCGTTTCATTTTATCGGTCAGGTCTGATTTCCATATGGTCGATAGCTCATCTATAGCTGTCCATGCCTTCGTTAGCCGCATGTCAATGTCTTTTTCGATTGATGAGACACTGCTTCCTTGTCTACCAGTTTCAGAGAGGTACCGTCTAGTGTGGAAATGTCGCCTTTTTGATTAAAGCACATATATTCTGTTTTGTGTGCATTGACATGCAAACCAATGCCTGCTCTGGCTTGTTCCAAACTATGCAGTAGTGTTTCGGCTTGGTTGGATGTATTTGCTAGTATCGCTATGTCATCGGCATTGTCGGCGTCGGTAATCGTTTTTGCGGGGTACCTTCTGCTTCTTTTCTTTGTTAGCTCGAAGCCGTTTTCTCTGATTTTATCTAAGAAAATAGTCTAGACAGATGATAAAGAGGTATGGTGCTAGCGTGTCCTCTTGTAGTACTCCTGCTACAATGTCAAAGTATTTTGTGTCTCCATCCGGTGAACGTACTCTCACTTTGGTGTTTCTATAGAGAATCGTTATTGCTGCAACGGTTTCTTTAGGTATGCCGTACGCTAGTAGGATTTGTTCCATATTTCATCTGTGAATGGAATCGAAGGCCTTGGTAAAGTCGACAAATAGTAATGTCGCCTGTTGGTTCTTTGCCCGTACGCCTTCAAGCATTCTGCAGATGGTCAATATTTGTGAGGTCGTGTATCTATTTCTTCGGAAGCCATTTTTGTTTTTCCTAAGGATGTTGTCGATTTTGGGTTCTCTGCGGTTTCGTAATCGGGCATTGTAAATTTTGGCTGCTATGGATATAAGTTTTATACCTCAGTAGTTCTTGGTTAATCGGAGGTCACCCTTTGTAGGGAAGGGGGGATGCATCCACACATCCATCTGTCTATAGGATTTTGATTATAGACTGCGTTGCAGTGTTAGAGTAGTATGTTGTCAAATTATCTAGTCTTTCATAGTTCTGGGGGAATATTGTCAAACCCTGCAGCTTTCCTATTTCTAATTTTTCTTAGAACCGAGTGGAGTTCTTCTTGAGTGAACGGTCTTAGTTTAATGTCCAATTGCTTACTAATAATTCTGGTGATTGGTTCATGAGTAACTTTCGGTGGGTTTCCTAGTAGATTTTCGAAATGCTGTTTCCACAGTTTTATTCTTTCTTGTTGGTTTGCAGCATCAATTTGGTTTTGGTTGTGCTTTTCCTTCTACTCACTTCGTTTATTGTTGGTCAGGCTATTCTTGATTGCTTATCTTCCACTGAGTCTCTAATCTTATCTATCTGACTTTTATGTATTCTGTCTGTTCTTTTAGATATATGCCTGCTAATTGATATTGTGTCTTTTTTAGTTTTAGGGCATTTATGTTTGTTGGGTTCTTCCTATAGCTTTTGGAGGCAGTTTTCACGTGTGCACGTTTTTCTCTAATCGCTAACGTTTCCCATGGGACTCTATATTTAGTTCTAGGTTTTGTTGGAATACACTTCGCTGCCGCGAATTTGACGAAATTCTCATATTCGTCATTTGGGGTACCTTTTTCTGTCTTCTCTTGTTGTGTCTCAAATCTGTTTCTCAATTCTAATTCATATTTATCTCTAATATCTCTGTTGTTAAGAAGGGCCCAGTCATGGTGTTTGGTGGTCACTGTTCGTGTGGCGTTTTTTCATTGGCTTGGTCGTATTTTTGCCGTTACTATTCGATGATCGGAGGACACACCCTCGAAAGAGGAGTATGCCTCGCAATTCATTGCGCTATTTTTCCATTTCTTGTTTATAAAGACGTACTCTGTACATTCCTATTTGACGTTCGCGTATGTGTAGGTCCATAATTTTCCCTCCCTTTTTTGATAGTTTGTATTGAGACATCTTAATCTATTGTCTATCATGAATTCTGTTAGATATTGTCCATTCCTATTTGACGTGTTGTGTAGGCTGTATTTGTTGTTTCCGTTTTTCACTATCTGGGCATTCATGTCTCCGCCAATGACTAACATGTTGTGTTTCGGAATGTTACGTACTAGAGAGGATAGCGCATCGTAGAAGGCGACTAGTTCATTTTCTTCACTAACATTGGTTGGGCTGTAGCAGGAGATTATTTTTGCTCTTGGTTTGCCATTAAACGTAGCTGGCATCATCCTAGGTTGTATTCTCTCAATGCTATTAAGTGTTTTTAATGCTCTTGGTCCTATAAGCATTCCTAACCCTCCTACTGTGGAATTGACAGGGTTTTTCCATGCTGATACAGTGGCTAGCGTTCATCCATTGCCAGTATCGTGATATTTGATATCTTCGGTGTGCGTGTATCTGTGTCTCTTGTATGCATATTATGTCTATCTTATGTTCTACGGCCGATGCAGTCAGCTCTGGTAGTTGACCTATTCTATTTAAGGTTCAAACGTTAAATGTCGCTATTTGTATTGTTTGTTTGCATTTTTGTAGTTTTTGTTGTTTGAGCTTTGTAGCTGATTTTTCGAACACTGAGGCCAGGCTCCAACCTCAGCAGGACACACCTCTTTTTTACCCGCGCGAAGAGCGATGCGGTTTATGTATGTGATTTGAGTGTAGGTCATGGTTATCTTTCGATGGCTGTTTTTATTCTCATCTATAGAAGCCACTCTTATAGATGAGCAGCAGTAGTTCCCCGATCGAACTGACGATCCTGAGCGCTGAGCCACAAGACTCACACGTCCAGGACCAGGTTAGGCATTGTGTTAGGCCGTCAGAGAGTTTATTCGCATACCTTTACGTCCATCATGCTGCTTTCCATGTGTACGTAAAAAAAGAAACAAAAAGGTGTGGGGGGGCTTTCTTTACCCGTAAGTTTTAACTTAGTTAAAGTCCAACACTAATGTTCATTTATAAGATTTTTCGGATTATTTTCACCTGTCTTCTGATACTGTCCCTAACATGTGTTTTTTTTTGTATTGGGGACTTCCTTTACTTAACCTATTTTTTTCTAAACTACTATGGGGGGTGGAGCAGTGGGAATTCTAAGCTTTTAGAAAAGATTCAGAACCATTTGCCGTGTATGCTAACACATTTGGCCAGAGTCATATATTCAATTTGGATTTACGGTAAAAGTGTCTTCATATTTAAAACACACTGTACAAGCGGCATTTTACGAAGAATAAAACAGCATACAATTTTGTAAAATTTTCGGCCTTTGAAATTAGTAGGACTTAAAGACATTATACTAACAAGTATTGAACCTTTGATTTTTCTGGTGGCACAAGCTAGTTCGTCATCTCTCCAGTTCTGCTCTACAGTTTAGTCACTAATGAATTTAAATATAATTTGGGAAGGTCTTGGGGAGGGGGACACTAGTTATTTCGTCATTTTTGGGGGGTTTCTTTTTCGTGGGGTGACATTGGGACTTTTACTTAGGCTGTTTGGATTTTTTTTTAACTACTACGGGTGGGGAAGATGTGGGTATTCTAAGCTTTTAGAAAAGATTCAGAACCATTTGCCGTGTATGCTAACACATTTGGCCAGAGTCATATATTCAATTTGAATTTACGGTTAAAATCTCTTTACATTTAAAACACACTGTACAAAAATTTATAATATATTCATTCATTATTATATAATAGCTCTATCACAGATATTGAGCACTAACTAAATTATACCGCATTTGGGCAGCCACAAACCCACCAAGTGAGATAGTGACAACCATATATTGTTGTAATATATACATATACATACGTGTATATATATATATATATATATATTTATATATATAAATTGTGCATATATATATGTGTGAATGTATGTGTGTCTGTTTTAGAGTGAGTCTGCGTTTGAAAAAAAAAACAGTTACGTAAACGTCAATAAATAAATCTTATAAATTTGGTAATCCTGAAAATTTAATAATTTTTTTCTAGTGGTGCGTTTTATAAAAAATTGTTTACAATCGAACACTGCTAAAGGTTTTAGTTTTTGAGGTTTATTATTCCTATGGGCATTAAAATTGATCATTCTTATCGACGTTCTCTCCGATGATTAAAATCTAGGTTGTTGTTTTGAAATATATTCAAATTTGAAAATAAATTTAACCTTTTTGTTTCTTTTAGAAGAGGTTGTTAAGTTAGAAAATCAATCTAAAAATGTTAAATGAGAAACAGCGAATATTTTGACATTTCGATATTTCTAATCTCAAGATAATGGATTATGTGAATGTAAGTGTTTGGGGAAAAATCAAGTAGTTTTTGTGGTGGTTCAATTTGCTGTTAAGTCTGTAGAGAGCCCAGGAGTGGATTTGTACTCGACATATATATATATATATATATATATATATATATATATATATATATATATATATATATATTAAAATGAATAGGTCTGCAACTGATTTAAATCATTTGCGAACCAATCCATCAA
>OY757905.1:23195018-23312518 GCA_963585895.1 Sepioteuthis lessoniana
AAATATAATAAACTTTACATGAAGCACTCAATGTGGATAATTCCGTTTCTGTATACCTATTGAATCAATTGATAATATAATATAATATAATATAATAAAATATAATATAATATATTGGATAAATATCGGAACAAACGACATTGACTCTGTGTCTACATAAAATGCATTATCATGAATATTAAGCATTCTTTATTTTTAAATATATCAAAAAGATATATATATATATATATATATATATATATATATATATATATATATATATATATATAGTTTATTAGAACTTCTAAGGAAATATAATATCTGATAGCTTCCGTTCCGGTGAAAATAAGCGTTGTGGCCTTTAAGAACTCTCCAACGATTTTAATTGAACAATTCTGCCAATTTGTGGTGACATGAGTGGAATCCAAGATCTTAAATGATGATGATAATGTTGAGGTGTATATATATATATATATATATATATATATATATATATATATATATATATATGGGGGGTGCATTCCTAAAAGATTTTTTATTTATAGATATCTTTCAGATATAGATAGTGGTCTTGACATCTCATTATTATTTGATTCATATATGCAGAGATTTGACGTTATGTACATATAACCAAAAATTACCCTTGAGATTCAAAAATGTGATATCTGTGTGAGAAGAACTATCGAAGAAAAGAGAAAATTAAGAGCTTCTAGCAAAGTGATATTCATCTGCTTATATAAAGCCCATTTTTGTAGAACTGTTCAAAGAAAGGAAATGAGAATGGAAATACGAAAGTATTGCTTTGCTCTAAGAGTTTTAAATCACAAAAGGCGTTAATGAACCTATTTATGCATACTTTTCCTTGGATATTTTTTGTTAAGCTTTTAACAAAATCTCAGTGTTTCTCATGGGAATAAGAATAGAATGTAAGTTTAGATTGTATGATTAGGAAGAATATCAGAGCTATTTTAAATTTAAAAAATACCTTTTTCACTATTATTGTTTTTGTGATATGACGAAACATACTATGATAATGGCTATAAACCTTTCCATCTCTTATTTACTTGGGAAATATGACGTGAAAGAGACTTTAGTTAGCGTGCTATTGTTTCGGGTAAAATGTTTTCCTGATTTATAGAAAATGAGTTACTTTTCTATGTCTCTATCCGTTTCTGTCGTTCAGTTTGTACATTACTTTCACTTTGGATTTTGTCCGAAGAATTGTTCAAGCGAGATATGCGCAAAAATTGATTTAGAATTCGATGTTGATTCATTCAAGTGATTAAATATGTATTCTGCAAGGCTAAAGTTTGCTGGTGGAAGACATCTACAGATGATTTGAAGGTGAATACTCCGGGAAAACGTTTTCATGTTCAGGATACCTTTTATCACAGAAAGATGAACAGATAGCCATGTGTTTCATGTGTTTTAAACCAGATGGTTTCATCTCCACATTATACTTCAAACCTCTGAAATTAGTAGACTATTTAACATATGTTGGAAGCAATACTTCATTTGCTGAAAGCGATGTAATCCAAGGCTTAGGAAAGTCATGGACTTCGGTCGACAAATTATCAAGCATATGGTAATCTATTCTATATGTTGAAATAACGCGGGAATTCTTCTAAGAAAGAGTGCGTTCAGTACGATTGTATAGGTGTACCACATTTAATCTAACGAGAGGCTCAGAGAAAAATTTTGCTGGCAACTACACAACGATGCTGTATGCGATTTTGAAGAAATACTGGACCCCTCATTCATTCAAAACAGGAACTGTGAGGCCATTTTCTTTTCATCTCTCAAAACATCAAAGTAAGAAGAAAAAGACATGGTGGAGCATCAGAGCCAAATTCATCAGCATAGTTTTCTTGTGGACTCCCACATGGGACACGTGTACTGGGCGAAAGAAGGGTATTCATCAATTCTGTCCGGACGATAATCACCGTTTATAGGACCTTCAAAGATCAATAGACAGCAGAGACGGATTTCGAGAGAGATCATGCTAACAGCACAGCGTAAGGGTGATTATATATATATATATATATATATATATATATATATATATAAATAGAGAGAGAGAGAGAGAGGTGGGTAGAGAAATATTGATTACAATGTAATCCAAGAAGAAGGAGTGAATTATTAAGAAGTAATATATATATATATATATATATATATATATATATATATATATATATATATATATATATACGTGTGTGTGTGTATGTGTGGAGATACATATGTACGCATATATGTGCATATACATATAGATATACATATATGTATATATAAATATATATATATATATATATATATATATATATATGTATCTATATATATGTGTGTTTGTCTATATGCATATAAATATATGCATACGTATTAATTTGAGTGCGCACACATATATATTTATATATACGTGTATATGTGTATGTGCCGATATTAATACATATTCATGTATATATGTATATATATATATATATATATATGCAAACATACATGTGCTCATTGCGCATGTACCTGAAATATATATATATATATATATGTATATATAAAGCGAGATTAGGAGAACAATCTTATAAAATCATTTGACTCATCAAAAGATTTCAAATGATTGCCAGTAGAGTTGAGTGAATAAAAAGACAGTCTAAATCACACATTTTGTATTCTTACTTACTTAATATTTGCATATGTTTTATATTACAAAACATTTGAAAATATATAAAACTATTACTTAAATGTGAATATCTTGAATATATATATATATATATATATATATATATATATATATATATATATATATATACCGATAGATAGATCTACGTTAGTATAGCGTCGACACCGTTCAACTGCCCTTGATAACTATTTCTTGCCAATGCAAACATCTGTCCAACACTACTTTTTTGGTCTTTCTATATCACTCAGTTTCTCTTTCTCTCTCTCTCTCTCTCTCTCTCTCTCTCTCTCTCTCTCTCTCTTTATATATGTATATATATATATGTGCGTATATATATATATATATATATATATATATATATATATATAGTTATATGGTTTGTAATTGTTTTCAATAAAAAGTGATCAATATCGCTGATAGAGTATATATACATATATTCAGGAGTCATATCTATTCAGTTGTAGGTTGTCATATTGATCTTTGTATTTAACATCAAATCCATTTTTATACAAATAATCTGTTCTATTTCAAACAATTCAGTTTAGTATGAATACATAGTTTCATTGTCCAATGTTTTCTATTTCAAGTTATTCAGTTTATTCAAATAGTTTTATTTCAAACAAGTCAGTTTAGTATGAGTATATTTTTGTCAACATATAGTTAAATACTAAAAGAGTTCTATTTCGAACAATTTAGTTTAGCCTAAGTACACTTTCAATGACAAAACAATTCTATTTCAAACAATTCAGTTTTTCATGCATACGCAGTTTAGTTCTATTAAGTCTCTGGATAGGAGCCTTTCAGGTTCTACCACTCCGGGTCTTAGAGGACCTGAGCGCGATGGCAATGAAGGGGTACCGTGCATTCTTCAAAGCTCAAGCATTCCAATATCACTTTCAGATTGTTTAGTGTCATATTCTGGTCTCTTGTTAGTGTGTGTGGGGGTATTACCCCTCTGCAGAGAAGCAGTTGGCTGACTAGGCATTGTAGATCTATATTTGAACAGTATGTGTCTATTCAATATATATATATATATATATATATATATATATATATATATATATATATATATATATATATATATATCGCAATGAGTGTAATCACATTTCTGTCCAACTGTTCTCATCGAAATACGGGCTGCTGGAACTATCGCAACCATATTTTAGTTGCTTGCTAATAAGACACCACTAATGTTAGCACCATAGAATTGTTTGAGAAAATTCTACATCCTTTATGCTTTTCGGTTTGTGGTTCCAATTTACATGTTAAATATAAGGTTAAACTGAACTCTTGATTTGTCTCCCTCAGGTTATCTTTGTCTTTTATTCTAACCATTTGAATTAGATATCTGACGGAAATTTTTGTGACCGGGAGTCGAACGTTCGCCACTAAGTTTTTCTTTTTTTCACGTCATGAGAAAATTAAGACGTAAAAACTTTTTTTTATCGTTCCTTCAAGCAATTATAACCAGAAGAATCATAAGGGTAAACCTTTTAATGACTTTTATGAAATAAGTTCTCACAAAAGAATAATTTTTTTTTGATACCATTAAACGTGAGCTAGCTGGATTATGAGTCACTGATTTTCTTCTGTTGATATTAAATAAAGGATTTTGAAACAAAAGAAAAGAATTATAAATCGGTTCTATTTAAGGCTTATATAACTTTTTCGTGTTTTCCAGAAATCTATTCGTAATTATCTGTATTTTAGCTCTAACACTTACTTTAAAATCCATTGTGCTTTATAACAATATACCAAACATATTAGATATACGTTAAAACTAAGAATAATACCTTAAAAAGAAAAAGAAAACTCTGGTTATTAAAAAGCCCTCATAAGCCAACAATTTTTACTTCTTTCTTTTTACAGACGCAGCAATGGCAGTTTTAATAATTTTCAATTTTATCATAATTCAGAACAAATCTCAAGGCCAAACGATCAAGAAGTTTAAAATTTATTTCAAGAATGATTTCTATAGTCACGGAGAGCAACGTGTTGCAATTAGTCTGATTCAATTAATCTAGAGTTCAATTCGATGGTCCTTTATTGAAAACAATTACCCCATTGAGGCATTCTGCATGAAGTAGCTTAAACGTCCCTCCTACCTAGGAGGGTTTTCTACTATATTGATTAAAAAGTTGGTCACAGTCTGTGGTCAGGTCTTTTAGCCAATCATTTTCATAGTCTAGTGACCGGGTGTTGAAAATAGCACTCTGTTTAGTTTGATGATGTTTGAGAGATATCGCTTTATTTGAACAAATATAGCAGAATGCGAAGAAATTGAGGATGAATCACGTATAATTTTTTTCCACTCACACACACAAAAAAACATTTGGTCAAGTAACATTCATCAATAGAGAAAAGTAAGAAATGATGAAAATGTTGTAATATCTCATTAACTTACTAATTATTTCATATACGTTTCTTGCTCAAAGAAACATAATTGGGATGACTCATCAAATGGTGACTATTTTACGTGCGTTTCCGGGCCATTGTCTTAATGAATAGAGTGTTTGCCAATGGTCCGGGAGACCTGGGTTCAATCCCAGGTCGAGTCATAACAAAGACTCATCAAATGGTGACTATTTTACGTGCGTTTCCGGGCCATTGTCTTAATGAATAGAGTGTTCGCCAATGGTCCGGGAGACCTGGGTTCAATCCCAGGTCGAGTCATAACAAAGACTCATCAAATGGTGACTATTTTACGTGCGTTTCCGGGCCATTGTCTTAATGAATAGAGTGTTCGCCAGTTGTCCGGGAGACCTGGGTTCAATCCCAGGTCGAGTCATAACAAAGACTCATCAAATGGTGACTATTTTACGTGCGTTTCCGGGCCATTGTCTTAATGAATAGAGTGTTCGCCAATGGTCCGGGAGACCTGGGTTCAATCCCAGGTCGAGTCATAACAAAGACTCATCAAATGGTGACTATTTTACGTGCGTTTCCGGGCCATTGTCTTAATGAATAGAGTGTTCGCCAATGGTCCGGGAGACCTGGGTTCAATCCCAGGTCGAGTCATAACAAAGACTCATCAAATGGTGACTATTTTACGTGCGTTTCCGGGCCATTGTCTTAATGAATAGAATGTTCGCCAATGGTCCGGGAGACCTGGGTTCAATCCCAGGTCGAGTCATAACAAAGACTCATCAAATGGTGACTATTTTACGTGCGTTTCCGGGCCATTGTCTTAATGAATAGAGTGTTCGCCAATGGTCCGGGAGACCTGGGTTCAATCCCAGGTCGAGTCATAACAAAGACTCATCAAATGGTGACTATTTTACGTGCGTTTCCGGGCCATTGTCTTAATGAATAGAGTGTTCGCCAATGGTCCGGGAGACCTGGGTTCAATCCCAGGTCGAGTTATAACAAAGACTCATCAAATGGTGACTATTTTCCGTGCATTGTATTCAAGCTGCGTATGTTGAAAAACGTTTCCTTGAATATTCTCTCCAGAAGTTTTATATCGTTTAAATCCATTTATTGAATAGATTACAGTTGCAACTTACTAAATGCACCTATATCTGATATAAAAGTGACATCTATGTTTTCGAAGAAGTCGGTCAATGAAAGGTTACTGAGCAAAGTACTAATTCTGGACAAGGCTGTCCGCCTTTTTATTTCGAGCTAAGTCACTTGAAAAAGGCATGAATACATACGTTTTCGTCATCACTTGCATAAAATAGAAAGGAAACATTCGCTCTGTTAGAGGTAGGAGACCCGTTCTAAGAGAAGGAATAATTGTGAATTCAAAACGCACAGGTCAGCAACTCTTGCAGTAAAGCTCATTTCGAGTAGCTTTTTTAACAGCTTTGTCGTAAATCTGTCTTACTCTTATGAGTTTTAATAAGGTATTAATTCGTGAGTAACTACTCGTTTCTTATAACGCATTCGCTTATCCGAAAGAAATTAAATTAACACAGAATATTCGGTAGGAAACAAGGCAATTAATATAAGACATCTAATTGTATACAAAATGTGTAGGGCACTCAGTTCTTGCCCTATGTTATGCAAAAGTCACATGCGTTCAAAGAACAAACAGAAAAGTCCATACAGCTAGTTAGTGGCAATCCTTTAGTCTACTCAGTCTGGAATATTAAAAAGGAAGGTCCCATGTACTCACAGCTGGTGAACGAACCACCACGTCTGGTCTTCTCAAGTTCTGTTCATAAAGAGGAGGATTTCCCGGTTCCTATTGACACGTTACCAAAGTGGACTCGTGACGTTGGAGAGTTCTTCAAAAACTGTGACCACTCTGTTTCGTCTCCCAGCATTATGTTCTGGGCCGATAACCGGTACAAATCCAGAGTGTCCCGAGAGACTGATGAAAGCCTTAAGATAACGTTAATAAACGCATTTAAAGAGATCCATTTAATACTAATATGAATGTTAATATTCATATTGTTGTGATGCAGGTGTTTCGTTAGAAATTTGGCTGAGTCGAAAAGACGAGGACAAGACGAAAACACGATGGCAATATAAGGTTGGTTTTATCAAAAAAGGAAGAGTCAGACGACTTGTAACAAACATTACCATTTACTTCATTACCGATGTTATAACTATGACCCAGTTGCCGTGATGGTTATTCATTTTATTTTCTGGTTTGGTTGGGCCGCGTGTTTTTCAGTTAGCTGTAAAGTTAGAAGAAATCTTTGAGTGGAAATGTAAGTCAAATTGGAAAGTTCAATCGAGTAAACCAACAACCAACACAGGAAGACCCAAACGTAAACAAATTCTCATCATACAACGTGTGAAAGCGCGTGCGATACCCTGCTCTCATCAGTTGCCAACCAGGGGTGATAACACAGTTTAGGTAGCTCAAGGTGGTATTGCCACTCCTAGCGTTACCATGCAGATTTTGCCACCGACAGGGTTTTTAAAAAATAGATTCATGTCTGGTCATAAGTTTGATTATATAAATAAAAACAGTAAATTTAGACATGTGTGAGTGACGCAATAACGTATTAAGATGACATCACCCTACCGATATCCTGAATTTAGATATATAAAAATTAGCGAAATTTGAAAACTTGTCAGTTAGAATTTGGCGTTCATAGGGTTTGGTCGGGATGAGTGGTCGGGTACATGCCTCTTTGTGTCTGTTTATAGATCCTTACAGATTTTCTCTCTCTTTCTTTTTCGTTCTACTCTATGGAGTTTGAACATCGAGCAATAAATAATTGTTAATTGTTGACGGAGAGTTCTTGCTTTTAAGTTGCCAACACTCTGGCACTTCTGTTCCAACGGATCACGCCGACCGTCAGAAGAAGTTCCTGATGGGTTATGTCATTCCCTAACTGTGGATCTTTCAAACATAGTACGGCACACTGAGGATTATCTTGAAACGCATTTGGAGCCGTTACCAGGATATGACCGATCATTATTATTACATTTGGCAACACAAATGTCATGAACTACGGTATTACATTTGGCGCTGGTATCGGCGTTGGTATTTGTGACCACGGTATTGTTATAGTGGTGTCGTGCCAAGTTATTGGTACATTTGGTACCATACCAAAACGCTAGCGTTACAAATGGTAACCGACCACAGAACATGATATCAAATTTGGTACCGGACTAAGCGATAGTGTTATAATTGGTTTGTCGGGTTTCATGGCATATCAACCTTTGTAGGTTATATAACGCCAAAACCATTTTTATGCAAATAGTTCTATTTCAAACAATTCAGTTTAGCATGAGTACACTGATTGGGTGAGTTATAATTGATGCCGGGCAAAACCATAGTACTATATCTGGTATCGTGCCCAAGATCAATGCTCAGACGGTGCCAACCACTGTGTTACATTTGGTACCTGATCAAACGATCGTATTGGTGCCTGAAAACTCACGGTACAGCCAGACGCATGATTTAACCCTAGGAACCTACGGCACAATCATCACAGAACTCGACCTTGAAAACCCACGACCAAGAGGTGTTACTGCATTTGGTGCTGCGCAAACATATTCAACATATTGTTTGTCACCGGTAAATGGACCAAACTATAGTGTTATATAATTTCCGGTCGATAAAACAGGAATGACGAAGTGGTATCTTCAATTTGATTAAGGAAATTTATTCTGTCATAAATTGTAGTCTATCCCCGAAATTTAGGTAGTTACTTGTATCTCTCCCCATAGCAGAGTGATCTGTTTTGAAAAATCTCCAAATCTCGTATCTGACCGTTTTTTTGCTCCTACAACGAAAGTTCTTGTCATTGTCCTTTTGCCATCGGTCGTAGAATCGACACCAGTTTCATTTTCGGTGTGAGGTGATCACTACATAACAGTATGCTGAATGTATTCTTGTAACTATTCTCAAAATACCTTTGTTACAATAACTTCTGATTGCTTTTTAAAAAGGCCTTATAAATCTTTAGGATTGGAAAAATACACAATTTTTATGGATTTTCATATGACACATGAAAGGATTGGAATTTCAACTGTTCAAAATTAGAGTTTATTCTAGACGCTGATTTTTGATATAGAAACTGCAAGATATTTCTTAGAACTTATCGTGATAAATCACTTCGTAATATTGCTTTTAAATGAAGAAAACTTTTTCTCGTAAAATAGTTTTGGGTTTTTTTTATTGTCTATTTTGAAACAAAAGTTCCCAAGTCAATCAGCACGCAAGATTGAAAGAATACATTGATTTTCTTTGGTGTCATCTCAGTTCGTAAAATATTGAGATTGTATACTTTGAAGAATTGTTTCTGTGCAAATGATTATGTTTTAAATTTCCTGTTTTTCTATCTGGAAAATGAGCGAAAAATGTTGGGAAATGGATACCTTAAGTTTGTGGTAATTATGCAATAGCAGCAATCATGAGTCGGATATTGTTTCTGGATTTAAAAAAGGATATTGTGAGATTAAGGGTGCAGAAAACTCTAGAATACTTCAGATTAAGAGAATTAGTTTATTGGGAAAACATTTGTTGAAAAGGGGTTGTATATGTCACTAAAAGCTTCAAAAAATGGTAAAGAGGAATCAATCAACTCGTTTGGGTGACATACTGATGAGGACAAAATAGTTTTGTTCGGTGAAAGTGATTTATGATGTAGCTGCTTGACGACATCTATTTTTTTTCAAAGTAAACTTTGTTTTTATGAAACAGCTGACAATCATAGAATTGGACGAGGAATTCTTCCATAGGGGATGCAATTTTTGACTATTCGTTTTAAATTATTTTGTTTTGTTCCATAATACAACATTTGCTTTGCCAAATCTTCGAACCACCACATATTATTGACAAATTCAGAGGAGAAGAATGGTAAAGTGAAGTGATTCTTCGATAATTGAATACATAATTTTACCCATAAGCAAACTTAATTTGATCAAAAACAATTTCGGTGAATTAGAATTGCCTACATTAAAATTGGTTTGAAAGGTAGTTGTAAAAAATTCCACGTAAAACTCCAGTCAAATGTTTCTCCCGAGATTCCAACCAACATTTTATTGACGAATAACAAATTTTAAGACGTTACATCCGGGTTTTTTTTTGTACTCAATGGCGCAACTGGTATTTCCGATTTTTTAACCACCCCACTGCCAAAAAAAAAAAAAGTTACAAAAGTCTCGTGACCATTTATACCAGAAAGATCTCAAAAGATTCTGGAAACCTTTCGCATCAACCTATCTGGAGTTACTCAGTGTATTGATTCTGTTTCTGAATTTAGATGACATTACCAGTCTTTAGATCTAATTAAATCCATTTCAAAGTTTAGTGTGATAATATCATAATTTATAATATCATTTCTCTATCATTTCTTTTGATTGGGTTGTGGGAAATGTCATATCAAGCCTCATTTCATAAATGAAAATCTGACTTTTTTAAGGTTACCTATTCTAATATGGAAGATAACACTTTCTACTTATTGTATTTCATTTATAAGCTGTGTTGTTCTTGATTAGACAAAATAGAAATAGCAATTGACAAAATCTATCAAGGACTAAAAGAAATAGCTTAATATTCTATCAGAATTAAGTTAAATCAGATGGAAATATAATGACCAAACAAATATTATTGAAGCTTGACAGGGACATTTTCACAGCTCAGTCGAATTCACCAGATATTGCAACTTCGGATCATCATTTTGATTTAAACAGGGTTTTCTTCTTGAAAATACATTTATGTGCAAGAAAATTTAAAAAAAAAACCCGAATGAAAACGCTGGAATCATGACGGAAGGTTGTGGAAGAGGCTAGTTATTACTAAGCTTAGCTTACCGATGTATGGGACACCCAGTAAGAATCGCACTCACTAAAATCTGTGTGTTAATTAAGCTTTTTTAACATTACAACACGTGAGGTGTTAAGTTATCTATTTACTCAACTTCATCGCGAATGGCTGGATGTGACACATGGTCAATACAATCTAAACGGTGCAAAGATGGTTTGAATTTGAAAGTTTTCATTCTCTTAAGCTGGTTGCCTAACCATGGCTAAAGAACCCAGGATGCTCTACTATTTAATCATTGCTGGAGCAAAATCTATTCCAATTTCTGCAAGTGAGAATATTTTGACTATCGAGCCTCCTTAAAACTGTAAACAAGTTGTTCAATAAATCTAATATAAAAATCCCAAACACTGTACCAGTCTCTGCGGTATTAAGCGATATACACTTTATCGTCAGAGAAAAAATATGAATCATTGATTAAAATAATTACACCATTAGGGAAATTTCTAGATATTACTGCTGAAAACAAGGTGTCGTAAATATTTTCGCAGTAAAATTCTAGAATTTAAAATCTAATCAAACATCCTACGATCTTTCGCAGTTAATTATCTTCTATTCTATCAATCTGTAAAAAACAAACCATAAAATCTGATATTAACCCTTTGGTGAATAAGTCTACACGAGGGAAATCTGTCATTAGTAATTCGAAATGATAAAACAGCTTTCTAAAATGTAAGCAATACGTGAGAGAATGGAAAAGAAATAAAAGGAAAACTCAACTAAAAAAACAAAACAAAACAAAAACAAAATAAAAACAAAAACGAAAATATAAAGAGAAAAATTATAGAAAACATCGACCTGGATATTCGAAGTGATATATTTCTATTTCAAATGTGATGGGACATCTCAGTTCTGATAATGAATGTCACCATTTAGACAGCAAAAATACATTGAGGAAATAAAACAAGAATATACCTGATCTATTCTTCAGAACAAAATATCTATGGTTTATAAATCTAAATATCCATCAATCTCAAACAGATTTTATCGAGATTTACATAAACATCTCTGTTAATATATATATATATATATATATATATATATATATATATATGTATGCGTGTGTGTGTGTGTTCTTATAGTCATTTTCTTAAATCTAAATATCTCAGTATGCATATGTGAGTGCATACGTTCTTTACACACCTGACTTAACAGTATCTCTTGCGCAAAAATTCTTATATCCACCCGTATCTATCTATCTATCTATCTATCTTCATATATATATATATATATATATATATATATATATATATATATATATATTGCTGTGAACAAATTTGAACAAGTCCTGGAGATAACACTCCACAAAGCTCGAACTGTACGGTCACCTGCCTCCCATCACGAAAAATATCAAAGTTAGTCGAACTAGACATGCAGGACCCTGCTGGAGAAGCAGGGGCGAGCTCATAAGTGAACTTCTCCAATGGACCACGTCATATGACCGAACAAAAGCAGGGCGACCAGCTCGAACATACATACAGCAGCTCTGTGAGGATACGGGATGTAACCCTGAGGACCTGCCAGAAGCGATGAATAATAGAGAAAAGTGGCGAGAGATATCCTTGCTGGAGGCACGACACGATGATGATGATGATGATGATTATGATGGTGCACATGAGTGTGTTCATATCAACAGATGCCAGTGTTTTATTGTCGAGTAATTAAGGAAATGTATATACAAAGACGGATTCATAAGAATGACGTGCTTCTTCTACTTTTGTTCTTTTTTCTGGCTCAGTTTATGAATATTTACTCGAATAAAAATATATCAAAAAATACTTATGCTAATAGAAATATATCTAAAATATATTGAAATTACAATATAACTAGCAACAATAAATTATTTGTATTAAGAATTGTTGCTTGAAGTTTGAATTATTTACTAAGGATTCTTGTTATTACTAAATTGAAACCATTTCACAGCGTGAGAACAATATCTATAATTAAATAGAAATAATTCCTTGAAATTTATATAATTCTCAATGAGTTTATTATAACTAAATCAGAATACTTTAAACAATACATTAGAGGGAAAATTATTTGTATTAGATAAGAATATTTGATTTCATCAAACTGTGCAAGTAAGCATTTAAGACACAACTACATCAAACATCTAAGTATGAGCGTACAATGAAACTCTAGGCCTAAAATAACTCTAGGCATGTTCATATCACATTAAATTCAATCGATATCAATACTGAGAGTAACAAGAATATTAAAAAGAGTAAAAGATTACAGTTACAAGATGACTTTACAGACAGTTGGATTAACTTCGTTTCAAGAAAGAAAAATAATTGTCGTTTTAATTGAAAGTTTCAAAATAATTTATAGAATTTCTAATTATCATATTTACCCAACCCCTCCGCTCGGGCAGGATATGACACAAGGTCAATTTTTAAGCGGAGTATAACAGGTTTGAATTCAGAATTTTCCTTCTCCTAGACTAGTTGCCTCACCAAGGCTGAAGAACCTAGTCTGCCCAACTATTTTACCCATAGTTGGAGGGAGAATAATTGGATTCATACCTTTCCCAAGGGTATTAGTGCTATATGAAATGCAATCAGTCCAGGATTTGAACTCGTGAACTCCAATTCCTGCGACGATAACCATTACACCACGGGCACCTCCATAGAATTTCTAATTATGGTAGACGTTTTTTTTCAATATTTTCCCATCGCATTGGAAATCTATTGTGATGACAGATTTCACAAACTAAGACTACTAGCCAAATGAATCTTTTCTTTTTTCTTTTTGCCGATAGAGTAATTTATGTTTGTAAGAAATTGTCTTAACCAGATAAAAAAGCAATGGTGTAAACAATTCTAAGATTAAATTTTATGAAAAAATGATAAAAAATTTAAAAGTACATTCCTGGGAAGTATTTGATGAATTAATCTATGTAGATATTGTAATTATTCCAAAGATTAATTTAAAAATAAGATTGTGAGAAGATTGTAAAAATTTATTCTTTCTTGATACGGAGTTAATCCCACTGTCTCTGAAATCTTCTTGTAACTGTAACCTTTTACTCCCTTTCACATTCTTCTTACTTTCAGTATTGATATTAATTGATTTAAATGGGATATGAACATGTCTAGGGTCATTGTATTCTTAGAGTTTCAAAGAGGCATCTCAGAGAAATACATATATTCCCCGAAGGACAGACAGGATCCCGCAAGGGAACAAGAGGAAGAGGATATCTACTTTACATTGATCTCATATTCTCAAGGAGTTCAAACGAAACGAAAATTGGCATGGATTGACTACAAAAACATACGATATGGTCCAAAAAAAGCGGGATAATGGACTGTCTCAAAATGTACAAGTTTGCTGACAAACTCCTAAAGTTTATCGAGAAAACCATGAAATACTGGAGAGTGGAACTGATAACAGGAGGGAAAGGTTTATCTGAGGTGAAAATCTGAGAGGTATCTTCCATGGTGATGCACTATCACTACTAATATTTATAATAGCGATGATGCCTCTCAATCAAATACTTAGTTAATGTACTGGAGGCAACAAACTCAATGAATTACAAGAAAAGATCAATTACCTGATGTGGATGGATGACATCAAATAATGAAAATGGATGACAGCAAATAATGAAAATAAACTGAAACAAAAATACACTCAATGAAAATATACAGTCTGGATATAAGGATGGAATTCGGCATAGAAGAATGTACCAAGCTAATGATGAGAAGCAGGAAACGACACATGGCAGAAGGAATAGAACTACAAAATCAAGAGAAAATTAAAACGTCAAAGAAAAGGAAAATAACAAGTATTTGGGGATATCGGACGCGGACACATTTAAACAAGCGGATGTGAAAGAAGAAAGTAAAAATGAGTATCTTAGGAGAACGAGAAAAGTACTCGAAACCAAGCTATATAGCAGAAATCTTATCAAAGGGATAAACAATTTGGGTTGTACTCCTTGTAAGATACTTGGTACCATTCTTAAAGTGGACAAGGGAAGAACTACAACAAATGGACCAGTGAATGAGAAAAGTCATGACGATACGTTAGGCCTCTCACCCCAGGGATGGTGTAGACTATATATGTCTTGAAAAGAGGGAGGAAAGGACTTGCGATTATTGAAAATAGCATTTCTACATCGATACAACTTCAAGCCTACATAAAAAAGGGGAAAGAAAGAGAAATTACAGCGACCAGAAAAAAAAAACGCTAACAACACAATGATCAAAAGAATAATAACAATAACAATGCTAAGAAGAAAAACAAATATATTGATATTTTAAGCGACAAACTAATGAAGTCTTACACGAAAAGACTTGGGTATGTATAAGAAAGGAAAACCTTAACAAAGAGACTGAATATCTTCTATCAGCTGCAGTAAACAACCCCGTAAGGACCACCTATATTAAATCAAAAGTAGATAGGACGCTTCAAAATCGCAATGATGAGAGAGATGAAATGTTTAATCATATTATAAGGGAATACAGCAAATTAGCCCAAAAGATTTTACGACTAGTCACGACTGGGTGAGAAAGGTTATCCACAAGGAATTGTGCAAGAAAGTGATATTTGACCATACAAACAAATGGTGTATGCACAACCCAGAACACGTCGTGGAGAAAGAGACACTCAACCTTCCCTGGGATTTTGAGATACAAGCACTTAATCTCAGTTAGATGGCCAGACCTAGAGATAGTCAAAAAAAAAAAGGATAAAGAGAAAACCTGCAGAATAGTGGACTTCACCGTCCTAGCAGACCAAAGAATAAGATTAAAAGAAAGCGAGAATAGATATAAATATCAAGACGTTGCTAGAGAACTGGAAAAAAGGGAAAATGAACGTGACGGTGATACCAATTTTAATTGGTGTATTTAGAACAATCCCAAAAGGATTGGTGAAGGGACTGGAAGACTTGGAAATAAGAGGACAAGTGGAGCCCATCAAGACCACAGCATTATTATGATGTCTTAAGATACTGAGAAGAGTCTTAGAGACTTGTGGAGACTTTGCTATAATTCAGACTTCAGTGAAAAACCATCAATTAACGAATGCGGGAAAAAAACTCTAAAAAGAGTAAAAGAACAACAATACCGACAACAACAACAACTACAATAATAATAATAATAATAATATGGAGGACTCATTACAGCCATCAGAAACGATACTGATAACACGGTGGACTACAGAATGGCAATAATTAGGAAACAAAAATGGTAAGGAAAACAAATCTACTGGCGTTTTAAACGACCAATAAATAACATCTCACACGACAAAACTTGGACATGGCTAAGAAAAGGAAACTTTAAGAGAGAAACAGAATCTCTCCTAATATAAAAAAAAACAACGCCGTAAGAACCAATCATATTAAAGCGAGAATAGATAAGACACAGCATAATAGCAAATGTTGGCTATGCTGTGACAATGATGAAACCATCAATTGTTATGTTTTGACCTGTTGACCCGGCCAAAAATGCCATTCAAGATAATGCACCGGAAGGAGGTGACACATTCTGGTGGCAGTTATGAGAGGAAATCGCGTGGGCGGAAATTGGCTGATGAAATGGGACGAGGTAAAAAAGATCCCATTATACTCTCATAGACTGACGCACCGGAAGAGAGTGACCTCTGAACTGGATGACAGTTATTTCCGCTCGATGACGATCACACAGGCCATTCCAAAGAAAGCGGAAGTGACACATCCCGGTCCCCAAATATCGGAAGTAGTCGTGGAGGCGTGTCCATATCAGCGCGTGGGAGTTTGAAGGTAATATAAGGCCGACGAGTTGAATTCCGGTCAGTTGAGTTCAACGAGCCAGTGGAGAGAGGCGAGAAGGAGGGCAAGCAGTACAGTGGAAGACGGAGGTAGACGCAATGTAGTAGGGAAAGCCAGAACACAGAAGAGTTTACTCCAGGGTCCGGTTGAGCTGCCATGAAGAACGAGAGAGACAACGCTGACGGCCATAACTTTGGGGTCAAAATATATCAGTAATGTTCGGTCTCCAGCTCTCTCTCACACGCAAACTTGGAACAACCCTTTTGAAACTTACAAATAAAGATGTGAGGTAAAATATTTTATAAAGAAGTCTTCCTGCGTCTTCCTTGCGTGCGTCGTTTATTCCTGTGTCTTTATCATCGGGCGTCTTAATTATTATTGCATCGGTATGTATCCAGCCTATATATGTATATTACTGCATGAATCAGCAGATGACTATACAACACAATCACATAATAAGCGAATGCAGCAAATTAGCGCAGAAGGAATATAAGACTAGACATGACTGGGTCGGCAAGGGGATCCCCTGGAAGATGTTCAATTTTGACTATACAAACAAATGTTATATGCACAACCCAGCGACTGTCCTAGAAAATAACACACCTAAACCCCTATGTGATTTTGACATACACACGGATCACCTAATCTCGGCCAGAAGACCAGACCTAATAATAATCAATAAAAACAGAGAACTTGCAAAATAGTCGACTTTGCTGTCCCGGCTGACTCCAGAATAAAACTGAAAGAATGGGAAAAGAATGATAAGTACCTTGACCTTGCAAGAGAATTGAAAAAACTATGGAACATGCAGGTGACAATTATACCAATTGTAATTGGTGTGTTTGGAACAGTAACTAAAGGGTTACTAAAGGGACTGAAGGACTTGGAAGTTGGCGGACAAGTGGAAAATATCCAAACAACTACATTATTGAGAACGGCCAGAATACTGAGAAGAGTCCTGGAGACTTGAGGAGACTTGCGATCACTCAAACTCTAGTGAAAGACCATCAGCTAACGCTGATGTGAAAAACTCTGATGAGCAAATAATAATAATAATGATAACAATAATATATGTATAAAGGTAGATTGTTATCTGACCTTCGGATGCTAGAATCATGTAAACGAATAAATATGGAAGAAAATGAAGAAGATACCTAACTTTTAATCGAAACACCAAATACTGAAAAAAGAACCCATTAACCAACCTGCTACGCTGAATACTGAAAACCGAAATACCAAACGTCCGAGCACCACAAAACAAATGTTAACGTAAGAAAACAAAATAAATAGAAAGTTGATAAAGAAAAACATAACCGAAAAGCGGACTACATTACCATCTCTCGGGAAACAACCAAGACTGAAAAAAGTGGACGTAGAATCTGAAAAGGTAAACAAATGATTACCAAATATCCCAACGGGTAACATCACTGAACTAAACGGGCTAATTTTAGCGGGAGCAAAACTAGTCTGGGATAAAATCGGTGTTCTCCTAAGGAAACCAAGCAGAGTTAACAACACCGACAACATAAAGATAAACAGGACATCGACCAAAACTATGAAACAGAAATGGGAAGAGAAACATCTATACAGCTAATTTAAGCGACCAACCCACAAAATATCTCATTAGAAACCTGGACATGGCTACGAAAGGGAAACTATTTGACAGAAACCGAATATTTTCTAAAAGCAGAGCATAACAATGCCATAAGTACCAATCATATTACGGCAAAAATTGTTAAATCACCATAAAATAGCCATAAGTACCAATCATATTACGGCAAAAATTGTTAAATCACCATAAAATAGCAATATAAATTATGGGATGATAATGAGCGACTATAGTAAACCAGTGAAAAAGGAATATAAGAAGAAACACGACTGGGTTTGGAGAGGTGATCCACTGAGAATTGTGCAAGACATTGAAATTTGACAGTAATATCCAATGGTTTGTGCGCAAACCAGAGTCCGTGCAGAAGAATGAGACGAAAAAATCCCCAGGGATTTGGAGATTCAAACAGATCACCTAATCCCGACCAGGAGAACAGACCTAATGATAAATAACAAAATGATAAATAACAAAAAAAAAGAAAAAAAAAAAAAAAGAGAACTTACCGTATAGTTGACTTTGCTATTCCAACGAAGTACAAAGTGAAAGTAAGAGAAATTGAAAAGAGATACAAGTACTTAGATCTTAGCAGACAACTATAGAACATGAGGGTGACGTTGACAGCTATTGACACACATGGAACGATCCCCAAAAACTTAGAAAGAGAGCTGGAAGAGCTGGAAATGTGAACAGGAATCGAGACCATCCAAACTACATTATTAAGATCGGCTAGAATACTGACAAGGTTCTTGAGGAGACTTGCTGTCACTAAGCCCCCAGTGAGAGACCGTCAGCAAACGCTGGCGTGAAATCCTCAAAAGATGTATAATAATAATCTCGCAAATGTTTATTAGTTTTGTATCCTTTTTATTTATATATTAAGATCCACTTACGTATTTCCTATTCCTATGATTTAGAAGGGGTGCTGTTGGCCTAAAAGTAGTCAGCGTTGAGAATGAAATCACTAAACCGTTCATCTTGCTCTAATACCCTTGGGAAGGTATGATTCATCTTTTCCCCTATTTCCGATAAACAGCTGCAGGAAGAAGAGATGGATGCCAACTAAGACTTCCTTCTGGCAGTTCCTGCAGCTAAGCTGATGCCAAATATGTAGTTCTGTTTTGCATTCAACAATATCAGTGAGAAAGAAAGAGAAAGTCTATCGATTGGATATCCCTGAATCGGCAAACGGTTCGCTCATGATTATTTCCTTGTGTGAAAATTTCAATATTCAAACAAAGCGTTCAGAGATCCGAGGAATCCAATGTTTTATTTACAAAAATATTTCTGTGATAATTCAGTTAAATTTTTTTTTTCTGGCTGCACGAGAACGAGTAAAATAATTTATACAGCCTAAATTTTTAGAACTCATTAAAACACATTTTTAGTGTGGAAATAGCAACTAAAGTAAATGCAAGAAAGGAGATGGCTGTTGCTAATAAAGGACAGTACTTAAAATAGAGTCAGCAACTCAAGTTTAAATTCTGTTGTGAAAATTCCAATTTGCATAAAATTATAAGGAAGGTGTTCCCGTAGCGTAGTGGTTAACGTACTTGTCAGTGACATTATAGTGGGTTAGATATCCAGTTGCACTATAACGTTCACATTTGGACTAATACCCTTTAGAATATTTGGAACTCATTTATCCCCCCAGCTATGGTTTAAATCACACGACTACTGTCGTTTCTCAAGGATTGGTTTCGCATTAAATCACCCCCAAATACTGAGAAGCCTTTAAACAAATTAACTAAATCAAACCAATACAAACCAGATATGATCCCTATGATGACATATACTTCAGCTAGTATATTTCGAAATACGATGAAGTATTAGCTAATCTTACGTATATACCAACAATGTCTGAAGGAATTAGCAGTTTGAAGTCGACCAAATCCTGTAATCTACTCGTATATTCTTTACAAGAAAGAAATATTGAAAAAAAAAAAAAAGAAAAAAGAAAAAAATGAGGAACGAAGGTTTCGAATTAACTCATGGTTCTTTATAATTTTTAATGAGACAAACTTCGTTGCAGCGAAATTTTTATCTATTTTTTTTTTGTGTACATTATTCATTAACGAATTAATTCAACAAAAATAGCAAATCAAAAACACGGATTCTTTATAAATTTAGATACTGTAATAATAATAATTTATAAAATCAAAAAATCAAAAACAAAATATATAAAATAGAATAAGATACAAAGAAAGAAAGAAAGAAAGAAAGAAAGAAAGAAAATAACCGAAACAAAGCATCCCCAACAAAAAGAAAATAACTAAAAACAAAAAGCAAACAAGTAAAACACACACACACACACACACACAATGTTTATTTAAAGTTCTTGAGACTAAAGTATGTTGACACGAGGAGACGCGAGATATTGATGGTGTTTTCTTATCAGATTAACTGAAACGTTATAATGGCCAAAAAACAAACAAACAAAAAACAAATAACATGAAACAGTATTCTAAAAACATTTCCAATTATTCAAGTAAAACAAAAAGTACTAATTTATATATATATATATATATATATGTGTGTGTGTGTGTGTGATTGTGTGTATGTCAATCGATGTATCCATCGATAGATAGATATATAGATAGATATAGTACTTTATGTATTTATGGATGTATATTACGTATTTACCCTAATGCTAACTCCAAACACATGCATAAACGAACATGCTTCCTTCTTCCGGCAAAGACATAAACATTTACAGAGGAGTTACAAATATTAATAAGATCTTCATTCTCAAATCTGATTTCAATTTAGAATAGTAAAAATATCTTCGATACTAAAAAAAAAAAAACCTTTCTATTAATAGATTCTGAAAACAGCTCCATACATATGATTTCTTCTTTATGGAATATTCACTACATTTGATAGCACCTAAATATTCCCTTGCATGAGGCTTCCTGTGCGTTTCATGATACACAAATGTATATACTTTCTGAAATGTTAATTCTACGTTTTACGGAGGTTCTGAAAGAACCATAATTGAAATTGCGTCTCGTAATCGAACATCTGCCATGTTGCCTTGTTCACATTTGGGAAAATAAAACGTAATTCCGTGCTTTGTTCACCATTTTCATCGCAAACCACTTTCTTTGTGAAATAGTGATTGCTTTTCAGATAGTTTTTTTTATTGTTGTTGTGTCAGTAACCAATGCGATGAAGATGCCAACCTGTCATTCTAGGACTGACTTCAAAATAATTTTCCGCATTGGAAATTGCATTAATTTCCTCTCTCATTGTCCGAGGACACATTTCTCGTGTCCCAGGTTGAATTAAACCAGACAGATTGGTTTTCCTTCGTTAATATGGGAGCTATACACGCATGCGCTTCACATTTGAAAAGTTTTTTTTTTCTCTATATTGTGTTACTTGATGTTGGGTCATTTCGCCTACGAATTGACACATAGTTTTATCTAAAATTCCACTTTTCTTCTGAGGCAAGATGCAGGACATAGTGAAGTGGTCGAGATGTCAATTCTTATGAATTTCTCTTGTAAAATGTTTAATTCCAAATGAATATATCTCGATCAAATGTCAAATATTTATTAAATAATGAGAAGGCATGCCCAAAATACATGCTTAGTGAGGGTGACTATATAAAGAAATAACGTTTTTTTCATGGAAAAAGGCGTTATTGTGCTGCTTGTATACACTATCTATTGAAATAAAGGGGACGACTTTCACATACCTGAAGCAAAAAATAATGTTTTGGCGGAAGCAGCAATTAGTCATGTTATTCGTCGGCGTGCGCAGTTTCTAGTCTTTATATTACGATCGTTTTTGAATATTCGGGAATTATGGGTTATATAAGAACTTGTCTAAAACGTCACCGTGGGTTTGTCAACGACCGTTGGAAGATAACTAAATGGGAAGTGACACTTGGTTGAAGCATACACAGCGGGCCTGTTTGAGAGGCAGAGAGAGAGAGAGAGAGAGAGAGAGAGAGAGAGGCAGAGAGAGAGAGAGAGAGAGGATGAGAAGGAAAACAAGTGAGAGTGAAAGAAAAACAAGGTCTGCTTTGAAAGCAATCAGAAAGACGTGACTTGCGTCGAGAGATGACGCTAGTCTTATGGCATTTCTTGTTACAATAAATAGGAAGTATGCCTTCGAAACGCCTCTCGTATGTCACGACTTATTATATTAGCATATATGTATTTATGAAATCACATGCCTACAGGTGGGAAGCAGGCATTGTTTACCAACAAAAACCATAAATGCTTGAAATGTAGAAGAGTTTTTAAATCTATCTTTGTAAAACTTTATCTGTTACATGAAGTCTTTTAAAAAAAAGTAATAGTTATGTATCTTAACATAAAAGTAATCATGCTTTTCTCTTTAAGCAGAAAACGGCTGGAGATGATTAAAAACAAAATAACAATAATATATATAATGGCCGAGGGATTTCGGTTCATGCCTTTGGGTTTAGTTAGGCTGAGAACCTTTCGGCTCAGCACATGGGTTAGTTAGGTGCAAGCTTGATGCAGGTGTTAACGCGTGCGCGCGCAGAGTGGACGTGTCACTCAGAGATGTCACAATAGCCCGAGTTGAGGAATAGGATGACGGAGTGCGAGTGACGTCACGCACCGGAAGCGCGTGGAGGATTTGGGGGATTTCGAAGAAAAGTTAGAGTTGAAACTAGACAACGGATGAGACGGTCGACTTTCGGGCTCGCAGCGGCGAGACGAATTTCCGCGCCATGTGTGCTGCACAAGATGGGGGCCAGATGAAGAAGCCAGCATAAAAAGATTGTGTCTCTCTCTTTATGTCGAAACCTTTAACTCAAAAGTAATAAAAAGGTTTCGTACCTGAACAAAGAAGACGTTACGTGTTTTCGAATTTCGAGATTCCTATGTTCTTTATGTGTACATGTTATCTAAATGAGTTATGGACAATCGATGTACATTTCCCAAATAGCCGTATCATGGCTTTGGTACATAATGAATAAAGATCAGCTATATAATGCATTTTGCACAAGTTAAAGATGTGAAAGTGTTCTGAAACCTAAATAAAAGTCTAATGATTTTTATTGTATCAATTCTTATGGTCAGAAATAAACTTTAAGTTTTGTGTAATTTTTATCAAAAAATACTAATGTACCTAAATTTTAAAATACAAATAGAAACTTAAAGGAAAACGATAAAATAAACGTTTATTTACAACATTCGAATCATCATCATCATCATCATCATCATGTCGAGCCACCAGCACGGATATCCATGTCCCTCACCCGCCACCCTTCTCTATCGTTCATCGCTTCCAGAAGGTCTTCAAGACTACATCCTGTATCGGCAATGAGCTGTTGTATGTAGGTTCTAGCTGGTCGTTCTACCTATGCTCGTCCATGTGAAGGGGTCCACAAGAGTACGTCACTTATGAGTTCGTCCCTACTTCTCCAGCAGTATCCTGCATGCCTGGTTCGTCTAACTTGGATAGTTTTCGTGATATTAAGTAAGTGGTCATACAGCTGTTTTGTGGGGTGCTGCCTCCAGGACTTATTTAATATTGCTCGCAGCATTCTTGTATAGTTGCCCACAAGCTTTTTCTCCATCCATTTAGTTAGCGTCTATGTAGTGCATCCGTATAGCAGTATCGACGCGACCGCTGCTTGGAAATAACTGCGTTAAATGATTAAAAGAAAAAAGTAACTTATAAGAAAATTAATCTAAGTTTAGTAATTATGAACAATTATTTTCATTCTATAATGTATATGTGTGGAACATTACGAACAATTTTTTAAAGTAATTATGCTTCAAACTTATAACGAGGAAGTTAATTTAAAATATTGTTAATCAAATATAACTCTAAATTGCAATTTATTCTACATTTAAGCTTATCATATGTTTACAATTATTCACGTTGATTTTTCACTATATAAAATTATTTAGTACCTAAAGTTATTCTAAAAATACTATTCACATAAAAAATACCTAATTTGAATATGAATTAAACAAATGAGAAGCAGTAAAAAAAGTATTTGAGATGAATTCATTCGACGAAAAACTTTTGATTAAACATTCCTCCACAAAATATTGTTTTAATAAAAGTTCTTTCCTTTGATAAAAACTCGTTCGAAAACGTCATTTTAATAAAAAGTTATTTCAATAAAAATCATTTAATGAAAGTTTACAGTTACAATTACTTTGCTTATTTTTAATTAGATAAAAAGAAAAGCCTAATTTTGACATTTTGTGAAGACAATAACAATTTTATAAGCAAATATTCTGAAGGATTCGTTTTCAGTGAAGACCTCGTTTATTCAATCCCCTTCACAGTTTTACCACTGATTTTCTAAATATGTAAACAAAATAGTTCGATTAAAATGATTTTATATTTAGACTACAACTGTACTCGCGAATCAGCCATTATAACTGCTATCGACGCTGAAAGAGAAGGCAACAATCACTTACTACTGAGCACATACAAAGACACAGGTAGTAAAATATTGGCTTCCATGAATACACTTGCCCTTCAGCATGGAATGTGCGAATACCGATGAATGATCCGACTAGTATGGTAACGACATTAATGTCAAGCTCAGTGAGCATTATTTTAAATGCATGGTATTAATTTTTATTTTCAAGTGCAGACCCCCGATCAGTACTTGAGAGACGTGGAGGGATCAATGAGCCAAGGTTAAAAACCACTGAACAGCGCACTATCTGTGACTAAAAATATCTCATAAAATGCTCGTTAAATTTATTCAATTGTTGAAAGAATATTAACTTTATAGAAAACTTATAGTAAATAAGAGAATGCGTAGGAAATATCTGTGTTTGATTAATTGATGGATCAACGTTTTGGGTTATTTCTTAATTAGCGGTTTCGAGGATCTCGTACATTATATGTTTATATTTTTATGTAGATTCTTAAGAGTATTTTACTTACAGTTATATAACATCAAGTATCCCCAAGTACATTATTTACATTTTTCGGACAATTGTCTTCATCTTTGTCGCCATGTTTATCCCAACATTTCGGCCTTTGCACTTTCCGGACTTCTTCAGGTCGTTGGAATGTCAAACTTAGTCTTTTATTTCGCTTACCGGGGTAGAGTGTTCTAGTTCCATGAGCCATGTTTAATGGTTGTCAGTTATCCCATGTTAATTTCCCCTCTGAACGTTCTCTACTGCCTTCACCGGGTATTGAACTCATAATCTTTGGGTATTTTACTGGATCTAACCAACGACTTTATCCACTGTGGCATGTGTCCTTGAGATCATCTGTGTATGAATTTCAGGGTAAAATAAACATAATGTCTTCAGCAACCATTTTTATCAGTGCTCATATCGCAATTTTGCTTTGATCATTGCATGTTTTTTTTTGTTGTTTTTTTTAACCAGAGCTCATATTGCAACTTTGTTGTTATTATTGCTTTTCTCTGGCACTCCTTACTACTGGTTCCCATATAGTATTAATTTCTACGCTTGGTTGGCTCAGAAGATTTTTGTGGCCAAGCATATGTGCTGATTCTTTAAGTTTACGAATTTTCCAATAGTGTTCCCTGTCTATGATCTCAACCTGGTCCCACGGGAGATAACTGATAATTGACATCCATTAAACATGGCTCGTGGAACTAGAACAGTCAACCCCGGTAAGCGAAATAAAGGGTTAAGTTCGCTATTCCAACCACCTGAGGAAGGCCAGAGCGTACAACGGCCGAAACGTTGAGATAAACATGGCGACAAAGATGAGGACAATAGTCCAAAAAATGTAAATAATGTACATAATACATCATCTCAGAAATATAGACAGATATTCCAAAGTAATACAAATAATTTATATGCAGATTTATTTGACCCATTGATCGGATTCAAACAGACACTCAAGGACTGAGTAGACCTGGGGGTAATGCCAATTAATTTGTGACTCCACATTTTTCAGTGCCCCAGAACTAGAGCCTCACTACCAGATGCAATTTCATTACCTTCCCAGGATGTCCTCTTTTTTTGCGGGTGGGGGTATTCTCACGCTCCACAGGGGGTACAGTCAGCGTATTCTAAGCTTTGGTTAGGGCTGTTAGTATGTGTGAGTAAGTACTCGCGTTTTTATAGGCATAATAAGATAACCTATTACTATTTAAATCTATTAGTGTTTGGTGACATGATTTAAAATTGCTGTCCTCAGACGACTGTTTGTGATTCAAGTTAAGCTAAAAATTCATTGAATTTGACCCTGACAATCAAAGCAAGAAATAAAAAATTGGGTGCTGTCAAAGGCGACTGTAGGTTAAAAACTCATAGCCACCTTTGACTGCTTTTAGCTTCTAATGTCTAAGTGTCTAAGATATTTCTGGAAAAATGGTTTGACTTAATAATTAATTCCAAACTCGTCTTGCTCGTGTTGCACATTAGAAGAAACCAAACTATTCCAGTAATTTTTCTACGTAAATTTAAAAACTTACTTTATAAAGATATTTATAAATGTTTAGTGTAAAAACTATCTAAATTGCAGAATATAATTCATATTCTAATTTTGTAAATTAAGCATAGCTATTAATGAGTAACAGTTTTCATTTTTCTTAAGTTTTCCATTTTAAGGATGTAAATGAGTCAAGTAAATGTTCCTTTTATTGCACTAAAAGTATAAACATTTAAACTGCATGTTTATGCTAAACGGAATTCTTTAAAATAGAACTGTTTTTTGACATTGAAACTGTATTTACACTAAACTGAATTGTTTAACATAGAACTGTTTTGACATGTAACTGTGTGTAAAAAAAATCTGTACTTATACTAAACTGAATCAGGTGAATTAGAATTGCTTGACTAAACTGAATAGGTCGAAATAGAAAGGTTTTTCACAATTAAACTCTACTTACATTTAAACTGCGTGCTTATGTTTAACTGAATTATTTTAAATTGAACTGTTTTTGACATTGAAACTGTACTTACACTAAACTGAATTGTTATATGTAACTGCTTGAATAGTTTGAAATGGAAAAGTTTTTGACAATTAAACTGTGTACCCATGCTAAACTGAATTGTTTTAAATAGAACTGATTATTTAATATAAAAATGGATTTGGCGTTAAATGACCTACAAAGGTTGATATGCCATAAAACCCAACAAAACAAACCAAACCAAGCAAATATAAAGAGGAAAACAAGTTCAAAATAATTTAACCCACCGAAAGTTAAATACTCTCCGTTTTACTTAATGTGTGAGTGAATATAATGATATTTTTTCATAATTTTAACGTCTTATCCTATGAATTTTTTTCTTACATTGCTGGGTAACGACGAAATTTGTCGGATATAAAGAATATATGAAGAGATGACGATGACTTCATTGAAAAATAAATAGTCAGGCAGGTGACTGTAGAAAAATAACATTCATTTTATTAGTATATTATAGCCTTACTCCGGACCGACTGGAAGACGTGAGGCGGTATTTTTTGAGTCGATGAAGGACAGATAGACTACGATTTATGAAATAATGATTTATTTCGTAAATCATGGGGTGTCGAAACTATTTCTGAAATTTACTCATCATCTACTGGATACTAAATGACTGACTGACCAGCAGAAACTATTAGTGATTTAGCCTTCGTGGACAACCTCGCGCCTTTTGCAAAATACACTAGCGCAGGCTGAATCAGGCAGCAAGAAGAATTGGTCTCTACGTGATCGTAGATAAAAGAGAGTTAACGTATTTTAATTAAGGTGTTACGATCCCCTTATCGAACGACAAATCTCTAAAATTAGTAGAACAGTTCATATACATCGGTAGCCATAACTCATCAATCGAAAGCGATGACAACGGACGCATTGGAAAGGCGTGGAGTACCATTGATAATCTAACAACCGTATGAAAATCTGATTTCTCGGATTAAAAAAAATAGGATTCTTCAAAACGATGACCGTGTTCGTACAACTGTATGGTTGCACCATTTAGTCTCTAATGAAAGGCTTGGAGAAAAAGCTAGATGAAAAACTACAAAAGGATGCTGCGTGCTACTTTGAACAACTCATTGAAACAGCACCCCTCAAAATAACAGTTTTATGGCCATTTATCTTCCATTACACTAACTGGACAGGAAAGACGAGAAAGACATGTTTGTCAGGGCTCGCCTAGTTAAAATGAACTTATAATTGACGTTCTACTATGAATTACAACATAGAAACACGTCATTGTCAACCGACCAGAAAAAAAAAAACTTACCCTGTGTGGACACTGGATACTATCAAGAAGATTTGCCCATAGCAGTGACCGGTAGGGTCAGAGAAAGAGAGAGAGAGAGAGAGAGAGAGAGAGAGAGAGAGAGAGAGAGAGAGAGAGAGAGAGAGAGTTAAGTGAATCCGTGTTGTTTGTACGCCTTGATGATGATGATGATGATGATGCTGATGGCTAGTGTCTCTGATACAGGCCTCCTAATGTTCTAATAATTACGATCGAATTAGCTGACAGAAAAAAAAACAAAAACCAAAAAAAAACAGAAAATATAAATCAAACTAGTGATAATGAGTTAATACTAATTTCAATGCAAATAGTTTTCTTTTTACAAATCTAGTCACTTTGTGTGTGTGTGTGTGTGTGTGTGTGTGTGTGTGTGTGTGTGTGTGTGTGTGTGTGTGTGTGTGTGTGTGTGTGTGTGTTTATTCACCAACTCAACCAGAAGGCAACACAGGGTCATTCTTAATAGGTTTGAATTCACAGTTTTATTTCTCTTACACTGTCTGCTATAGTAAGTTTAAAGAATACAACCAGCTCAATAATTTATCAGTACGTGGAGTGAGAATATTTGGACGTATAACTTTCCCAAGTGAAATTCAACAGCCTTGTCCAGGTTTTAAACTCAGACCACCATGTCTATTTTCTTTGTCTGAGAGTGTGTGTATGTGTGTGTGTATGTGTGTATGCATGTGTATGCGAATATATGTCCGTGTGTGAGTGTATCTATGAGTGCATGCCTCTATGTGTATGTTTGTGTGTATAGTGGATGAGCGGTGTATGTGTCTGTGCGTCAGTAAGTGTGTGTGTGTGTGTGTGTGTGTGTGAATCTGCGTGTGACTATGTGATTCTTGTGAACAGAAGCAGTGTTCTAAATGCTCCTTCAGGCCTCTCATTCTACCAGGATATAAATCGTCGTCTATCAATAACAAGATATTTTACAAGCATGTTTGGTGAAGAGACTAAAAAGGTTAACTTCAAAGCCTCAGCTGCATATTGAAGTTGGTTAATCGACTTCTGTGAGCAAAAGTCACGCCTCTCCGCTTTTATGATCATATAATCATAGATGAGTAAATAATAAGATTTGATGCTTTGCAAACTGTGAATATCAATCACGCACCTTCAGTTTCAATGTATTCGATAAAAGTCTTGATATTATTAAATTAGTTTTATCTTTAGATTATATTTAGGAAAGCACCTGAAAACAGTGATATACTGACTAAAAGCATTTTACTGGCAGGAAAGGGTTAAGTTGATATTTCAGATTGATAAAATAAGAAAAAAAAAGAACATGTTTTTTTTAACTATTAGTCGGTGTAGGAAGGTCGGCTGAAAAGTTCATTGGCTGACCAAGATAATCTCATAAAAAGTGACCAAATGAAATTTAGTTGTTAAATATTGCTCCTTTGGGTTTAAACACTTATTCCATCGGTCTTGCTGTGCTTTGATCGCATTCGTTAAAAATGTCATCAATTGCAGATATGACGTCATCGTATGACATTTTCAGCCTATGAGATTTTCAGCCCGTCCTCGTATATCACGGTTGTAAATATAATTAGTATACTGATATGAATGCTTGCAAGCAGCAGTGAAAACACGTTTATATTTCCATATTTAGAGGCCAAGTGAGCGAGCGAAAAATATATTCAGTTTTGTTCAACAGACTTTATTGGAAAAGCTAAGATGCTTTATGAATAATAAGCACTTTTTTTCTATAACAATTAAATATTTATTAAGCTTTGATAGATTGATACACGACCACAATAATGAGGAGCCCATGAATATATCTTACTGTGTATCATATTTAGAGAACTTAGTTGATTAAAACGCACAACACAGAAGGCGTTTCTATCTGAGTTACATCTCTCTATCGCTTCATGTGTGTGTGTGTGTGTGTGTACAAACGCGCAGGCGCAAATGTGATAAACCTTTCAAAACCGGTTATAGTTTGGTTTCTTATGTAATGGCATATCATCCTTCCTGTTTTTTAAAAAGCCAAATCCATTATTGTAGATGGACAGTATTGGTACAATATCCTAGCGGTAAGAGTGTTCGCCAATGACCCGGAAGTCCGGAGTTCAATCCTAGGTCGAGTCATACCAAAGACTCAAAAAGAAGTACTTGATACCTCCTTGATTAACACTCAGCATTATAAGCTATGGATCAAGGGTAGTGGAGCAATCCAGGGGAAAGGAGTAGCGCACTTCCCTACACCTTGGTGTGGTAATTATTGAAAAGGGAGCCTTTGGGTCATACTCGACTATGGTCACCAACTTTTATTGGTATATTTTACCCCAAAGTCGTGGGGATAAGGGGGTCCATACATTTTTAAAGGATATTAGTCAGAAAGTGAAAGTAAAATTAAAGTGTAATTGAAATTCAATTTCATTTGTTACGATGAGGCATCACAGCATGTTAACCCAACGCCACAAGACTCCAGCTTAAAAACCTCTTAAAACCGTTGATAAAAACGATTTAAAAGAGGACTTAATAGGATATCTTTGGGTTACTGCCAGTTTCATGAGATGCTCTCAATTATCCGACTCACTGTGAACCTTCTACAACTTCAGATTTTTGATAGGGTATCGTATTATGTGTCTGATGATTGACACTCCAAATAAAAATGGCAGTAACGCAAAGAAAAATATATGTACATGAAATCTTTAAATTTTCTTTCGACGGTTTAAACAGGATTTAAAAATTTTAACACGTTGAAGTGGCTACATCATTGTAGAGAAAAAATAGCTTGTTATTTGTTTCTTCATTCAAAATATCTATCTATCTATCTATCTATCTATCTATCTATCTATCTATCTATTTATCTATCCTTGTCTCTCTTCTCTCTCTCTCTCTCTCTATATATATATATATATATATATGTGTGTGTGTGTGTGTGTGTGTGTGTGAGTGTCACAAAAATTTTTAAGAATTCAATTTAGCATATGTCAAGAAAATTAAATGGTTCCAAGTACTGGTATGTATCACTAACAATTCAATTAGATATCAGTCATCTGTTTATTCACCGTTAAATGATCAAACGGTTCTATTTCTAACAGCTCAATTAATCATAAGTCATTTCTTTGCTCTCATATTAAATGTCCAACAGTTCTATTTACCGTATAGAAAGGCCATTTTCTGGTGCTACCATTCCGGGTCTCAGTGGTCCTGGGTGTAATAGCAATGAAGGGATACTCTGCATTCCCAAAAGCTCTAGATTGTTTGATGTCATATCCAGGACACTAGTAGGGGATGACTCCTATCCATGCAGTCAGTGTATACTACTGCCCCTGGTGACTGGACTGTTAATGTAGTGGATCAATTTATGAAAAAAATCTATTCGAGTTGTTCTTCCTTGATTTTTGAGGTACCAAACTTTTATAAAATTACATTTAATTTTTATATATATATATATATATATATATATATATATATATATATATATATATATAAAGTAAACTTTTGAATTTAATAGATTACTTTAAAAATAATAATGTTTCATTCCCTTTACTGCACAATTTTGTTATAATTTATTAATTTTCGAAATGATAAAGCTTCACCCCCAACTAAACGTGTCAATCTGGAAATCTATGATCATTTTTTTTTGTTTACTTTGCAACATTTACTGAATTGTGTAAAAAATAAATAAGCTCTGCTGCTGGTCTCATTCTCCACCGGAAACACCAGTTCCCAGATCTAAATGAGTAATGGGAGGCTTTCTAACCCTAGGCACAAAATGCAATAAGAATGTAGCGACATCTGGGAGGTTTGTGTTCTCTGGATGCGCTAAATCTAAAACTACGTTGTGCCATTCTTGTAGCATAACATTTTAGATAAATATCTAATTTTATCAGGTCTAATCTGTATATATATATATATCATCATCATCATGTCGTGCCGCCAGCACGGACATCCCAGACCCTCTTTCGCCACTTCTCCCTATCATTCATTGCTTGTGGCCAGTCTTCAGGGTTACATCCCGTATCCTCACATAGCTGCTGTATGTATGTTTGAGCTGGTCGTCCTGCTTTTGCTTGGCCATATGCGGGGGTCCATAGGAGTACATCACTGATGAGTTCGTCCTTGCTTCTTCAGCAGTGTCCTGCGTGTCTGGTTCGTCTAACTTGTATAGTTTTCGAGATGAGAGGAAAGTGGCCGTATAGTTGGTGTCTTGTGGGGTGATGTCATATATATATATATATATATATATATATATATATATATATATATATATATATGAAATCTAAATATAAACAAATTATTCTTCATGATGTAATTCAGAATTTTTCGAGAAACTGCCTTACAGTGTGTAAAAACTAGATTTAAATATTTTCAATAATTTCAAGCATGTTCATGTCAACAGAGAAGTTTAAAGAGCTAAGCTAATGAGTCTCTTTTCCAGGAAAAAAAATTAGTCTGATAATTAAGTGAAAGTAGTCTACTGAAATCGGATTGTAACAGATTCTGAACCAAAAGAATTACACCATGTTCAAAATATAGTGAAAAACTGCCTTTCGAAGCAAAATATATCCAAACTTCCACTACATGACTGAAGAACCTAATTCAAATCGACGGTAACATTAATTGAGTATTCTGTAGTTTTCATGAAATTTTTCTTTTTGTCCTTTTGACACACACTCACATACACATATACAGACACACATACATAAGTATGTATTTATGAATGCATATATATATATATATATATATATATGTGTGTGTGTGTGTGTGTGTGCATATATACATGTATTTATATGCATATATACGTGTCTATGAGTCTATATATATATATATATATATATATATATATATATATATATATATATATGATATTTTGGTGGTCATATGGACAATATATATATATATATATATATAAGTACCACCTAAGCCACAGAAACTGTGCCATTACTCCTGGATTGTATGATAGAATTTTAATTTATATGAAATTTTGGTCATCATATTCCCACTATGTATATTTTTTCTTTGATCATATTACGTGTAAAAGCACGTGCGATACCCTGCCCTCATCGGCCGCCAATCAGGGTGATAACACAGTTTTGTTAGCTCAAGGCGGTACTGCCACACCTGGCGCTACCAACAAGCTTTTGCCACCGGTCAGGGAATCAAAAGAATTATAAATGTATTTATGTATATATATATATATATATATATATACGCCAGATTAATCAATAGCAGATACTACATTGGACGTTCATCTTCATTCTTAGTGTGCAGTTTGGGATTTAAAAAAAACAAAAAAAGCGTTGACTTTCGGCCGTTGATGTCATTACACGTTTACAGTAACCGTTTCCTGGTGTTACGCAATCACACGGGAACAGTGGTTCCGCGTGCATTTCATTCATGCTGAAAACTTCTCGCTTTCGACCAAATCCAACTTGATGCATGTTGTGTCGTGGTCTGAAGACGAATTTAGGCAACTTTCAAACTGCGGTCTGTGATTTCTATTTTTGAAAGAAACGAAATGACTTAGTGTCCTAGAAAACCATGACAACCAACCTCAATTGGAATCACATGGCATAACCAACCTTTTTTCACCCAGTCTGCACGTAGAGTCTCATATCGGTTTTTCATCCGCTCGTGTGCTCCTCCCTATTTTCTTCCCAGGGACAGTCAATTCTATGAGGATGACTGTCTTCTTTGAATCGGACCACGCTACAATGCCTGGCCGCTTTTCTGTTTGAATAGTGTGAACTGGAAATCTATCTATCTATCTATCTATCTATCTATATATATATATATATATATATATATGTATTGGTACGTCATTATCACAAAAGGCTATATTTCCAAAAATATGGGGTCCAGTTCAAACTTGAACAGTGTTTTTATTATTGATTTTTAATCTGTGGATATTTTCTAAGGATAGTTGAATGACGATTTGGAAACTTCGATTAAAGTAATGATCAGTAGATAAGGGAAATATTTAAAAACTCATAATCATCTTTAGTGTATTATTTGATACTCATCGATAACACGAATTATTTTACGGATAGTCTCTACATCACGCAGAATATCATATAGAAATCAATATATTCACCACTTTAACATTAGGAACTTTTCCCTTACTGAGATTTATGGAGCATAACAGCGATCAAAATAATTTCAACCGGTTGTAAAATTTGTTACTTTTTATCTATCTGTGAATGTATTGTCTTTATGCCAGCCATGTGACAGACAATAGGTCTTACTCGGGAATGCGCAATGCGATAGAATATTTACTAGTCAAGAAAGCAGGAAATTTTGAAATTATTTCTATCTTGGTTCAGATTGTGTTTTTCACGCTCCAGGAAAAATACTTTTGTTTAGTATTCATGATTGCATATAGGAAGTCTGTTCTTGGTTTATTTTTTTTTTACGACATCAAGCATCAGCAAGTAAAATTTGGTGAAGCTCCCACGAGAATCGATAAGGCAATAACTCCAAAATGATGAAATGAAAACAATAGATGTCTAAGAGCTGAAAATCTTACCTTCTCTTCGGAAATATTAATTTAAATGTTGACTGACTCATTCCTGAAATAATATATTACAGGTGGTTATCTGCCCTGTTCTTTTAGCTATTGTATAAAGTACTAGTTGAAGTACACGGCAATATCTGGTAATTAGCGAAGTTAAACATTGCCGAAACAAACAGTCAAATAAAAAACGATCAATTTCATTTTTCTAAACAATATCTATTTCAAAATACTTGTTAGAAATTTACCCCAAGAGGTTATAAACGAGAATTTTTGCAAAAGATAAATACTCATAACAGAAAATAAAATTACTATTATATTTTGTATTATTTTTTGAATTCAATGATTAATTGATTTGAAGTGTATATCAACTCGTCTGGGTTAGTTTATGCCTAATGGTTTGGTAATTGCCTTGATTATTGGTTCATATTTACATTTGTAGTTAATTCTTACCTCTTTTCTGCACAGATTTTAATCGAATACGAACAAGTTTTAAACAGAATTATATGACCCATAAGTAAAGTAAAGTTGGCGACCATAGTCGAAGGTGACCAGAAGGCTCCTTTTTTGATTGCTATTACACGGAGGTATAGGGGAGGGTGCAACTCCTTTTCCTGGATTGTTCCACTTTACCCTTGATACGTACCTTATATTGCTGAGTGTTAAGCAAGGTAGTATCAAGTATAATTTTTAAGTATTTGGTGAGATTGAACCCAGCTCTCCCGGACTTTTGACGAACACTCTATCTACTAGTCCAATGAGAGTCATAAATAGAACCCAAATACTACGACTCCAGATTAGAATGGACCTAAATGTAATGGCCATGACTTATCAACACTTTCCCTAGACTAAGAATTTGAACCTCACCATCAGATGCAGTTTCGTGTCACATGAAGACATTCTTTTTTTGCGGAGTCTTACCTCTTGGCTGGGTATTCAGTTAGTGTATGTTAAGTCCCACTGATAGGGCTGTATGTATTTAATAGTTTCCTGGGAAATTTTTCACCGAGCTTTCGCTGAAATATCTTTTTATCTAAAAGACTGACACCTAAGAGATTTATCAGTTTAAACATTCCTGTTTTGGTTTGTTGGCTGGTTGGTTCGGTTTTATGGCAAATCAACCTTTGAAGGCCATTTAACGCCAAATCCATTTTTATGCAAATAGTTCTATTTAAAAAAAAAACAGTTTACCATGACTACACAGTTATAATTGTCAAAAACATTTCTATTTCAAGCTATTCAGTTTATTCAAACAGTTCTAATTTAGTTTAGTATATGTACAGATTTTGTTTACACACAATTAAATGTCAAAACAGTTCTATATTAAACAATTCAGTTTAGTGTAAGTACAGTTTCAATGTCAAAAACAATTCCATTTCAAACAATTCAGTTTAGCATAAGTATGCAGTTAGTGCTATTTAACCCATTGACAGGACCCTATCTGGTGGTATCATTCCGGGTATGAAGGGGTGTTCTGCATTTCCCAAGGCTCCAGCATCACTAGAACCTCACTATCAGATTGTTTAGTGTCATATATCCATGACTCTCATTGGGGTGTCTTACTCCTCTGCAGAGGTGCTGTCGGTGTATTCACGACGCGAAGAAGCAACTATAAAATAATTAGTAATGCTTAATTAAATTGTAAATGAATAATTGCATAGTTTTCGTCTTTATGATTTGAAAATTTGAATTCTTTACAAGAAATTCCTTCTTGTGGCAACACTTTAACCCACCAATCGATCTTTATCTTTAGCAGACTATATCAATGAGATTTCTTCTCTGGAATAAAAGTATTTTTAATCTTTCCATTTGGTCGTATGAGTATACATATTAAGTTTGATAGCGGTACATCAAACCGTCAACAGAAGACCGACAACAAAATCTTCACAATAACTGATTTTGTGGATTATGACAAAAACGATCAGAAGAAAGAACAATAGAATTTTCATTTTTTTCTAAATGATATCGAATTGTATTCTTAATATTAATGCTGTGTATAGAAAATAATCTCTCATACACTTTCACCCTAAGTTAGACCTTTTCCTCAAGACTTATAATTACATAGCCAAAGAGACCCGAATTAGTTGACTGGTAGTTTCCAAAAACCTTCATAGCATTCAGTGGAGTTGATCTTCAAAGAGTTCTCTATGATTACCGTCTAGCACTATATCAGTGAAAACTTAACACAGCGATTCGTATCGTAGTAAATTTGTCAAATAGTTGATTTCCATTTCAATTACAGCGAATTTTTTGAGATTTCAATTACAACGAATTTTTAGAGATTCTCTCCGAAATTGATCTAAAGAAAAATACTGGAAGTTATTTTAGGTCCTCTTGGCGTGACGACTATAGTCGTATGAAGTTCAAATCCTATATATATATATATATATATATATATATGTGAAGAGAGGGAGAGAGAAGGAGGGAGAGGGAATTAGTGAGTGTGTGTGTGTGTGTGTGAGAGAGAGAGAGAGAGAGAGAGAGAGAGAGAGAGAGAGAGAGAGAGACCTAGTTAGGATATTGTAGAAAAAGAATTGACGGTGCTTGGTGACTTCTTTATCGCCAACGCATCCATCTAAGGTATGATGATCGCATCGGGGAGAAACTGACGGTGACCAATCTCTGTTGACTTTGTGTATACACGAGGTGCATACGATAAGTTTATAGATTTTTTTTTATATGGGCGTTTAAAATTGTCGTAGACTCTTGAACATTCACCATGTTATTGCTGTACATCTTATGAGATGACTGACTCATTTTTATGATTTCAGGTTCAAATGAACAGCTACAGCCACAATTGGAATACAGCCTACTAAAGCCTGATTGTCACAGCTGGTGAATTTCAAAAATGCAATTTGGACGTTAGGACACTTGAGAAGAACGATATGCAATAAAATTCTGTTTTAAACTTGGAAAAAAATGCCACAGAAACGTATAGAATGCTTCAGACTGTTTTTCGACCATCTTGCATGAATCGAGCATCAGTTTTTGAGTGGCATAAGAAATTCAAAGAAGGCAGAGAGTCTGTGAGGGATGATAAGAGGTGTGGTATGAGTAAGGAAGTCAATACACCAGAGTTGATTGGGCAAAGGGTCAGTGACATTTTCACCAGGACAATACAGCAGTCCACAACTCCATCCTTGTCACAGACTATTTGACGACCAAGATGGGCATCAAGACAGTTCTTTAGGCTCCCTATTGTCCAGACCTTGCTCCCTGTGACATGGTTATTCCCTAAGCTCAGAGGCTGTCGTTATGGGACAATTGAGGAGATGAAAGGGGTTGTGACGAAGGTTATTGACATGCTCACACAAGAGGACTTCGATGGGGCCATCCAGAAGTTGTTGGAACGGTACAACAAGTGTATTGAAGCCGGAGGAGATTACTTCGAAGGGGACTAGAGTCTCATGCGTGTCTATCAATAAAAGGGCCCATACGAAAAAAATCTGGAAACTTATCTTATGCACCTAGTACTACTCTTTGATCTATATATGCGCTATCATCGATATTTTACACTATTTACACTTTAAAATTCTAAATACAACAATATATATGTAAATATATATACGAGGATCATTAAATAAGTTTCCAGACTTAGCATTCTTTAAGATTCCAGCATTACTAGATCCACACCATTAGATTTGCTTAGTGTCATATCCAGGACACTTGTTGGGAGTTTTACCCCGCTGCTTAGATGCAGTCGATGTATTATATAGCCTCAGCCGACTGAGCTGAGAGTGTTTAGTGTCATAAACAGAACACTAGTTGGGGAAGGGAGTCTTACCCCTCTTCAAAGATGCAGTCGATGTATTCAGCCAACTGAGCCATATTTTACTACGGGCGTCGCTTGTAAATTTTACAAAGGGTTACATTTTTAAGCATTTACTGTTTTAAAATTTTCGATCGAATCACTTTTTGGTTTCCTTTAAAAATATAGATTTTATAGTCTATTTTTACATTTGAAACCCTTCATCTCACGTATCATTTTCATCATTTATTCAGCACTGACTCCAGCTGATAAAAATATCGTTATCAAAAATAAAATATTAACTTCGCCGAAATTGTTTTCTTCAAAGATTATTTGTTACAAATGATTTCTCAATATATATGTGTTGTTTTTAATTCCCATGTGAATATATATTATTTTATACGGTTGGTTGGTTGTGTTTTATGGCATATTAACCCTTGTAGGTTATTTGATGTCATATCCTGTTTATGCACATATACTGAATAGATATGATTTGTAAACGAACGGTTTATTTGTCTTATAAGTTTTAACAGACTCGTTTACCACCACACTGTCAAATGAATGAGCTGGAAAATACACCGACAACATCTCTGCAGATTGGTATGCAGAAATGTTGTCGGTGTATTCTCAAGCCAACAGGGCTAATATTATATTATACTTTTTCTCATGAAAATTAAAATTCTATTCACACAGAACAAATTCTGTCAAGTCTTCGAGTGATATTTTACATTTATTTAATCCGACTGCGATTCATATCGTTTACAAATCTCGTAATTTAATTTTTCTGAATGATCATTTAAATTTCTCTTAAATAATACTAATTTGGGAATAACTTTAAATCGAAAAATAATTTAATGTAAAGATGAATAGTATAAGATACAGTATAATCGTAAATGGAAAATAATTTTGGTTTAAGAAAAACAATAGTAAAATTTCGAAAAATTTATATTCATCAAAAATCTTTTCTTTTTTTTTATTTGGAAATTACTTTTCATCGAATCATGTTATTATTATTTGATGCGTATGGTGTGCAAGTTCCAATAAGAGTCACAAACTTGATATTTAATTTCCTGCTTTTATCCTAAATAGCAATCGATTCGTGTGTAGCGTTCAGTATAAGATTTTTTATTGCTTTCTATGTCTATTTTATACAACTATCGTTTCAGCCATACTGTCAACCATATTACAACAGTTAAACGGTCATTACAAATTTAAGCACAGAAACGTTTTATTTTGGCAATTTCTGAAGTAAGAAATGAATCTTTTGACTTCTTTGATGTCGGTGTAATTTTCATAAAAAATACCACTTGATTTTTACCTACCAATCTTTTAAAATACGGAGACACTTACAACCCGCTAATTCTGTTCTGTCGAAAAAGATTTACCTTAAAAAAATTTTACGTTCATTTATTATGAAAAATTCTTTTCCCTTCTTTTATGTATATGTAAGAGAATCATAATGGGATGGGTAATGGCTAACGTGCTGTAGCATTAATGTAAGCGAGTTCGAACTCCAAGTGCGTTTTTATGTCATTTACAAATAATTACCTTATCATAGGGAAATACATAAACCACCTTAGACTCCCCCGCTATGGGTTTAAATAGTATCAATACTGTTTTCCTCACGTGTGGGTTTTACAATTAAATAATCCACGATGGCTGATATACCATTAAACAAAGCAGCCAAACCAAACCAAAAACATTACAAACAATTGGAAAAGTAGTTACGCTTATATGTTAAAGTGTTGTGGATACTTCAAATGTCGCTAATATCTCAATTTCAAATTATTCTATATTCAAAATTTTCGTATATTTACATTTATTCAACGTTATCAGTTTTCTCTATTTGAATTTATCTAATATCGAAGGTTAATCTATAAAAAGTCATTATCATAGATATAAATGATGTTAGATGATAAACTGGACCAAAAATGTCACTGATATAAAGTCGTTTGTTGAAATATTTTTCAATAAAATGATGCCTCAATAAATGGCTGTTTCACTAATAAAAATAACTCTTTCGAAAAACCCATTTTAATAAAAAAAATTATTTTGATGAAACATAGTTCAATGAATATTTAGAGTTGGGATGATTCTAGAAGCTTAAAAAAACTGCGTTGTCTCTCTAAAAAATATTCTTCTTATATTGTACATTGCCATATTATGTAGTTCAAGGATAGCATCTACGCTGAATCTTCTTGTCATTTTATTTTCCATTGTGGTCTATATATTATTTTAACGCCATTGTTCAAGGCTTGGTAATTCTCCTTTACTTGTGAAAAGCTGTCATAGTAAGTATTTGCAACACACTTCATCTGTATATAATTCTATGAATATAGCATAACTAATTACATCAACACCCACATCTTTTCAAAAGGACTATATTCAACTCGTAAAATTATTATTATTGTTCGATTTACTTTGTCAACTTGTCATTGATGTATATTGATTTTTATGGATCAGTTTGTATTGTAGTAAAAGCAATAAAAACGAAGAAAGTGATACGAAAGAAAATGAATACTACGTTTACTTATTTTTACCAGTTACGTCCAATTACTTCAAAGGTATTCCCATTTCTTGCCGACTGTCTCAATTAAAATCTTCCCAAGACTCGCAAGACATTGAAATCTAAATTAGTCTGTTCATATCTATCTATCTAGCTATCTATCTATCTAGCTAGCTAGCTCCGTCCTTTCGACTTGGTTTAGAATACTTTGAGTCCATCTCCTCCAGAAGAGTAATAATTTCTGCCAAAAATGGGATGATGTGGCTTAAGTTTAAAAATCCTGGGATATGTGGGTTACCCCTCCATTCTCAATTCAACAACATTCATTCTGTAATGGAGTCATTGTATAAGTTAGGGTCCCATCTGTGAGTCGAATAGATCTGTTTAAAAATGATTTGTATCTTTCGACCTCTGTTAAAAATTCTTAACCATACAAAAATCTTAATATAGTAGTAAAATGAACGTAATTTTCTAGGTTCTTGAATAGACATAAGTATCTATCTATCTTAAAATTCATATTACATAAGTTATATTACCAGAGAATATACAAAAATACTTACACTTAAGATTATTGTTGCTCTCAATAACAATTTACTTTAAGGTTTTTTTTCTTTTGGGTTGTCGATTTTATTGCAACTCACCGGGGTAATTTTTCACGGCAGTGTTTTTTTTCTGAGAGCTGCTGAGAGATGATTTATAGGTTCAACTATGAGATGCTATAAAAATGGCTTTCGTATCTTAGTTGCAAAAGCCGGTGCTATTACCTGGATTTTCTTGAAACAAAAGTTAACATGAGTTCGATTCTGATCGAGAGTCTATCGTTTATCATTGTCTTCGATGTAGTCTTTGCTCAATGTTGTAGAAATTTCTCGCAAAAAGAAACAACTAAAATTAAAAGATGAAATAATCCTGTTTTTTATTTAGATATTTAGAATCAATAGGTCTCATGGTCTCTTCCCCCAAGTGTAAGATATATATAAGAATAAAAATGTTTATTTAATCTAGTTATTAGAGAAGAGAGGTGCATACGTCCTAGCATGTCTAATATTGTGTGTTTAAGACAAGCTATTGGCTAGACTATCGAATGCTAACTTTTAAAGTGGGTAAAAGTACTCAGCTAAGAATATTGGTTCAAAAGCACCAAAATACTTTCATCAAATTGATTTGCCTTGTGTAATAATAAGCTTTTTGAATAGCCATGACCACTATACATACAAATATACATGCAGAATCATAACGACGACAAAAGAAAGACAAGCGACACAGTTCTTTAGAAAAAAATATACCTCTCACTTTATTTGAAAGGGTTCGAAAGGTTTGTGTGTGAGAGGGAGTTGGAGACCAAACAGAACTGCAACATATTGACCCCCACTCTTATGGCCATAACGGCGTTTCTTTCCCGTTCTCTGGGCTGCTCAACCGGGGGGCTGGGGGCCCAGCCTCTCTGGCACATGTTCTCATTCCAGCATCTTCCCTCTAACTGCCAGACTTCCTGTCTTCACCCGGGTTATATAATTGTTCGATATCCACCTTCTTCTTGTGGGCGTCACAAATCGCACTCATTCAACTCGTCCACGGTCAAGGTTATATCCAGATATTCCTTGACCGGATGCACCTGTTATTTACACATGTGCATTTCCTATTTTAACAGCTTGGCCGGGGTCAATATATTACAGTAAATCTCTGTATAACGTGTACATTATTTCGAAAATAATATAGGTTGGGGTACATGGGTATTTATATTGGCCAAATGAGTAGAGTCTTCACGAATGGTCCGACAGACCGGAGTTCAATCACAATTCTAGTCATACCAAAGGCTCAAAAAATGGTACTTGATGCCGCCTTGCTTAACACTCAGCATTATAAGGTATGGATCAAGGGTAAACTGGAGCAATCCAGGGAATGGAGTAGCGCTCCCTATAGCTCGGCGTAGTAACTATTGAAAAGGGAGACTCCGGGTCACCCTCGATTCAGGTCGCCATCTTTACTTACTTATGTATATATTCTCATAGAGGTCACATGTGTATGCCTCCTATGTGTGTGTATGAATTCAAATTTGTATGACGTAGACAAAGAATCAATGGAGCTTAATGAATGCCAGTTTCTCACCATTGCAATCATCAGACGAAGATGTTTCCATATGGTGATTATCAATTTATATAATTTTGTTTGTAGAGGGCGGGGATGATGAGAAGAGTAATGTTGCTTGTGTAGTCCTTTTGATCAAAGTTATTACGTACATATATTTCATTAATTTAGTGACTTGTTAACTCTATTTACTTCATTGTGTATAAATTAGTGTTTTCTAATGTTTTTTTGGTTTATCATTATTGTTTCACTTCTTGCGAGTTTTTCACACCAGTTCTCACGCGTAATTATTCTGTGGAGTTTGATTTCTTTCATATCTACATTTGGATATGAATTCTGATCATTTATTTAAAAGATTTTTATTGCTATCCAAATTCGTCTCCCAAAGGCGTAACCACTTAGTCTGCTGATCACATGGGTAAGAAAGTGACCGTCACCAATAGCCAATGGAATTCAAATGTTGATCTATATATATACTCAATCATTAACTACTCTTTCTTTAAAAATAAAGGAAATTATAGACCCATATTATCCTACACTTGGATAGTTTTTCACATCAGCATTATTATCATTATTATTTACTCATTAGAGTTTTCTACATCAGCGTTAGCTGATGGTCTTTCACGGGGGATTGAGTGACAGCAAGTCAAAAGGCCATCAAAAGGCTCCCTTTTCAATAGCTACTACACCAAGGTGTACGGGTGGGCGCTACTCCTTTCGCTGGATTGCTCTACGTAACCCTTGATACGTACCTTATATTGCTGAGTGTTAAGCAAGGAGGTACCAAGTACCATTTTAAAAGTCTTTGGTATGACTCGACCTGGGATTGAACCCCAATCACCTGGACCATTGCAGAACAGAGTTCAAAAAGTTATTAGCTTCACTAAGAAAGAAGTGCCATTGCTGAACATCTCTTTGTGAAAATACAAATCCACTTCCTATCAAAGTTGAAAAACTCATTAATATTTTTATCTTAATTTCTATGCAGGAGAGGCCCATACCAAATTGAATGATGCAAAAAACGAATTTAATATTTTGGTCAGGCTCAGAACGTTTTTAATGACCATGTATATATATATATATATATATAAGGAAATAATGTTGCTACACGCTGAAGAAAAATGATAATTTCGAATACGCATTTAGTTAGATGTATTCAGTGTATAGTTAATAAACCATTTATTCTATATTGACTTTTATATGTTATCCTTTTTGGTAATACAGCTATTTTATCAGTAAGTCCCATCTGGTGTAATTTGAAGAACATTAAACTTGCGCACTTTTATTTCCTATAATTTTATATATATATATATATATATAATTATGTGTGTGTGTGTGTGTGTGTGTGTGTGTGTGTGTGTGTGTGTGTGTGTGTGTGTGTGTGTGTGTGTGTGTGTGTGTGTGTTTGTGTGTGAGTACGTTTGTATGTGGGAATGATCATATGCAGAAATTTATTTAGTTAAGCCTCTCTTACCGAACATACGGCAAAACCAGATGCAGTTCTTTTCCGAGGATTTTCACGACTCCATTTTCTCTTTTAATTGTTTGTCCGATCTTTGTTTAACCTCAGGTGAAATGGACGATTTTCTGCAGATATTGACTATTTATTGCGACGTAAGTTGACCATTGGCGACAGCTATAGGATAATTAAGAAAATCGATAAAGACCATCTCACAACTCATAAAGGATATCGAGTGAAAAGATGAGTTAGATTCAAAGTGAAAACATCAAAAGAAACAACAAAAGACATCGTAAGTTTGTGAGAAAGGAAATCCTGCCCAAATAGATTAGAAATAAAGAGAAACATAATAGAAATGATATCTGGAAAGCAATATAAAGCCTGATATAGTGTGGCTAAAAGAAATTGGTATTTAGATAACTTAATTTAGTATCATAGAAAACCATAAATACTGATTTAGAGCTGTAGTTTAATGGCCTTGTAGACTAGCGTACTATCCCGTTTTCCGTTGTCATGACCAGAATGATATACGTGTTTACTCAATTTAAACTAACTAAGACACAAATCCACAAGTAATTATCAAAATCACGTCAAAGTACAACTACGTTATAAATTATTTATGTACGAGAAAAGCATTAAGTAGAGGATTAGAAAGTCTTTGTTACCACGTATGTTATTTGCTTCTATGGGATAGATATTCGATATACTACAGGATTCACTTAAACTTCATATATATATATAAAAGGTCGTTCGAAAAATACGGTCCGATTATTGTAGAGACTATTGAGATACAAACGAATCATTCGATCCAGGAAGCAGATTAGACATAGTTTAAAAAGTATGAAGTAAATAACTTATCATCTAATGGATTTTTCTTTTTCAACAGGCCAGAGAGTGAAAATTAAAGAATAATACTTTGAAAAATACTTGAACGTTTCTAGATAGCTGAAAAAGTTCTGAAATATGACTGTGATGATGATGATGCCCATTGTACTTAATGGACGTGAAACAGTCAACAAGAACCTGAAAAATAGACTGAATAAACTGTTACTCAGACGCCAGCAAAACAATGCCAGTTTGGACTAATGAAAAACTTGAAATCTTAAAAGACTGGAGAAATTAGAAATTTCATGATTGACGTTATTTGGATTTGGATTTGGCTTTTTCACATCAAACAGTCCGGAACACAATGATTTGTCAAAATAATCACCTATCTTCTGACCGCGTTTGTTTAACAAATAACAATACGTTTCTTTTTCTTTTTTCAATAAGTATTTATTTTTGTCAAACTCCTTGTCATAATAATATAATTCTTCTTTTCACTTCATTAAAAAAATTCATTACGCCATTACACATCTGTAATGTGTTACTATATTCCTCAAAATCCCATTTTTATTCTTCTGGTTTTTAAACTTCAACGACAATATAGGGTTATAATAGAAGAGAAATATCGGCATGAGATTGGAAGCAATATTTAATTATGCTTTCCAGTTCATATGATCACCCTGGTTCTTATCAGCGCAATTTTTATAAGTGCAAGTCTATAGCAAAAAGATGTATTATTTGGGCGGCGTCTTTAAAAGAATTAGTCCAAAGCCTTTCTCGTTACCAAAAATTATCCTGCTCCCTAGTGATACCTACATCGGAAAAATAAGGTCTAAAAATGTCCGACTTCAGGCTACTCTTACTGCCTTTTTAACCTGGACTAAATATACGAATAAGAAAACCGTCTGAAATTAGAAAGGAAAATCTGCATAGGATAAGAACAACATACCTGCCAACAGCATGCAATTTTGATTTCTAGAATCTGGAATCGAAATACAGGGTTATATTGTTTACAATAATTATAAAGATATTATTGATATGAAAGACCTTCGTATAAATTCTAAATACTAAGGATTTCTCAGTTGATATATAAGTTCAAGTGGGTCTTTCGATATCTTTCTTATTCAGATTTGGCTAAATACATTATAATTTTTTCCCTAGTTCTCTATCATTTTAATGGTTCGTTGTGTTTTATAATATGTCAATCTTTTTAGGTCATTTAATACCATATCCTGTTCATACATATATATCATATACATATAATTTGTAGACAAACTGTTTGTTGTTAATAATTCTTCTGCACACCGAGAAATTGTTTCAAGTAATGTTATCAAATATTAATTCAATTTGATATAAATCATTTGTTTGTACACTGTTAAATGGTCTCAAATATAGTAAGTGATTAAAAAGTTATATTTGACTCCTAGATGGAATCCTAACAGGTACAACGACTCTAGGTCAAAGTTCAAGGAGTAATGGCAATGTAGCTGTATTCCACTTTACCCGAAGATCCTGGAGTGAGGACTCGCCAGGAAGCACTCAACGTATTTTACAGCAACAGCTGACTGGGCTGCAGTGATTTTGTCACATTTTGAAAATAACAGAATTTCAGACAATTGTAGAAATATATTGGGTATTAGTGGTTGATGGTTGTTTATTTCTTCCTTTAAACCCGAATATGTCTTGTTTTCTTTGTTGTGTTAGCTGAAATGGAATGAAGGAAGGATGGAAAGACAAAGAGACGAGTGAACCGATTAAGACTCAACTTTTTTACTAAGGAAGTTTACAACTAAGTGTTTAAGGAATTAGACCTCCCTGAGCAATAAAATACCTTCTTTCTTAGCCGAGATCTGAATTGTTTCTCCGGAGTTCTTTTAAGCACCAAGGAATATCTTCTTTATATCGGGCAACCTCAGATTGGTCTTTTTGGCAGATTTTCCATTTATTTTGTATTTATTTTATTAATGATTTTTAAGATCTGATTTTCTTTAATTTTCATCACTTTTATTTATTATCCATTCTCCACAATGCATCCCCCCTCGAAGTTGCAGAGGTACAGTAAGGATATATTAAAGGGAAAGTTAATCTCTTGTTGTGCGTGTGTGTGTGTGTGTGTGTGTGCGCAAATGTGTGCAATTCTTTTATATTTCCATTTTTTTTTTAACTACGTTGTATGTATAGAAGAAATAGTCTTTATTTCTTGTAAAATGAATGTGTCTACTTGAGCGGGTGGTGAATTGTTCCCGTGGTGTATCTTTCTGTATTTCAAGTAATGGAGGGGTATGTTTTCTATTTTATTAGTCATGTTCTGTATGGTACTTTTATTATTACTATCATTGACATGGGTGAATATTACTGGTTTATATTTATTAAGTCAAACTGTCTGCTCAACACCTGCAAATATTTCTATTTAAAAAAACAACATTTTTTCTTAATGATATTGTATGGCCCTGAGTATGAAACTTCAAATGGTTTTTCAATTTTGTATGTTCGTTTTCATACGTGTTTCGCTCTTTTTAATTCTTAAGGTATAAAGGATTTTTGATATGTATGTAACAGTCCTTTTGAAGGAGGGTTATATCCGATTCTTGCATCTCCTTGCAATTTTTTTTGTTCTGGTTGTGATATTCTTGGTCGATGGTTGGTTTCGGAATTAGAAATTAGGTTTCTGTCACAGAGGAAGCAGGGAACAAATCTTGCTTTGTAGGCATATTCTTGATAACCAGCAATTCGATTGGTAATACGTTCAACAGGTTCTGCTTTCTTGTCATGATCGCTATTTTCAGAGTTCAGTATAGCTTTTCAGTTATTCCATTTGTTTGTGGATGATAGACTGTTGTGTAGAGCTTGTGGAATTCAATTATTGCGGACAGGTCTCTAAATAGTTCACTCTCAAATTGGCTTCCCTGATCTGTTACAACATGTAATGGGACCTCAAAGCGAGAGACCCATGAGTTCAAGAATGCTAATACTATGGTAGTGGCGGTGTTTTTGTAATGGTGTGCCTTCAGCCCGTCTTGTGGCTCGATAAACACATGTAGTACATACTTAGTTGGAGATGTGTATGCATTATCATAAGTAGTTGTGGGTAGTAGTGGACATATGATGTCTATACGTATCGTCTAAACTTTTCCTGGCGGTAGAGATAATAGTGTAGTTTCTGTTCTACTCTGCCAAGTGATCTTGTGCAGTTTGAATCGTTGACAACTCTTGACCCATGACCGTAATTTTTTTTTAATGTTTAACCAGAACTATCTTACTTTTATGAATTTTGCTGTTAGCAGAAATCCTGGATTCAAGATGTTAGGAAACATGCCCTGATCCGCCTACGTAGTGATTCGAGTATGTATGGTCTGGGAATAGATGTCGTTCGATGACATCAGATGGATGATCCTTGCTTTTCATTGGATGAAAGTCGACTTCTGTTTATGTTAATTTTCTTATCCTCATTTTGTGATGCGGTTGTAGATCAACGAGCTTGACGGTCACTAAATACATTGATCAAGATTGGTAATCCATTACAATGTTGTCTTCTCCTCAAGATATACAATACATTTGTGGCATACTTTGTCATGAGCCGCAAGTATCTTTGTTACTGATTCGATTTCAATAGTGTTTTGTTTTGAATGTCCTTGACAGCAGTTTTTGATCTGAAAACAAGATGACATTTCTGCCTTCAATTTGTAACTTGAAGTATAAGACTGCTTGGTATGCAGCTAAACGTTCTCTGTCAAAAGTGGAGTATTTTTATGCTTTTCGGGCAATTTGATTTTAGTAATGTCCAATGGGAAATGGATCACTATTTATCATTTTCTGCAGTGCTGCACCGAAAACATAGTTGGAACTATCTGCAACTGGATAATACTGTGCAGCATCTGGATCAGGGTATGTCAAAATAATACTTTGATAAGAATATAGTTCATAGTGACAAATGCCTTTCATTAAGATTTACAGTATTTTTGCCGCTGGATTGTATTTAATGGCTTCAGTTAGAGGCAGTAAGTCATCTGTAGCTTCTGGGATTACTTTCCTGTAAAAGTTTACCATTCCCAAGAAGCGACGCAATAATTTAGAATCTGTTGAGTATGGGAAAAGTTTAGTCCCTTTAGTTTTATGTGTCGTTGGCTTTAGTCCTTCAGTACTTCAATATAGCTGTGACAATATGCTCGACACTGCCAGTCCCCGTTATCTCAACTTATTAAACCAGCTCATGGCCATCCGATCGTCCAGTGACCCCTTTCATCTCCGGGCGGGGACATTTCACATGCTTCACAAATACGCAACAAACACTGCATATATAACCGAGAGTGGAAGAGAGAACAAACAAGCTCGGACCTCGGTTAGCTCCAAGTGGAAGAAAGAAGACGTTTTGGCACTTTTCTGTGATTTTCTGTGCATCTGTGGCTATCCCGAGTGTGTATCCAAGTAAAATTCCTACACAGCAAGCAGGAACGCTGTCCCGCACGTTGGCCGAACCGGCCTCTGGGTCCACAGGTCCGAGATCCTAGCTCAGCAGCCGCCTTTCTCTGTCCGTCGCCATTTCCTGACTGTCGCTAACTCCCTCTCTTCTGTTGACTACTCTGGGATCTTGCCTTTCCTCGTCTTCTTCCGGTCTCGTAGGAAATCTCGCGCACAAGCTCTTTTGTGCGGGTTTCGCGCCAAAGCAGACAAAGGTATCTTCTGACTGGCACTCACCCATACCCATACCCACAGAAACGAATGCCCCCCCATCGTGCGACATAACTCAAGAAATCTATTGTGTCTTTATAAGATTGGCATTTGTCGGCCGAGATTTGAACGTTGATTTTTTTTTCTCGAGAATCGAAAGAACATCTCTGGAATGTTGTTCCTAAGATTCAGAGAGAACAAGTACATTATTGATGTATAAGAAAATGCAACTCACATTCATAAATATATTGTCCATAAATCTCTAGAATGTCGATCTGCTTTTTCGTAGACCAATTGGGATGAATAGGCATTCAAAAAGAACAAATGACGTTATCATCGCGTATTTTTCAATATCTGCCTCATTCTCGGGAAAATGGTGATAAGCCTTTTGGAGATCAACCTTTGAAAATGCCATTTTTTGAAGTTTAGATCTTAGGATATTAACTTTGGGAATGGGATATCTGTTAGGTTTTGTCACCAAGTTAAAAAGGCTACTGTCATAACATACATGCCATTTTTCAGGGGTTGACTTAAGAACAAGATGTAGAGTTGTTTTCTTTTGCTGGTCGTGTTAGCTGAAATTAAATGATAAAAAGGAGAGAAAAAAGAACAAGCGAAGACCCAACTTTATTTTTATGGAAGTTCCCAAAATCTTAAAAGGGGAAGAACTAACCGGGCAATGAAATAGCTTCCTTACTAGCCGAAGTCTGAGTTATTTTTCCTGATTTTCATTTTAGCGTCAGGAAACCTCTTCTTTTTCTGGGCATCCTTAGATTCTCTTTTCTGTCTGAGGCCACTCCGGAGATTGTTATATCTTTTCTATTTATATTGTTTTCCGTATTTTTTTAAACTGGCTTTATTCTATCATTTTATTCCAACAACTTTTATTTATTATTCCATCCACACATACATCTACAAAACTCTTAAAAAATTTTGAGTATCTAAGCATATATATTGCATTTCACTCATAATTTTTTTTTTACCGATTTCTAATTTTAAAATATTTTACTTATTCAATTTTAATAACTACTTATAGGCAACAATAGTTATGTTTAAATAAAATGGGAATAATAATTTTTCTCTTACGAATGATTCTTTAATTTCTACGCAGTTTAATTTATAAACTTACTTTCTTTGATTAATTATGTTTTACAGTAACATGGTCTCTTATTGAATATTTTTGTTGTTAGAAATTATTTGCTTTACAATAGCTTCTATCCTAGAGGGTTAACAAAACGTTTATATTAAAAATTAAAACCTTCTGCTCAATCTAAGTAGGCATACTAGAGTTGGTAGCTCTAAATGAATAGCTTGAAAGAAAACTATTTTCAGGTATTGATGTAGATTACAAAAAAGAAATAAAACCAACGAAAAGAAAGATTTAAAATTTTTCCCAATTAGAATATTTAAAATATATAATTAAAGCAATTGATTTAATCACATTCTCTACATTAGCAAACATCGTGCATGTCAAACAATATCTCACATTTAATTACTCGAGGTTAGGAATTTTCCTGCAACGCTTCTAATTATATGGCCCAAAAAACTGAACTGTCTAATAGTATGAGCTTATCTACGAGTATACAATAGTTTGATTCTCATAGAATTTCCTATAACTTAGTGCCAGTCATGTTTTAGACAAAACGAGGCTTAGAAAGTAAATATCATATCAAAGTTGGCGTTTTTTATGCTTTTATCTTTCAATGACAAAAGTTGTTTAGAAATTAGTATGTTTGTGAATCGGTCATTTTGAGGGTCACAGCCAAACAATCTCTTACCTTAATTTTCTGTGTTGATATTGACGTTACCTCACGTTTCAATATAGATTCGCGTCTTTGAACCCGGAAGACATTGGAGGTCAGTGAAGTCCATCAGAGGACAAAATATATTTCTGAACTAATAAAGTGTGATAGAGACTTTGCTATGAAGTACGCAGTTTAAAAAAAAAATTCTTATCTTATGGAACAGACTATGTTAATTTTTTTTATTTTTCATTTAGTCAGCACTCAGTTGGATGTAATGAAAAATGACACAATATATTTGCCACGAAGTCAGAACAATATTGTGCATAAGAGACTTTCTCAGAATGTAATCAAATCATAATATACAACTCTTACTTGCTGTTTATTTGTGTTATGTTTATACTTCTGTGTCCATAAAATTTCGTAACGAACTTATATTGCTATTTTTTATTCGCATAGTCTGATACCTCCGTTAGCTGCTATATTTGTGAATTCAATTCTTATTGTTTTCTCTATTAAAATTTGATTTATGCATATGCAAGCTGAATTATTATCTTGATATTTGGTGAAGTAGTCTCGCAAACCTATGTTAGTATAGTGGGATGAGTTCGTAAGTCCTTTACTATAGTCAAACTAGCAAATCTTTAGCGCCTATTGTACACGAATGATTAAGGCGAGAATCTTGAAACCCACTGTGGGTTTGAGGAATTCAATTCTGAATGGGATTAACATTACTGGTAACTTAGGCAAAACTTAGCTTCATATATATATATATATATATATATATATATATATTGTAAATTGGATGTTGAAAATAGCTTGCAAGCCAGTTCAAATCACCAATAGGTATAATTTTGCCTCCCTATAGTAGATTATTGCCACAAAATGACTTGATACATGTAACGTAGTCGTTGAGCTTAGTATATAACGAATCAAAAAGAAAATCAATAATCATTTGCAATTAAACTCGTTTGAATTACTAAATGTGTGTATCATTATAAACTGGAATATGAACCTCATAATATTTCATTTCAAAGCTTTATTTTCCTCAGAAAACCTACTGAATAACATGGCAAAATGGTCAAAAACACTTATTTAAAGTATTTTGCCTCACAAGTATTTTATAGATTAAGTTGTTCAATATAAAAAAAAACTGTCAACCCTCTTAATATATCAAGTATATAATTATTAATACGTATTTATTCAAACTGAACATAAGAGACAGTTTATTTTATTCATTTATTTTACAACGGTTTGTTTTATTTTTAGCAAGATAATGAACATACTTGAATCGTTGACGAATTCTCTTTAGGTGTCAATTTGATCTCTTTTAGGTAACACACTACTGAAGAAAACCCTGTTTGTGGGGCTTTGAAAATGGTGACTACATGACCTGTTAAGGTGGGGGGCTTCCTCTAAGAAAGCTTATCTTTGGTATGACACTAAACGGTATCTGATTGGGAGGCTTCCATTATAGAATTCTGGGCAGTGTGGACTACCTCTTCATAGGCATTACTCCCAGGTTAACACTGCTTAGAGTGTTTGTACCTGTTTGTGTTCGTGTTGATAGGTCAGACAAGTCTGTTTAAAAGACATTCGTATTTGAGTGGAAGCAATTCAACAGTAAATTAATCCAATTAAGGTTAGTTACTTGAAGCTTTTATTGTTTACTAAAGATTATTATTAGTTAATTGAAATCATGGAATTGTTTGTAAACAAAAAACGACCATTAAGGAGAAACACTTTCTTGAAACCATATAATTATCAGTATGTCATAATAATAATTGAAACCTTACAAGAGTGTGCGAATTAATTGCTTTGAATAAGAATAAGCAATATATAATCGTGTGCAAAAACTACACAAAAAATTGAACATGAGCGATAGACAATAACATCCATGCATAAAATAAAGCAAGGCGGGTTGACATGACATTAAAATCAATCAATTAATCAATCAATCAATCGATCAACTTCTGAGGCTTTATGCCAGAGTAAACTGAGATTTAAACTAAATCTGGACGTTGATCAGAGTTTATATGTATATATATATATATATATATATATATATATATATTCTATATAAGAATTTAATCAAACTCCCTCTAGGTCAGATTTAACGCAAGCTTCTTGTTATCCTGGGAAACTACGCACGATCGAGAATCATACGAGTCCATTACAAAAAGTGTTAATCCCCTCAGTGTTCCAGCTCACACACACACACACACACACACACACACACACACATATATATATATATATATATATATATATATATATAGGGAGAGAGGGAGAGAGAGGGAGAGAGAGAGAGAGAAAATAAGTCACTTTTTCTCGCGTTTTCGGCTTGATATTTATCGGATGCAGTTTATTTTTTCCTTGCTAAGTTTAATAAATATCTACAAAATCTTCATTGTCGTATCTCTCATCATTTCTGCATTAGATATAGCGCTGAAATTTTTTCCTCGTTTTTAATTAGTTTACCTTATTCTTTGTAATAACACTGGCCGCTGATTTGATATCAAGCCTTCTGACAAAGATTTAATCTCATGGGCTCTAGTTATGATGGCGATTCACTTCTAAACAAATCGTTCATTAATTAGGATTGGAAAATTTTTAAAAAAGTCTACATGATTCGACAAAAGATTAAAAAAAAAAAAAAAAAGAAAATAAAACAAAAAAAAAAAATAGAAAAAGCACTCCACAACATCAAACCAGTTGTACATGGCTGGCTAATATGTTGGACATAAACCCTGAAGTAACATAGCAACACGAATGACAAGTCAATTAGTTTCCATGCAACGTGCTGCCAGTGTTGAATATGCTTTCCTATAATCATATCACTCTGTTGCTCAACGTCGAGAGTCACCATGGAAATCTATGCAATCAGAATTCGAATCTCGTTATAGTTATCTATATTTGAACGAAGTTTCTATTTTAAACGATGAGCTCTATGGCTTCAAGACACACTTTCTGCTGTCTTTCAAATGTGACGTACAAAAATGACTAGTAGACAAAATGTGGCACAGGTTATTACACTATTTTTTAGTTTTTGGAATATATTACGCTAGGAACTCGTTATCTGCGGTATTTCGACGCTGAGAGGATGTGACACAAGGTTAATTTTAAAGCAGATTACAGCTGGTTTTAATAGAGAATTTTAAAAAACTAAACTGCTTACTAAACAAAAGTTAGATAACACAGTCTGCCCTACGATTTACTCATAGCTGGGGAATACACTGATCTATGCTTTTCTTAAAGGCATTACCGGGGAAATTAAAATCAAAAAATCTTGTCTAGTATTTGATCTCAGTCCCATATTTCATTTTTTCCGAAAATAACTGTTATCATACGCACGCTTCGTTATCTGGGGTAAGTTGATTAGGTTTCGTTTCGTCTCTTTGTTTAACGGCATATCGACCTACGTCTGTTATTCAGTACCAAATACATGGAGGGTATGAGCCCGAAAAGCGATGGACTGCGGAATCGTAGTAAGCGAGTTCATACTCCAGTCGCACAATTACGTTCGCTTTCGGGCAAATACACTTGGGAAAGGTATGAACCCCCTTATCCTCCCAGCTATGGGTTAAATAGCACCACTACTGTTCGTCTAGGAGAATGCTTTGGCATTAAATAACCTACAAAGGTCGATATGCCATTAAACAAAGAAACCGAACCGAACCGAACCGAAAAGGAACATAGAAGAACGTACTCACTTATTACGATATCGCATTCCAGTGTGTTAGCCTCTACGCCAAGGAAACATTTTAAACTTTTGAATTATTTTATACAAATAATTTTGATCTATGAAAATGTTCATGTTATGTTTTTGCAGATCAATGTTAATTATTTGAAATGTTTTTTTTTTCTGTATTGTTACTGTGTAATATAATTAAGAATGATTATTAATTATATTAGGAAATTATTTTATTTGTATTGATAAATTTTAAATAGCTAGAAACTTCGAATGGAAGTATAAATCACGAAGGTCATATGTTTCACTTAACAAGAGGTATGTTTTGAAATCCGAGGGTAGGCCGGATATTGAAAAGTAAACATACTGAGGGCATGTCAGCTTGCTGAAGATTAAAGACACGTGTCCTTACATGATTAGAAAATTAGATAATTAAGATATATTAGACGAGAAGAAGTATTTAGTTAGTTTGTGCAGTTTAGTCAGTTCAGTTCAGAGGCAGAGATGGTCCATTGAACCCAGAGCTCTCTGGGATGAGGGGATGATAGGGGTGAAGTCGGATGTTCTTCGTTCGCCTCGCATGCACGAGACTAAGTGATTCAATGATAATTCTTGTGTCGCGGACGACGACTTCTGAATAAAAATGTCACAGTCAGAAACAAACCCCTGCATTTTTTGAAGTTACAGGTTCGTCTTATATCTGAGAAATGTTACGCCTATTAATATTCAAGATGGTGGCGGCTCGGTGTGGCATCGTTAAACTGGTTTATTTTTTCTCGTGGAGTTACATAGCTCTCAGAAAGAATTGACGCAACGGAATCCTTCTATTCCTCCAGCTTTTAAAAATGTATCAATTAGCCGAATCCGAAATGTTTAATGAAATGGGAATAATTATTTCAATAATCCAAAAATTTATTTTTTTTTTCTTTTGGAATCTAGAAATTCAATTCTGTGATGATAGTTACATCTCACAGCAACATAGCTTCCTGATAATTATTGGTTACTGTATGAGTGCCAAAGTTGGTTGGTTGGTTGGTTGGGTTTTATGGCAGATGTATCTTTGGAGGTTTTTTAATGCCAAATCCATTTTCATACAAATTATCAGTTCTATTTCAAACAATTCAATTTAGCATGAGTACACAGTTTAATTGTCAAAAACATTCTATTTCAAGCTATTCAGTTTATTCAAACAGTTCTAATTCAGCTAAATCAATTTAGTTTAAGTATGGATTTGGTTTACCCACAGTTAAATGTTAAAACGTAAGTACAGTTTCTATGTCAAAGTCAGTTCCATTTCAAACAATTCCATTTAGCATAAGTACGCAGTTTAAATGTAAATACACCATTTAATTGTCAAAATGGTTCCATTTCATGCTAATCAGTTTAGTCAAAAAGTTTTAATTCAAACAAATCAGTTTAGCCTAAGTATGTAGTTTAGTTCTATCTAACCCATAGATAGGCCCTATCAGGTGCTAACATTCTGGGCCAGAGTGGACCTGGGAGCAATAGCAATGAAGGGGTGCTCTGCATTCCCCAGAGCCCCAGCATTGCTGGAACATCACCATGAGATTGTTTAGTGTCATATCAGGACACTCGTTGGGAGGGTGTCTTACCCCTCTGCAGAGGTGCATTCGGTGTATCCTACGGCCCCAGCAGACTGGGCAATACTCAGAGATAATATCAAAATTTTATTTCAGATAATTCATTTTAGCATAACTATACAGTTTAGATGTCAAAACAGTTCAATCTCGAGCAATTCAGTTTAGTACATATAAGTAGGCAGTTTAAATGTCAAAACAGTTCTATTTTAAACAATTCGATTTATCATAAATACGCAGCTTAAAAAAACATAAACTCAAGAAACTATCGTTTAGTTCTATCTAACCCATAGATAGGACCCTTATCAGGTGCCTCCACACCGAGCCTGAGTGGACCTGGGCACGATGGCAATAAAGGAGCACTCCGCATTCCCCAAAGCTCCAGAATTACTGGAACCTCACCATCAGAGTGTTTAGTATCATATCCAGGACACTCGTTCGAGGGTGGGGTCTTAGCCCTCTGCAGAGAGGCAGTCGGTGTATTTTACAGTACCAGCCAACTGGGAAAACTAAAGTTGGTGATTCTATCTCAAACTGTTAACCTTTTTATAGAATATAGGCCGACGGATTTGTCTTATGCCTGCACAAGCTTGAAGTAAGCTAATAAAAAAATTAATTAAAAAAAAAAAAATGTTACATGAATAATTCTGAAAGCCTGCAGAGTAATTATAATCTTTGGAGGATATGGAATCAATGATTAGAGGTCAAATCTCGGGCGAAGCTGTCAGCGTTTCCGTTTCACGCAAGTACACGCGGTAAAATCACGAACCCATATTTTCTCTTCTCAGCTATAGATAAATAGTAGGGCAGAATGAGTTCTTTAGCTACGGTAATCAGTCTTGGAGAAGGAAAATTCTGAGTTAAAACTAGCTGTACTCCGCTTAAAATTAACCTCATGTTACGTCCTGTTTGTATCGGGAGTAGGTAAATACTTACGGAATTTTCCCAAGCTAAGATATTACTTGAGACTGAATGTATGAGGTGTCAAGTCATGATCGAATTTGTTAACAATGGTCTGCTAATATAGCTTGCTAACAATCATATCATATCTTGTATCGAAAGGTTAATGACTAAATGGATTATTGCAAATAGAAGACACAAAGTTCAAAAGTTTTTCTTGCAAGTAGACATTATTAGACATTTCTGCAAATAATGACGTTGTTTCCTTAGTAAATTGATTTCTGAGTTCATTTTATTGGGACCAACGTTAACATTAGACACTAAAAGATCATTTTCCAAGAGAAGCCAACAGTTCACAACGTTGCAGAAGGTACTTCATTAAAAAAAAGAAAAATAGAAATACAAATCTATACATTCATCTATTGACTGGTTTTGCTTAATTATAAAACAATTCATATTTTAATAGACCAAGTGAGATATTTTAAATTTTAATAAAAACGGTATCATGGACACATGAGACATCATTTGAAGCTTCTGTTGTACCGTATGGCGTTTGTGTCCTTCAGTTACTTTACATTATCATCTAACCAGTTAGCCTAAAGTGTATCGAAGCGTAGGAGGGTGGGCTGATAAGTTCATTGTATGAAAAGTTAATGTAATGATGTCATCATACCTGCAAAGGATGACTTTTTAGAAGAATAGGATCTACTTACTGCGACACCGATGGAAGGATTGTGCAGAACGCTAAGAGGGCTGTGTTAAAATAATTATCATTTACTCGCATTCCGTGAGCGAATCTTGGTCAGCCTGTTAACTTTTCTGCTGGCTCTTGTATATGATTCCAAGGTGGTTGTAGCAAGTTACTATTAGATATTTGAATATCTTGGAATTGCACTGTCAGTTGTAAATACATTTTTGCTAGAATTAATTACTCGTTACTGGTGTTGTCTTGAGCAGATGGTGCAATAATTCTTTGTGAATTACCGCAAGAAAAATAATAATTTACAATCAATATTACTCGCAAATACATAATAATTATAAGTGCATTACCAAAGAAATTTAAACAATAAAATGAAAGTGTAAGCAAAAAGAAAATGTCAGCTTATCAGATGTAAGGAGAAAATAAAGAAGGAAAGCTCTGTAGCTATTTTTATAAACGGTTGCAGCCTAATCGATTTGGCAGCTATTCAGGACAAATAGACTTCCTTTGGATAAAGGATGCGGCGTTTATTTCCCGTTTTCACTGCTTACTAAAACTTCCAAAACGATGGCTTGTGATAAAAGTAGAAGTACAATGAATTAAAGACTATGAACAGTTAATTACATGTATTTGTTTAATTGAATTCGGCTAATCTTTGTACATAGAAATAAATCAATGTGACATTTATCAATTTTTTTAAAAATTTTCTGTTTAATCACTAGCTTATCATATAAACATAACCTTGCTATCTCTAGTCTGACTTATAAGTATAAATCGTAGAAGTAATTCAAAAGAGTTGATTATCTTGATGATATCGGTGTAATATAAGGGCCGAGATAACCCTAAATCTCAATTGAGAGTATAGTTTATTAAGTACTAGTTGGCATGGGCTCTAAAATATGACACGTCTTTTGATAAATGATTAGATACGGTAATGTAATAACTTTAGGCACCTCAGGAGAGACATAATGAAAATTAATCTACATATGTAGATTACAATGTATACACAGCAATAATAATAAACGATTACGTCTCGCGAAATGTCTTGTTAAACATTTACTTTGGTTTCAGTGTCTTAACAAGATTTCAGCACTTCAGTTTTTAAAATCTTCTTCCAGTGAGAGACTTAAGGAGAGAAAAGCTTCTCTTTTTACAGATGTTGATGGTTAACAGTGTACGACTTGTATTGTTGTGAATGAGTAGAAAATGTCGGCAAAATATTTATCGCTTTTTCAGTCCCCCATTTCGTTCAGTTGAAAAAGGTGTCTCTCTTTTTCGGTTTCTTTGTTTAATGGTATGTAAACCTTCATGCGCCTTTTCCTGCAAAAGCTGATCCTGTAGAATATCAGAAGTGGTTCTATTTAACCAATAGCTGGGGAAAAAATTTCTTTCATGCCTTTTCCAAAGGTATTAGTACAGAAGTGAACATCATAGTGTGACTGGAGTTCGAACTCGATAATTATGATATTTAAATATAGCACGTTAGCCACTGCATTATGTGTACTCCCCCGCTTCTTTTCTTGGTGAATTTTGTACAATTCAAGGAAACAGTATAAGGCTGAATACTACATAAATAAATAAATAAAGATACAAAATGAGATGAATAATCCAAAATTGTTCACAAAGAGTAGAAAAAATCTACTTGAAGAAAATTGAAAAGGACGTTACCAGTATCTATCAACCTATTTAACGTGTTTGATAGTGTTTGTTCTGAAGTAATCATTTATATTTAAAATGTATTGTAGGATCTATACTATTTAACAGGCCTAGAAATATGATATGCAAAATCCATTTTTATTTTCTTTTTATTCAATTTTACTATCATCAATACTGTATCCAGAAATGAAACGAATAACTAAATTAAAATAAAGTCAGTCAGATTAAAAAAATAAAAAATAAAATGCTTTATGAATTATCTTCAGACTCGTCAAAAGTGCAGAGCAGGTAAACATTCACACCGACGTAGTAATTTACAAAGCTCTTTGATTCGGTGTGGCACAAGGCCGAATGAATGGGGCGCCTAATGATACTCGAACTCACTCGTGTAGGTTTGCTATCTAGCTTGCAAATCGTTACACCACCAGAGGTGCCCATATTCACACCGAAATAAGAGTAGACGAGATTTAAATTTTAATTTTATAGTGACGTTGTAAAAACGCATGCAAAATTTATGAGAAATTTGATATCCTCACATATCATATTGACAGAAAACAATACGTATACATATTTACCAACCCCTCCGCTCGGGCAGGATATGAAACAAGGTCAATTTTTAAGCAGAGTTTAACAGGTTTAAATTCAGAGTTTTCCTTCTCCTAGAATAGTTGCCTCATCAAGGCTGAAGAACCTAGTCTGCCCTACTATTTACCCATAGCTGGAGGGAGATTAATTGGATTCATACCTTTTCCAAAAGTATTAGTGCAATGTGAAATGCAATCAGTCTCATCCAGGTTTGAACTCGTGTCGCCGTGTCCATTTCCTACGATGATAACCATTACACCACGGGCAATACGTATATAAGTTTATCATGTTAAATGGAAATACTTATGTAAGCTTCTCATTTTAAATGAAATACACACTGAGTATTCAATTTGATTTTGTTTTGTTTTGGTTGTTTTAAGGGCATATCAATATTTGTAGGTTATTTAATGTCAAAGATATTCTCATAGAAAAACAGTAGTGGTGTTATCTAACCCATAGCTGGGAGGATAAGGAGGTTCACACCTTTCCCAAGGGTATTCGTCCGAAAGTGAACGTAATAGCGCGACTGGAGTTCGAACTCGCTTATTACGATTCCGCTGTCCATCACTTTTACCATTATACCACGAGGACACCCACTTTTGTTTTGGTGTGTTGAATTAAATTTAATTATTGGGATAATGGTTTTAAAGAAATGGAAATGTCACCAAGAACGCAACATCAACAATGGGCTTGAAATATCGAGACGAACTCTTTTGGAAACCCTCTGCTGAAGTCCGGTGCGCTTTTAATTGTAATAAAGAACAACAACAAGAACAACAACAATAACAGCAATAACAATAATAATAATAATAATAAGGGTAGATATTCTAAATTTGACAAAAGGTTATCTTGCTCGAATCTAAGGTTAACTGATTTTTAAGTATAAGACAAAATTTTCAGTTGACACAATATGGAGGATATGACATAGAAATAATACCAATGGCGGCATTGTAGCAAAAAAGTATTTAAAAAAAATCACACAAGACAAAAAGGAGGATTAAAAGAATATGGAATAGTGAAAATGAACAAGAATTGTGATGTAAGATGAAAGAAACATTGAACAACATTTCAATGGAAGATACAGTCAGACAGACTTCTCTTAGATATTGATATAGATAGAAAAAAGATTAGGAATAAATAATAATCAACACAACCACCACCCAGTTACATGGATAATACTGGAAGCGCGCAGGATATTGAACCGGTGACCCAATTTCAAATTCTGTAGGAAGCCGTTTGTGTTTCAGTTTCACGCTAATGCCATTAAAAAAAAGTTATGAATCCATGTTTTCTCACCATGAAATTACAAAATTTTATGGAATTAACAAATTTAGAGAATGTTCACTAAGATTACCCGAACAATATTGCATCTTGTGAAAAAGGAAATGGAATAATTTTTGTTCCTTAAAAATGCAATAAATGACATGGCAAGCAAAAAGCCCGGATATAAATTCAGTTAAAGCCATTTGGGTTATTTTTTTTGTTGTAAAAATGGGACACGTAAAGGCTCTATTCACAGTCTACTAACTGATATTCAGGAAAGTTGGTTATACTTTGATTAAGAATATTGTTTTAGATTTGTGAAAACTATACCTGGAAGATTTAAATCTATCATGAAAGGCAGAGGAGGGTTCACCAAAGTATTAATTCTAGTTTTTCGTTGAGAATTCTATAATTTTCCTTCAGGAATGGTTTATTCCATGATATTTTACTTGGCATAGATTGTAAAATATACCATTAATGCGGAGAAAATATTGAAAAACAAAGTATTGAAAGTGAAGAATTTAATAAGAAAGAAATTCGACTTTATAACGTTTCGGTTTCAATAAACCATCATTAGGACTAAAGAAAGATGTTATGAAGTATCATTAAATCACCAATGAATGCTTAATGAAAAGCACAATAAATCAAAGGAGGATATTATATATACAAAGAAAGGAGAAGGCGTTAATCGTCTGATCAATATGTCAGCGTCCGTATTTCAAAAATAAATTTTGACAAATAAAATCACCAAAAGATACTACGCCATAAAAAGAGAAAGAAAAAAAAGAGTCTAATTCAATAAATTAGGTAGATTTTGATTTAGGAGTTGGCAATTGGAAGCATTGTTTACATTTGCACCTTTTTCAAGAAAATAAATAGTGACAGGTCTTTTCATGTACCTGAAAGCTGTCAGTATGAACTACTAAACTGACCATTATGCCTAGAACCTTTCTCTTACTATAGTCAGTGCGTTTCCATTCCATGGATTGTCTTTTAGACTCAGGCTCGTAGTGGCAAACCGATGTTTAACCCATTTGTAAACCTTTTTTGATTAAAATATTGCTCTCCCTACTCATCATATTTTCTTCTGTAAATTTCTCATGGTTTGCAATTCTTATCCACCAGAAAGTTCGCAATTGACCTCTGTTTTATCTCGAAACAATCTGTTTGATTTCTCGCCATTTTGAATTGCCTCAAAACTAACATTTATTTGGGATTTAAATAGTTTTTGCCACGAACCTATTCCAAACAATGCTGAGATTATATTTATGGAAAGAAAATCTGAAAAATAAAATAGTTCACATATTCATTGCATAATTTAATTTTATTTGGTTTCTTTGTTTAAGGGTATATTAACTTTCATGGGTTATTTAATGCCAAACCCAACCTTGTAGAATCACAATTGTGGTATTTTTTAATGTAAGGCTGGCGAGATAAGGAAATTCATCCTTTTTCCCAATGGTATTAGTCCGAAAATGACCTTAATAGCGCAACTGTAGTTCGAACTATTAATTGAATGATTCTTATATATATATATATATATATATATATATATATATATATATATATATATATATATATATTATTATTATTATTATTATTAAAATATTCGGACTATCAACCAATCTTTAGTCTTATAATCACAATGTTTGTGACAATATGTCCTTCGGTTTTCTTTCTTCAGATGTTTCGAGTCGAACTCGGGAGTCCATACGGAATCTCGAAATGAACTATTTATCTAAATCACCGGAGCAGACAGTTCCATTATATTTGACCACGACCAGGTAGTAGTGTTCAGTTATAGAAAGTATTCTTTTTTGTTACCAGTGTTTGGGATTGAAAAAATTCGAAAGATATGCATTCTATATGATATCATAACAATATTCACCAGCAGCACAGGTCTTAGAAAATATCTCTGCCAAGTGAAGCCTCTAGTAGAATACAATATGACCAAGAACTTCGTCTACTCCATCGCATAGAGTTGTGGTAGAGTAAATAAAGGCAAGACATGTCACCCTCTAAAATTAAGGCTAGAGGAACACCGAAAAGCAGTATGTCAAGGAGAAAGTGACAAGTCGAGAATGGCTTACTGTATGGGAGGAAAAGGGAAACCATATGCCTTTGTGGGATCAAGCTAGAATAATTGACAGGGAAGAACACTTGAAGATAAGATATCTCATAGAAGCAGTGCACATAATAGGCTACAATGACCAGTTGAGTAGACCATGTAGAGAGATGAATACGAATTGGGAACGATTAATCAAAAAGGATCGTTAAAACTTGCAATATGAGCTATCGTAGAAAAGAAATCTGATCTGATAATGGAGAGGAGCATCTCATGAGGTGATGGACACATTAGATTATGAATGCCCCAAAAATCACTTTGGATTGTTCGGCAAGGACAAATGACGTTGTGGATAAGATGCTTAGGTGTTTCTGAGTGAAATCATGCGGAGGTTGCAGGTTCAATCCCAACTCCTGGTAAAAATAACAAGGACTATTTACAATAACTAAACACTTATACCAGGTCATGGTTAACAGAATTGATTTAAATAAAGGTTTCAGTTCCAGACTCTGAGTAGACTTCCGTGTTCGTCATGAAACACCTGAAGAAGGCTGAAGGACATATCGGCCCAAACGTTGAGATCATAACAATAAGGAAGTAAAGTTGGTGAGCTTAGTTGAGGGTGACCCGAAGTCTCCTTTTTCAATAGCTACTACACCATGGTGTAGGGGAGGGCGCAACTCCTTTCCCTGGATTTCTCCATTTTACCATTGATCCGTACCTTATAATGCTGATTGATAAGCAAGAAGGTATCAAGAACCATTTCTTAAGTCTTTGGTATGACTCGACCAGGGATTAGTACCCAGGTCTACCGGGCCATTGGCTAACACTCTAACTATTACGCCAATGTCTGGTATTTTTTTCTTCTAATTAATGATCATTATCAAACTTCATTGCAGGAGCTCTCTGGCGAAGGAATTGTCGGCCGCCGCTAGCGTAATGCAAAGCTCTTCGAAAGAACTGAGCACTCTGGTAGCCGATAGGGTATAAAAAATGTAAACAAAGGCTGCTGCTGCTGTTTCTAAAATAAATACCTTAAAATTTCCTTAGCCAACGTGGTCCGCTTGATGGCCGAAAGGTCTGAAACTTAGTCTAACGTAAAGTTAGACGGGTTTCGATCCCGGCTTCGACCGTCCTGTGTGTCTAGCCACACTGAAGAGTTCTGATAGAACGAAACAGTCTGTCTGTGGATGACTATATATATGTATATATATTCATATGTTACTAATCTTCACCATAGTATGAAGCGTCCTGTTACATTTTATTGTGACAATTATTTAAAACGTTAAAAATGTCAAAACGCTACATACCCGAATTGATTCATTGTGTAACATGGGATGGTGAGAAAAGATGGTGTGGATATACAGCTTGCATTAGTCTAAAGATAACTCAAAGTTTCGACATCTTAGATGGAGAAGACAATTTAATCGGTATGGTAGCTTCAATGTAATCCGCCTAAATCTGATTTGAATTGGAATTCTAAGTTTCCTTCACGGAGCTTCCAGATAAGGAAATCTCAACTAGGATTGCATCTGATCGTCTTTTGTGATCGCCGAGATGAAAAAAGCGATGAAGACTTTGATAATTTAACAACCTGAACATTACTGACATTTATCGTCGATTCTATTTCATACGTTAATCGTTTCATTAAGGATGTCTCGCTTTTTTAATATCACAGATTTTCATGGATTTAAAATATGCAACTGTCTGTTAAAATTCCAATTCCCACCTAAAAGTGACATAAGCTGATTTTCGAGGATAGAGATACGTAAGTAGTTACGGTAGTATTCGTTTGTTGATGTCTTACAAAATGAGATAATATTTTGTATAAATTCCACTAAACAATTAAGATCACTTTTGATATCTTTGTTATAAACTTTTCAAGTATCATTCAAAATTGATCTCAGATCAATACAACTTTGTTTTTTGACGTCTCACCGAATATTTGAGTAAAAAATTTTTATAATCATTTTTTTATTGTTTTTATTGTTGGGGACATTCTCTGAACAAACGTAAAAACAAAATTGTTCAGCTTCTTTAATAATACTGCCAAATATTTGTCTCGGCTTTTGTAAAAATGGTAGAGTAATCCTATTTTCTTTGAAAGTGATTTCTTTTTGTCTGTCATATTGATTGTCCCACATCTCCTTCCTTCACGTATTTATACATTTCATAAACTGGTCAGCATATAGTTTTAGAGTTTTCTTCCAAAGCCAGTGATCGATTTACAAAGAGGTTTTAATGCTTTATTTCTTAACTTAGCTTGTCATAACAGCTGTCATAACAAGGCGGCCAACGTCAAGAAAACCTGATCTCTTAAGCTCAAATATTTAGTCCAACAAGTGAACAGCACCATCTTCAGCAAGGTCAGCAGATATAGATATTTACAATGCTTAATTCATTAAGGTTCTGGGACACACAATTCTGTACGCACAAGATTGAATAGCGTCAAATATTTAAATATATACTGACTTATCTGATTGGAATATTTTGACAATCTAGAAATATATCTTGGTTTGAGCAGTATATTTATATAGCACCTAATTAGAATAATATCTCAACTTGTTTAGTAATTTCTCTAAAATGTGAATTATAAAATTTGCACGGTAAAATGAACATAATTCTAAAATGTAATCATTTTGTAATAATATTGGCAAAAAAAATACCTCTGTGTTTCCTTGGTTATATAGTCATCTGCTGATTCATGCAGAAATATACATATATAGGCTGGATACATACCGATGCAATAATAATTAAGACGCCCGATGATAATGTCGCAAGAATAAAGGACGCACGCAAGGAAGACGCAGGAAGACTTCTTTATAAAATATTTTACCTCTCATCTTTATTTGTAAGTTTCGAAAGGGTTGTTCCAAGTTTGCGTGTGAGAGAGAGCTGGAGACCGAACATTACTGAAATATTTGGACCCCGAAGTTATGGCCGTCAGCGTTGTGTCTTTCTCGTTCTCCATGGTTGCTCAACCGGAGCACTGGCTTTCCTTACTACATCTCGTCTACCACCTCAACTCTACTCGCCTGTCTCCACTGGCTCGTTGAACTCAACTGACCGGAACTCAACTCGTCGGCCTTATATTACCTTCAAACTCCAACGCGCTGATATTGACACGCCTCCACGACTACTTCAGATATCTGGGGACCGGGATGTGTCACTTCCGCTTTCTTTGGAATGGCCTGTGTGATCGTCATCGAGCGGAAATAACTGTCATCCAGTTCAGAGGTCACTCGCTTCCGGTGCGTCAGTCTATGAGAGTACAATGGGATATTTTTTACCTCGTCCCATTTCATCAGCCAATTTCCGCCCACGCGATTTCCTCTCTTAACTGCCACCAGAATGTGTCACCTCCTTCCGGTGCATTACCTTGAATGGCATTTTTGGCCGGGTCAACAGGTCAAAACATAACACCTTTATTTATTTTTAATAGCTGGAAGACATATTCGCTTATGCTGAGAAACAAGATAAGGGACAAAATTACTCTAAGGAAATAATTCTGGTGAATACTTCGGCAGAATTCTGTAGATACAAAAGTATAAAAATTGATATAAATACACTCAATATTCTGTTTTATTTATGGGAGCTTTTGTGTATATAACATTTTAAAGTCTATATTTTTACACTTATATAAAGTCATGTTTCACTACTTAATGAAACATATCGGAGATACATGTGGTAGTTCAGTAAAATGGATTCAACAAGATAAGTTGCATGCTAGTTTTCTTTGGAAAAACAGCGGATCCATTTCTTCCTCCATAAGCTATTGGCAAATATTGTTTTTAACTGTTTTCTCTACCCAAGTAAAAATAAAACAAAGACAAAACAAAATGAAAACCACCATTTTGAAGAGGAAAAAGCTTTAAATTCAGAACTATGAAGTATGAGGCTGGTATCACAAGCCCATTGAAACCGAATTGCTATTAGAACTAAAGCGTCATCATTGACCAAGGATGGCTGCAGCCCTGTTATCTACAAGAAGTCTACAGAAGTCTAAAAAAGAAGAAGGGACTTAGCTGGCCGTATCAAAAAATAAAACAATTTTACCTCATCCGTCTATTGATTTAAGAAGTAATAATATTAGTTATCAGAGTTTGAATCTGAAATGGTATATTTTATTAGGGGTTTCAAATAGACACGAATATCCTTCTCAGATAAATTAATTTGGAATCCGCGGTCAAATCAATATTCAAGCAAAAAATAATTTCTCTCTCTCTCTATATATATATATATATCTCAAACACACACACACACACACACACACACACACACACACACACACATGCGCTCACCGGCATACATAGACTTTTAGCAAGGCAACATTCATAACAGCCTCGATCTCTCAGAAAACAGGCATCACTTATCGTAATAAGGAAAACTAGTGACTGTTATTTTTTCGATATGCTTTATTGGAAATAGTTGCCTTTTGAGATTAGGATTGCAAAGAAAATAATGAACATTCATAGATGTATCTTATTCAATATTACCAAATCATATAGACACTAACTTGTTCAAATGTCTGTTTTTTAATTGCATATCAACCTCCTTGGGTTATTTAACGTAAAGGTACTATTTAAAGCATTGCTGTGAGGATATTAGAGTTCATAACTTTTCCAAAGTTATTTGTCCGAAAGTGCACGTAATATAGCGATTAAAGTTCGAACTCGCTCGCTACGATTCCGTAGTCCAGCGCTTTAACCATTATGATTTACCCCAAATAATATTCCAAAAACAAATGTTGCTGAAGATCGGACATTTATTAGCGAATTAAGGTTCCGAAATGGTCAAGAAGAATACATGAAAAATTAACAATACTTTTATGACTTTCAAGTTAATATGTGAATTTCATTTACTAAAGTTGATGAAACAAGATTGTAATGATATTATTTCTTATTTCCAGCCAAACATATATTTTATCAGTATAAATATTCATCTTGAGGCAGAAAATCAATTGGATTTTCTCTTTGAATATGAGAGCTTCTACAATGAGGTTAAGCTTCTAACTTTCTATGACTATGAAATAATAGTTGGTGTAACAAATTTATATTCAAAAGATTCATCCTTGTGTTTTATTGAATATCTTATTTCTGTTGCTTCGAATAAGGACAGGCATATTTTTACATATATTTCATTTTAGAGCTTTCTTTAAAAAGTAATTTTATTAAAATATCTAGTCGATATTTCATATTAAAAAGATTTTAAACTGATTAACTTAAGTGACAAACATTTATGTGGGCCTATTTTATTTTACTTTATTAATACGTGACCGATGTATGTGTGTGTGTGTGTGTGTGTGTGTGTGTGTGTGTGTGTGTGTGTGTGTGTGTGTGTGTGTGTGTGTGTGTGTACGATATTTCAAATGTAAAATAAAATAAAACAAAGTGAAATCACCCAAAACTCTGTGTTTCACATACTCCGATCAACAGTTGATCTTGTAATGTCAGTGATATCGCGACTGGCTCACTTGAAGATCAGATACAGGAAATGAAACTCAGAGATCTGAGTGATTTTAGCCAATCTTATTTTATAGCTCACACACACACACACACACACACACACACACACACACACACACACACACACATATATATATATATATATATATATGTGTGTGTGTGTGTGTGTGTGTGTGTTCAAGGATAATTGTGGGTGTGTTTCCTGATTTGTAGATAAAAAATATCAATGATAATAACGAGGGGTAAATTTATAATTGCAAGGAACCAGATTTTTTTAAAAACCTTTTTCTTTTTTTATCTTTTCAGATCCATACATACGTGTGGAACTCTCCCTAAATGAGAACTAAAAGAACGTCACCAGACAAAAACAAAGAAGAAATGTATGGACCCGGTATTTGTTTGGCGACAAATTCGTGTTCTGCATCTCTCCCCAGCCAGAGACCATGCAGTGCACGGCTATTACCTTCTCAGTGTACGACCATGAGCGACTGCGGAGTGATGAGATGATTGGACAAGTACGACTCGGTTTCAAAGCCACCGAAGATACCGAATTGACCCAATGGCGGGAAGCCCTACAAAATCCTGGAGAAAAAATAACAAAGTGGCACCATTTAATGTTAGCCACAAAATTTAATTGAATCCAAAAGATATTTTAACATTTTTCTTTCCATATTTGTTTTAAATGCACGGCGGGAAATATATATGAAAATTCCTGCTATTATTTCACAAAATAATAAGGTTTATTTTGGTGTGCACAGGGATATATTGAGATTTTTAAAAAATGGAATATATATATATATATATATATATATATATATATATATATATATATATATATATATATATAGTTTTTTTTTTTTTTGCTGTTACTATAATTTTTTGAAATATTTCTTCTTAGAACAATGATTGGCATTAGATTCAAGTTGGCATAAGCTTATAGCAATATCTGAAAATGCATGTCTTAATAATAAATCAGTATTTATGAGTGAAGATAAGAAAGATGCGATGAGAACCTGGCTGATTAGATTAGGTTTAATGAAATGGAAATGAATTTATTAAGAAAAATACATAAGAAATTTGATAAAACCTCGAAAATGAATATAAGATTAATAATAAAAACTAATTTACAAATAAGCACACATACAAAATACCTAAAATGTTTGTAGTTCCCGTTTTACACTCATTTTTACATCTTTCTCACGATATATATAGATACATACATCTGAGGATATACATAGGAAATACTTAGATAAGCAGAAATATAGAAACACCTTTACGCAAACACGGACACAAAACACACACACACACACACACACACACACACACACACACACACACACACACACACACACACACACACACACTTTAGGCACATTTTTATCTACATAGGGCCAGTGAAAGCAGATGTATTTGGTGCTTTAAAAAATCAGTTCGTTCTGCTTGGAAACATGACGCAATGCTGTCTATTAATTTCCAAGTTTCTGCTCTTTTCCACTGTCTAAATAAAACAATTTAAGTAAACACACACACACACAGACACACACACACACACACACACACACACACACACACACACACACACACACACACACACACACACTCTCACAGAGAGAGAGAGAGAGAGAGAGAGAGAGAGGCACAACTGCTGTCTTTAAGGATAGCTTTAGAATTAAATAACCCACAAAGGTTGGTTATTCCATCAAAAAACAAACCCCCATACAAACCTAGATACACAAACACATACGCAGACATGTGCACACATACAAAAACAGATGCCTACACAAACACGCAAACACAAACAGGCACGCACATGATCTTCTTATTTTTCTTTTCGTGCGTGCTTATATTTTATTACATATATGTTATTACATATATGTTATTACATATATGTTATATATGTGATCATATATTATTATATATGTAAATAATATATAGATAAATACACTTAATTTATATCCACTATTCTGTATTAAACAAAAAATCTCGATCAAACGAACCCTCGTGTCTGGTCATTGTTGGATTCCATGAAAAGATTTGGCCTGGAAAACTCTCCTCAACACTCAGAATAGAAAAACAAGTTTCATGAATCCTTTTATCGACAAATTTTCTACAAAATTATTGTTGAAAATCTAAATTACATTTCAGATTTTTGAATAAACATACATAGAAAGTATATGATCATGTTCACTTGCTAAATCAAAACCTATTCAATGCAAGTATTTCCGTTTTATTGTATTGAATTTGTTGACACGAGATTACAATTAATTAATTAATTGAAGAGTTTTCTTAAGGTGTACAGTTCGTAATGAACAGTGTTAACGTATTGATAAAATGCTACAAAAAAGAGAATAAATTGTAGTCAGTATACCAAAAAAGACAATTAGAACACAGTTAAGTCTGTAGAATAGGCTGATCAAAGGTTCTGATAAGAATAAATGCTACGAAAAGGATGGACCTAATAGGCTGAACAACACTTGTTATAATAATGGCTCTCTATCAAATCACTTAAAAAAACGTAGGCATACTTAAATACGTTTGTTTATCCTTCCTCAATGGAGAATGTAGATGATAATGGATTTTTTAGAGTTTTATGAACTTAATCGACAAAAAGCACGACAAATTCCAAAGTTAGCAGACGAACAATAAATCGATAAGTAATGAATAAATACTTTGAGAAAAAGAACCGAAAAATAATTTTTTTTAGTGTGCAGCCTCGAGGGGTCGAAAAAGTATTGTCTTTATTTCGTTATCGTTTAGTTGATTCAGTTGAAACGCAATAACTTTATATATATATATATATATATATATATATATATATATATATATATATATATATATATACAGAGAGAGAGAGAGAGAGAGAGAGAGAGAGAGAGAGAGAGAGAGGTTAAAATGATATTTACTAAAGCAAAAGATTTCAGGGTTTGAAAGAGTTGAACACATATGGATTGTCTAAAATCAATATGGTGGATTTTGGACAGTCTGGATTTATGAAATTCCAAGTGTACAAAGCATCTTTGTCACACACAAGTATTCTTAGTTACATTTTAAGACACTGAAGAATAGAGACATTGACTCTTATCAAACCCAAAAACAGTATCAGAGAATTAACTATTAAGATAAAGTGACCCTTTTCGTAAAATAGTTTAATGAGTGTCTGATCTTTAGAGTTCATTAGAAAATGATCTTTACACGCTCTCCTGTTTTGAGAAAGGATAAGAATTAAGAAATACATATATGTTATATATGTGATCATATATTATTATTATATATATATATAATGTCTAAGATTGCTTCCCCAAACATTAATAATTAGAGGCTTGGCTGGTTTAAAATACAATGTGATTGTAAAAACACAAAATATAAACGTAATGCTTTAGAATCAAGAAGCAACCCTGCTTTGTACTGCTAGATTTGATTAAGAATGTCTTTCTCTCTTTTTCTCTGTCTCTGTCTCTTTCTTTCTTGATATCTACCTCAGTTTATATATATATATATATATATATATATATATATATATATATATATATATATATATATATATATATATAATGTGCTGTTGGTAGAGCATCCCGATTGATCAGAAGGATGTTTTTTCTGATAATTCTTCAGACTAAAGGATATGCTACATCTACAGAAGCTTATAAACTCCTTTAAAGGAATCTTTCAAAAACTATTTCAGTTATAAAAAAAAAAGTCACAGTTTTCTTAGAGAAGCCTTTTTTCCCAGACCAAAGTATCTTAGTTGAGAAATCGTTGAGAACCGTAACAAAAACAACACAAAAATGATATTTATATTTGTCTTATCACTTTTCTTCATATACACACACACACACACACACACACACACACACACACACACACACACACATATATATATATATATATATATATATATATATATATATATATGTAATCCGAGGAAAGTAGTCTAAGGACTAAACTAAAAAAGTAATAATTTAAGGAGAAGGGGATATCTAACTGAGTACTCAATGTAAACTGCTATCGAATGTATAATTAATTTCAGATGAAAATATATCAAAATTTACTATATAAATGATATAATTACTCTTTATATGAGTTTTCCTATATATCATTATATATTAAGAGCCATATATTGAGCACCCTGTTAGAATATATAGAAACTTATCATATATTCTACGTATGAATTATTCCATATAAATCTAATTTTGGACGTGATTATAATGAATTATATATACATATATATATATATATATATATATATATATATATATATATATATATATATATATATATATATATATATTGAAGGAAAAGTTAGGAGATTTTATTTTTTCATATGTTTCTGTCATGCGGAATTTGGAATTTGTAAGCTGAGAAGATATTAAAAAAAAACTTTTTTTTTTCGAACATTAAAAAGAACTATGTCGTCACATAATGTCTGGTTGTTGTACCGAAGCAGATCTATATACTGCTATGATGATTTTGATTTGATTTTCAATCAATCAAGTATTATTAGAACTATTATGCTCATTTATTTTTTTGTTATGTTCTATATTTAACTACAGTCATACATTAGATTAGAAAATAATTTTGCCGTATAATGTTTCATTATTTGTAATTTGAAATTTATTGGGAAAGAGATTACATTTAATTAATTCAAATAGAAACTGATTTGAATCAACTATTTTTTTTTTTACAAATATAAAATACATTTTTAATTTTATAACTTGCTAATTTATCTTAAAGAATATTTTAGAGATGAAAACCTCTTCGATAAGATGCGTCTTTGTTAAGAATAAATCAGGTTTAAAAGGATTAATTTCTTATGTCTCTGGCACACTAAAATTTTCTTTTATAATGGTTACATGTGAAATAATATACGGGAACTGAAATATGTTACCCACTTCAATTTGCTTCGTCGGCAAAGTGAAATCCATTAATTAATAGGAAGATGGTGTGAGAAGCTTGAATTTCAGATGGCCTCAACTAAAAATTCGTCTGTGAAATTAATTGTGTTCTCTTCATTACAATGATTTTCATTGTGATTCCATTAAATAAGACACTGACCTTATATTGCAAATGATAACATTAAATCATTTGTTGTCAACTCAGTATGAAGTCTTAAGAATATCACAATTTTTCTTTGTGATAAGTAATTTATCAACCAAGATGAAACACACACACACACACACACACACACACACACACACACACACACACACACACACACACACACACACACACACACACACAACACACACACACACACACACATATAAAACACATGGAAACAAGCACGCATATAAAACACATACACATACACAAACAACCTATTTAGCAACTTCAAACACAGGAACAATTTTGATATAAATCTCTGATGATATGAAGCATTTTTTTCAATTATTATTAATAGAAAGATAACTTCAATCTAATATTTCATTAACAATTCTTAAAGATTTATCAGAAACTTTCTAAACAAAGAAATATCAGCGGAAAGATATCTTTCCCATAAAAATATATATATTGTTCCCTACTAGAAATTAGTACGTCTCTTTGCCAGTGTCTAAGACTATTTCTTAGCAGTTGTTGACACTAAGAGAAGAAAGGAGATGTAAATATCTAGTAGAATTTTGTCTGGCCATTTAATACATTGAAGAATCTCACACCATTGAATTAAACACACACGCGCGCGCGCGCGAAAGAAAGTCAAACTTCTTCATCTCTTTAAACAATGTTTCCTGTGAACGCATTTTAGTACGAGCTGGAAGCTGAAAAGTTATCTCCTTGAGCAAACATATTGAGCTGGATTCTTTCAACGTATATACTATTTCCCATAATCATCACTCTTGATGCACCGTTTTTCAAGTTTCTTTAACACTAAAAAATTAACAATTTTAAAAACAGGGCATTCTGTTCTTACTTCGGCCGGGAACATCTCAACACCCCTGCGAAGACAGAACAAAAATCAACCCCCCGCGTGGATAACAAGTAGCTTCTTATTTACTTATGTAAATTGAGGCTAAGTTTAGCGAATATCAATAAGAACATATGTGATATTAACTTACCCAAAAAGGTATTTTTAAAGATATTATCTGAAAACATTAAAGGGCCCGTGAGTTATCTTCTAACTGGGCGCATGAAAAACTAAGATAAACTTACGAAATATCTTCGAGAAAAACACAGTTAAGTTATTCAAGAAATCCTTAACTAGTTTTAACTTTTTCAGTAAAAGCTTAATTATTAAGATCTTGTTCCACACCGAATAAATATCAGTAAGAATCTGCTTTGAAATATTTGTCATAGAATAATGGTTAGCAGATTAGACAAAACAGCTTTTGATTGGTGATTATTTTTTCCTAGATAATTAGATAAAATTTGTAAAATTGTAATCTTTGACAAATTTAGTCTAAGATTTTATCTTTCTTCTTTGATTTACTTGGAAGATTTCGAGATGCTTGCAATAACCCAATGTTTTGAGCGAAAACGTCTCTGAGAAGTTCGACCTCAGCATGGCCTTACTCTGATCCTGAAACCTGAATATTAAGTATTATATGCTTCAGGCTGATGGTTTGATTCCCATATTGACAAAGCCAGCCACCCAGCCAGACAGCCAGCCTGCAAAGGGTTCACCAAGTACTTGCTGGGTGGCTGGACGGAATTTTTGTCAATATGCAACTTTAACCATCTGCCTAAATGCCATCGCTGGTCACATGGTAACTTCTAGCTTTGCCAGTTGCCTACTTCAATACTTTGTTTAGTGTATGGGTCTGGCACATCTATAGTCGGAACGAAGATTGCATTTATTTGTTTGACTTTTGTGGCAATGAATATACTTCAAAGGAACTACAAGCTAGTAGCTGACTGAAATTGCCTTTTGGAGTCTAGTTTATTTTCCAGTTTAGCTTCCCATCATCATAAAAAATGATCCCTATGAATTTAAACTCTGATTAGTATGATGGATTGATTGGGTACAATGGTACATCAACCCATCTATATTTTGTCTCTGCCTAGGGTTGTTAGGGAATCACGTTAATTCTACGTCTATATTCATATTTTTTAATAGTTTCTTAAAAGATTTTGTTGCACGCATATCACATATCGCTATCCAATAAAAATAATTGTTATATGATTTCAAGTATTCCAATCTGATAAGACAAATGATATGGTTTCGAGTAACTGTTCTTATTTGATAATCATCATTTGCTTGCTCTCACTTACATGGTTTCAAGTAACTAATAATAATTCTTAGTAGCCAACCCCGTGAACGAGGAATTCCCGAGGAGGTGCCGTGGTGTAATGGTTATCTTCGTAGGAAATGGACATGGTGAACTCGAGTTCAAATCCTAGACGAAACTCATTGAATTTCACATAGCACTAATACCCTTGGGAAAGGTATGAATCTAAATATTCTCCCTCCAGCTATGGGTAAATAGTAGGGCAGACTAGGTTCTTTAGTCTTGGTGAGGCAACTAGACTAGGAGAAGGAAAACTCTGAATTTAAACCTGTTAAACACCGCTTAAAAATTGACCTTGTGTCATATCCGGCCTGAGCGGAGGGGTTGGTAAATATGTAATAATAATTCTTAGGAAAAAATTATAGCTTAAATCACCTATTCTATAATACAAATGAGTTACAGTTATATGGCATCAAGTATTCCCGACGAATATAAAAAAAAAAATTATACAGATCTTCTTGACCCATAGACACGACTATAACAGTGGTACTGGGAGTTATAGTATTGATGATTTACTCCATACACCACATAGATCAATAATTGAACCTTCATCATCAGATTAAATTTATTGTCATATCCAGGACATTGTTTTTTTTAAATGTCTTCCCCTTCAACCGGAGTATTCAGACCGAATGTGTAGTTAGTTTGATAGCTATTCCTTTGATAATGATATCCAGGTTTTTAAAATAGCCTCTTTCAGATATATCAGCATCATTCTGATCTTATTGTATGCTTTTAACAGCTGCTGCTGTTGCAGCTGTGTATTAGCAGCAGTCTAACGACTTCTTTAAACTCAATAAAGGCATATAATATTTTCTGGATCCTGAATGAGATATTCGACTTTCGATTTTGTCGAACGAACTGCGACTTTTCATTACAGTAAGAGGATTAGGATCAAAATAAAGCCCTGACATCAGTAATGAAACTGTGTGAACCTGTCTTATTTTGAAAAGCTGACGTTAAGCAAGTGTCTTAATACTGTATTCAGTATTATGTGAGTTATAGATTCCTGCATTAAATCCATGAACTTGAGTCATATTTTAACATTTAGGATTGTCAAATTATGAATTCTTTCTGATAGAGATTGTTACTTATTGTCTACGGTTCCCCGATGACCCCGAATGTAAAGCAACACTTTTAAATGCTGATTTTCAAGGTAGACAATCATTATTCACTTAAAAATTGATATAATACAATTGTTTGATGTTCAGTTTGTTATTTTACTTTTTTTTATTGCATTAAGATAAACTTTTATAATATATTTATAACTAGTATAATACACATTAGATTATAGATGCAATAACATATGGATTATAATTTCTGATCAGAATCTGTACACTCTGTGTACTCTGTCTACAAATAAAATATCTTTGTCTTGACCTCTAACTAGAATCACTGTCGTACCTTTATTTTGAGCCTTGGATCAGTGATACGCCACGACTCTATGAAAAGATCAAAGGGTTGCTAATCGAAACTCTTGCAAGAATCAAGGTGATTTAAGCAACAAATCACTTGTTCAAATCAAATTCGGACATAAAAATCAAGACATGTTTCATAACTTGATTTTAAATTTTTCCTTAACGATTCAGAAAAGAAACAATAGATCAATACAGAAAAAGTAAAGACTCTTTGTTATTACGTCTGAAAATAATCACCGTAGAATTTTACATGAATATATGCTTATAGATCAGGACATTTGGCCCGGAAGAAAGTGCAATATTTATGCACTCTGCTTCGGATTAAAGTCGCGCTTTCCAACACTTTTACCTTAAGATTACATTGTAGTATATACAGATCATGTAACTCTTTCAGATTATTTAAATACTAGAATATATAAAGTGTACAACGGATAAGTAATTATTTCAAAGAATAGTTAACATTTTCAAAAATTATATTCTAAATAAGAAAAATTGACATTTTAGTAAATAAAGTATTTTTTAATTAAAAAAAGATTATTTTCTAATTATTTAAACTAGATCACTACTAAGAGTGATACTATAATTTGATCCTAAGAGTAAATTCCAACAGATGATACTTTGAGACTATCCATTGATGCGAAGCCCTAATCTTGTTAAAATTTATGAAGGATGAGAAAATAAGAAACAGAGAAAAAACCTTTTTTTTCATTATATAGTTAAATCATGGCATGAAATGCTCGTAGATGGATTGCTTACGTAATGTTTATTATTTTCTCATTATAAATTAATTTACAAAACTGTAGTATATAAGAAACTTTGATTTTAATTCATGCTATTGGAAAAAAACATTTCAAAGATTTTATAACGACTTAAATCACACACACACACACACACACACACACACACACACACACACACACACACACACACACACACACACACACACACACACACACACTTGGTATGTTAGGTTTTAACTTATATTTAATACGGAAGCATAATTGGCTTAGGTTATCCTACAAACACATAAATGATTTCATTATCTTCGATTATTAATACTAAGTGAGTTTCACTTTGATTCTGGGCTTATCTGTTTATGCAGGATATATTGTTAAATACTTAAAATAGTTTTAAAGAAAGAATAAATATTACTCTCGGAAAGAATTTTGTTCATGTCGTACACATTTATATTGCCGACAAAATCAGTTGTGCTATTTATTTTAACATAGAATGAATTGAATTCCGAAAATCATCTAATAAAAACAGGGTCATGACTTATAATTCAATTTTGACAAAAATAATATCAAAAATTGAATGAAGAAGGTTTTAATGTAAAGAAATTTGAAAGAACCGTTTGTTTTTCTCTTAATTTGTGACATTTACGAGAAAAACAGTTCACTCGGAATTTAAGGAAAATAATCTTCAAAATGAATTACACTTAAATTTCCTAAGGTCAAGCAATTTCTTTTTCCGGTAGAATTCATCACTTGTATAATTGTTGATAATAACCCATTAAAAATATTCTCATTTTTGGTAAATGTTATCCTAATAAGCTACAAGTTAAATCCCTTCTTCCTTATTTCTAAATTGCCTTTGTTTTTTTTTTCACTTTTTGCTTGTTTTTACACAGCCACATACTTAAGGTTAATTTCCCTACAAAACATTTTTGAAACATTTCTTCATTATTTATATATAAGTTTCAAACATGTTATACATAAAACAAATCAGCTACTTTAGTTTCTACTTCACATGCTTTTAGGCTAGTTAGGCATCTATGAAAAAATAGAAGATAATGACGTAATATTTTCTGTTTATGCTAACTTATCCACAACTTTGCCAACACATAAGAAAATTTGAGTTTCTATTGTATTAGAGAAGTTAATGGAAGCCTCATGGATTTTATTGAAAGACTAACTTTGCCGACGGCCGCATATTGAAGCCACAATAAACGAACAACAAAAATATGAACATTTTAATTTAAATTCCAAAACTAAAAATAAATTGAAAGATACCTAAAAGTGAAATTTTATCGAGAGAAATTCAAAGAAAACCTATCTGTGCTGAGATAGCTGAACGACGACTGTTGTATTATTATATTTCCCAAGGAAGATCGAAAGGGAAACTTGTTTAAAGAAAATTTTAATAATTGATAAATGGTATCGAAATGGAAAAATGTCATTAAAAATGAAATTTATTGCTCTTCGTTTATTCCAGCCAAAAATATACAGCTTTGCCAAATTGAATAAAATAAAACGTTAATTTTTTTTTAATATTTTGAATATTCATCTTATATTAAAACATTTTGAATTTTGAAAATATTTATTTAAACATATTTCCAAAATGGGAATTTGCCTTCGACAAATTCATTACTAGAAATTCTATGATTTGAATTTCAAAATTGTTTCTCTTTATCTCTGTTTAATTCTTTCGATTGACCGTTGGATAAAAACTAAACGAAGCTCTCATAAAATGCTATGAAGAGCATTATTTGAAGAAGATTATTGACGATGAGTAAAAACAGAGAGTGAAAATAAAGAAAAGAAAAAAAACTTAATGTGTTCGATGATTATTCTTTTCTTTTTTTAAAATTAAACAAAATCTAAAGAGTGGTTCCGTATTTCGACTGGAAAAACGCTTTTTTTCTTGACTTTCGAACTAGTACAAAGCAATATTGCTGTTAGGCACTGTATATTCTCTTTCAATGTAAAATGTTAAATAAAATTGTGGGAATAAAAATGAATTTGTTAATGCATATTGTTCTCTTTGATGTCAATGTGAAATTACCCGAAAATATTCTTTGAATTCGTTGACCTAAGTTGTAATCTTGGAAGAACCTGCGTTTCCCTTCGTGGTAATGTCCTTGAGAAAGGCATGGATATCTCTATTTTCCCTTTAATCTATGGGTAAATTTATGTGAAATTAACCGAAAACATTCTATAAGGTTAGCATAACGGTTATCGTCATAAAAATAGAATCAGTGACTCGAATTCAAAACCTGGAGGAAACTGGTTACGTTGACTTTGCGCAAATGCGCATGAGAAAAGCATGAATTAATCTCTTTTTTCTCCACCTATCAGTAAATAGTAGGAATTAAATATGAATTACATATGTATGACAGAATATTTCCATTTGGTGACTGAAATTCAAATAACGGATTTTTAGTTTTCACAACTATAATAGTTTTTCGTATTAAACCAGGTCTGCTAAAAGAGCATCGCGCAATTATTCATGTAAACTTGGCTTTTGCTAATTTCTTCATATATATATATATATATATATATATATATATATATATATATATATATATATATTACACAGACCCATTTGGTAGAGTGTTCACCAATGATCTGGAAGATCAGGGTTCAATCCCTTGACTCAAAAAAATGGCACTTGATGCCCCCCTTACTTAATGCTCAGCATTATAAGGTACGGACATAAGGTAAGTCAAGCAATTTAGTAGTAGCTATTGAAAAGGGAACCTTCGGGTTGCCCTTGATTTCGGTCGGCCAATTTATGTTTCAACAGTTTATAGTTGTCACTATCTCACTTCGTGGGACCAAATGTAGTATAATTTGGAGAGTGCTCAATATCATTTAAAATGAGCTATTATGTAATAGTAAATTTCAAGAAAAAAACAACAACTTTTTTATGCCTGCGGACTGCGGCCTAATGACGTGCATAGAATCAATATTCGTAAATAAACATCTATATTATTAAATATATAAAAAAATGTTATATATATATATATACGCACGCACACACACACACGCACACACACACACACACCTATATATATATATATATATATATATATATATATATATATATATATATATATATATATATATATATATATATATATATATATATATATATATATATATATATATATATATATATATATATATATATATATATATATATATATATATATATATATATATATATATATATATATATATATATATATATATATATATATATATATATATATATATATATATATATATATATATATTATATATATATATATATATATATATATATATATATATATATATATAAAGATCTATATTATTAAATAAGTGGTGTAATGGTTATCGTGGTAGGAAATGGACACAGCGAGACGAGTTCAAATCCTGGACGAGGCTGATTGCATTTCACATAGCACTAATACCCATGGGAAAGGTATGAATCTAATTATTCTCCCTCCAGCTATGGGTAAATTGTAGGACAGACTAGGTTCTTCAGCCTTGGTGAGGAAACAATCTAGGAGAAGGAAAAATCTGAATTCAAACCTGTTAAACTCCGCTTAAAAATTGACCTTGTGTCAAATCCTGCCCGAGCGGAGGGGTTGGTAAATCGAATCTATATTATTATATATATAAAAAAATCTATTAGATTTATAAAAAAAACTGTTATATATATATATATATATATATATATATATATATATATATATATATATACTGGGACAGAATACAAATAACTTAAAGGGGTTTATGTTGAACCATTTCCTTTTTGAAAATTATTTAAACTATACGAAGATTAGGAAAACATCACGATACATAAAACTTGATGAATATAGAAAATCAGTCTCCGGGCTATAACGATTTTGCTTCAAATCAATATACAAACGTAAACTTATAAACGACCAGATATTACATCTAATTCAAAATCTGAATGAGATAAAAACTTCTGGACAGAAGTTATGAATGAGTATTACCAGTACCTGAACTTAGTTAAATACTAAAGAGTAAATTTCGACATAATTTTCATACAGATATATAAACCGAATTCAATTTTTTTTCAGTGAAAATTAACGAAGTATTTGGTTTGCTTTTGTTTGTTTCGGTTAGATTTTATGGCATATTAACCATCGTTGGTTACTTAATGCCATATCATTTTTTACTCATATATTAAGTATATGATTTGTAAATACATTTTGTAGATCCATACAGTTAAAATATCAATCATTTCTACTTCTAACAATATCATAAGAAGCAACTGAGTACAAAATTAGGTTAAAATCGTTTTTGGCATCAACTGATTTTATCCAAACCATTCTAATAACTTTGTAAAAGGTCTTTATATATAGGAGTTGAAATTCACATCATTAGGAAAAATTTTTCCGGGTAATTTTTACCTCGTAATACCACCATCACCCTCATCATTATCCATAGGTATGTGAGTGGATAATCAGTGTCATTACCCTTTAATCACACACACACACACACACACACACACACACACACACACACACACACACACACACACACACACACACACACACATATATATATATATATATACAATATCAAGAACTCACTGTTTTTCTTCTCTTTTTTCTTCTCTTACAAAAAGTAAAACAAGGAAAAACAGTGAATCTTAAGATGCAGTCGTTACACTTTATGCTTTTTCCTTTTCGAGTTGGTCAGAGCATCAGTAGGTGCGATAAAAGATGATTGATGAAGCCTATTGAGAAGATTCGATTGGAACTATTACGTGTCGTGAATAGTTTCTGAAGTTCAAGAAAGATGAATGTGACTTGGACAGTAAACCGTTGAACATAAGAATTTGAAAGTAATCAATTGAAGATCTTTTAGATGATGTTCCTCTCAATCAACGTTTTGGGTAGACCGAAAGACTTGGTACTGATCAATCAATGTATTTAAGACGTCAACACATTATTGGAAAGTATATAACAGAGGGAATATGTGATCCTGACTATTTGTCAGTGCCAAATAATGGACATCGTCTCATAACCAGCACTGAATATCTACTCACACATGAGAAAATCTTTTTGTACGGGCTATTTTCAATCTTACTCTGTTCATATTTACCTAGTTTTAATTTTTTATATGCACCGTTGCTCAAAAGTCATGATCTTTGTGTCACTCAGTATTATTAGGTAGTAATAAAATTTCAGATCGACTTTGATATGAATTTAAGAAGACATAATAGCATTTGTTAATATCGTCTCGAATCGCTCTTAAACATTATTTCATATATAAGCTAGACTGTATATGCCATTAAAAATATTTGTTCCTTTTGTCTGAAATAAGTGATTACATATTTTCCGTCTTTCTACTTAGATGCTTTTAAAGCCAGTCTAAGTCAGTCTAAATGGCTTTATAAAGTCCAAACAAATTATAGTCAGACTGACCACAATCCAAAGAATATGGTTGGTGATCATTGTTACCCAACTGAAATCCTCGAAGACCACGAAGGTTTCTTGTGAATTATGTGGTTGGGCAAATCGTGATGAAGAATAATTCCGTGTAAGTCAATCGAGGAAGGATGGTGTTTTAAGGGCTTAAAGCTGCTTTTAAACAACGAAGTGGTCGGAATATCTAAGCTTTATTTCTCCGATTATAATTCAGCTGTTCAAAATAGACAATACTTTGCATATCTCCTTTATAAGATTTTCCTTGGATGGAACACCTCATTCAGCTTATGACGATTGCCATTAACATTGAAAAAAAGGGTTAAAATATTTTCTAAAATTAACTTGCTTTTTATCTCCCCTTTTGAAGTTAGTTTAAGTTCCCCGAAATGTTTTCATAAAACCATAAACAAATTTTAATCAGAAGGACGAAAATCCGAAGAATATGGCTGATGGTTATTTTTCTGGCGAATTCTTCGGGGAGGTAGGGCATGGCTTGAGTAGTATATGGTTGGGTATTATCGTGAAGAAAAACAATTCCAGTTATCTTGATGAATGACCAATGCTTAGGGTCGGAGCTGATTTCAAACATCGTAGTTAATTAGTGAAAAATGATAAATGATTCATGTCTGTAATTTATAATGATGATCAAGATGGATTAAATGCATGAATGTATTTTCAAGGTAGATTATTGCATTGATAAAAAAATCCTTATTGTATAAAATGAATATTTGATAATTAGAATGCAGATTTACTGATGTACATACCTATTTATATATTCACCCAGTTATCCACTCAATATATAAATATACAGGTTCGACTTGATTGGTTAGCCTCGGTTCGCCAACCAGTCCAGGGTTTTGGTAAGCAGTACTCATACATACACATACACATGAACATATATGTCTTAAGCGTTTAAGTAGCCTTAATGACCGTCCACTAAAAAGCCCTTTTTGGTAGAGTTTCAGCTCTGCATTCTATGGTCACCGGTTCGATCTCCAGTTGGGGATATCACTGTATACACTACTATAGAGATCTAATAAGGTTGAAATAGCGGTGCAATTGTTCCGTATGTCATGCACAGATCTTGTCGGATTTTCTGGTCATAGTAATACAATTTATGATATAATTGCTCAATCTAAAGAAAAAAATGTGTACATACCTTTATGAAATAGAATTAAGATACAATGGTACCGGTAATCGGAGGATATTTGTCTTATTATATACGTGGAAAAACTCTGTCAAAGCTCTTATTGGAGGTGTATGAATGCTTCCCAGTCCCGGTGTCTTAGAATAGCTAAATAGCCTAAATACTAAATTACCCCCCCCCAAAAAAAAGGAAAACGATCGAAGTACACCAACACACCACTATATTATATATTCATAAGCAACAAGTGGATAAATAACGCTCAGAACTGTGAGGTATATTATCTTTTTGAAGGTTTTATTCCGATTGCAGAATCGGTTCGGCAAAGATTCGAGTGTTTTACCCAGAAATAAGAAATAAATTGTCAAGTCCACACGTTATGACTGCTCCTCACATAACAATTGTAATATAAGCAATAAATATACGCTAACAGCAAAAGAAAAAAAATACTCTTCAGGAGACATAAGAAGCTATACTTTGAACGACAAATATGATAATTCTGTAACCGCCCACACAGAAGCAGCAGCAGAATGCATTCCAATCAAACAAAGAAACAAATATAGAATGGCATCAAAGTCAATATTTGTTTGGAAGAAACTTCAAGACGTTTATTTTTTAAAAGATGACTTTGAAAAGCATGCTTACTCAAAAAAAAAAAAAAGACCCCACAAAAAAACAAACAAACAAACAAAAAAAACCCCAATAAACGCGTAGAAACTGAAGAAAACCTTGTAAAAACTAAACAGCACATCACAAAAAGAACAATTTTAATACATTCAAGGTTAAATCGATAAAAGTAAAAATTTGGTTGAAGATAGACGTACGCATTTAGCATGGCACACAGTAAATGTGGTAAAGTGAAGCAAGAGATCCTTGAGAGCAAAATTAAAAGCTGTCAGCCAGGAAAAAAAAAACTTCTAAAGTGGAAAGAACATTTTAAGAATAAGTTTGGAAACCCTCCAGAAATCACTCTCAGAATTTTCCAAAATGTTAATAATAGTCACCTTGATATCAAACTTAGTCACTTCACGCAGGAAGAACTTGATGCACTACGGGAAATACAAAAAAAAAAAAAGAAAAAAATTAATCCTCGAAGAAATACCTCCCTAGGCTTTAATTACGAGAAAATTTGATGATATACTCTCCGATTATGCAATACATACACAAAACTCAAGCTAGAAATAGACGAAAGGTTGCATTCTTCCTTTCTCCAAAAAGTGACCTCTGAATCACTAAGATCAACTAAGGAATAACACTTACTGCTATGGCTGATAAGGTTTATATGCTCTATTTTTCAATCGTTTCTTAACCGAAAATTCTTAGGAAAAATCCAAACGCTTTCTGAAAATCGCTCCCCAACTACATAGATTCTTACAATTCATCCAATCATTGAAGCAGTGCAAGCAAAGAATCTCGAGGCAACTACTTTTCGTAGATTTCTCCAAGGCATTTGATTCCATACAAAGCGGAAACATGGAGTAAATACAACTTGCATATAGTCTTCCACAAGAAATTGTTAGCACTATAATATTCCTCTATTAAAACACGAAAGCAATGGCTCGTTTCCCTAATGTACATGCAATCTTCTTTGATATTGTCACCTGAGTCCTACAAAGAGATACGTTGGGGTTATATGGGTTTATATTCTGTCAAGATTACGTATTTCTAACATCCATAGATAGAATAAAAGAAAATGGTCAAACATTAATAAACGCAAGTAATACTTGACATCCTTTAAAACTGTGACAGATACAGACTACACAGTTAACCTGGTACTTCTTGCAATTATACCAGCCAAAGCAGAATTCCTACAACATAGTCAAGAGCAAGCAGCAAGAGGCATGCTCTCCGACGTAAATGCAAATAAACCTGAGAACTTGGGTTTAAACAAAGCAAGCCATCTCTATTGTAAGTAGTAAAAGTAAGTAAAGTTGGTAACCGTAGTCGAGGGTCACCAGAAGGCTCCCTTTTCAATAGCTACTACACAGAGGTATAGGGGAGGGCGCTACTCCTTTCTCTTGATTGCTCCATTTTACTCTTGATACGTACCTTATAATGCTGAGTGTTAAGGAAGGGGGTATCAAGAACCATTTTTAAAGTCTTTGGTATAAATCAACCTGGGAATGAACCCCGTTCTCCCTGACCATTGGCGAACACTCTACCACTAAGCCAATGTAAGTAGTAAGCCTCTAAAATTAGGAGAAATGTTTACATATTTCGGCATCAACATCTCATCAACCAAAATTGATGTTAACCTATGCCTATCAACGGCGTTGAATGCTATAAACAAGCTATCATATGAAAATCTGATCTCTCTGTTAAAATAAAACGGCATTTTTCCAAGTTATTACTTCGTCTATACCAATATATGGACGCGCCACATGGACACTAAAAGAACGCAATGAGAAAAAACAAAATGAGGACAACGCAATAACGTTGTGTACTCTCTTGAACAAATCATGTAAGCAGGAATCCACAAAACAATAGCTGTATAGACACTTACCTCCTATCTCACAAATATGACGAACGAGACGGACCGGACACAGCTGTGGAAACAAGGACAAACTTGTAAGTGACGTTCTTATGAACTCCTGCATATGGTCGTGCCAGTATTGGCCAACCAGCAAAGCTTTATATCAGCTGAGTTTGGACACTGGATTCAATATATAAGAACTTATATATATATATATATATATATATATATATATATATATATATATATATATATATGGAGGGATAGGCTTGCTATAGTAGTAAAGCTAGTTACATATTTTGTGTCATGCTCTTAGTTGGTGTCTATCGGGAAAAAAATTCGAAAACTGAATTTCGTAGAATGCTGAAAAAAAAAGAAGACAAGAAAAATATCAAAATAAATAAATATATTAATAAAAAGAAAAGAATACAAAAAAAAAAAACACGCAAAGCAATCTGTTCTTTGAGGAAATATAGCGCAATCGAACCTGTCCATTTGGCACTAATTTTCACTTCTACTGGACGAACTGTATTCAGTAATTATCTCGGTAGAGATATTTGATGAGTCAGAAAAATTGTCTTCGATTGAAGGTTACTTTCTCAAGTTTTCCAATCATTTAGAATTGAATTGCCAGCAAATCTAATGTATTTGATCTTTATTCTATAAGGGTTGATTGAGAAGCAAGATTTCCAATCTGATAGCTTTGCTAATTGGGAAGAAGAAACATGTTTAAACATGTATTTTGTAATTATTTAGAGTTATATATAAAATCCTGTTCCAAAATGCTTAGAGTTATTTCGCTATTTGACAGATTCGTGAAAATAAAGGAAAGGGAAAATATTTACCAATTCATCGACTTTACAAATTTGGAAAATGAGAAGGAATTGGTAAGGCTTACAAAAGGGCTTAGAATAATTGGAAATCTTAGGGAAAATCAATTGCATCCATATTACAGCATTGCTAAGATGGGGCGAAACACTTAGAAGAGTCCTATTGTCCTGTGGAGTTTTGGTTTCATTCAGATTCCAGTGAAAGTACACCAGCTATCTGGCGGGGAAAAAAAGCTCGTGAGGGACAACTATGGTGTGGACCCAGTTGTTAATTCTCACAGACGGTGGAGTGGACATTTCACAAGTTGTAAAAAAAAACACAAAATAACAACAAACAGAGGGTTTAAGGAAGAAACAGACGAACACTGATTCAGAACTGCAAAACGCAGGAAGGTGAAGTTGGCACTTTTTAACATTCTCTGTGTGTATGTATGGCTATCGCAAGAACTCTGCAAAAATCCTAAACTGCTACCAAAAATGCTGCTTCATCTAGTCATCGTCTTCATTGCTCTGTGTCTTCGTTCTTGACCTAATACCGCTCTCCAACTACTCTGGAACTCCATCTTAGAGGCGACTGACCAGCCCTACGTCATAGGCTTAAATTTCTGACCCTCTACGTTGGAATATCACGCCTGACTGACGAACGTCCTTTGTCCTTCTTCCTTTTCTTCTAGTTTCGTGGGTTTTCACGGGCACAGTTCTTTGCGTTGTCTTTGCGCTAAAATAGACTAGGGAAAGTCTTCTTGACACTCCGACACCACTTCAAATATGTAGGATATAATTCTGTGGGTCAGTCACAGCACACAGAGACCCACACACATACATCCCTATACACACACACACACACACATATATATATATATATATATATAATTGTGCATTATTGTGCCTCACAACAACAGCAACAGTAATAAAAGAAATAAATTAAAACGTAAAAAAATAGTAATCGAAACACTACACACCAAAACACCACTCACTAAAACACCACGGAAAAAGCATTAACACAAGAAAAATGAATGTAGATTATGAAGAGAATTATGTCTGAAAAGAAGACCACATTACCCTTTTCTCGGGAATCAAGAGAGGAAAACAGTCAAGGTAGAAGCTGAAGAAATGAACAAATTATAAAATAATATCTCAACGAACTGCATCACGAACTAAAAAAAAAAAAAAAAGAGATCAATGCAGGAGCGAAATTAGTGATAAAATCTATGTTCCTTTAAAAACACGAACAGAAATTAAAAACCTAGAGGGAAATTAGATTGGAAACACATAAAAATTCTATAACAACTAGTAAAAATGATAGGTCAGAAGAAAAACGCGGGAATATGTTGGAACGAAAACAGAAAAACAGCAGATCAATTAAAACAAGCAATACTCGCATAGATAAATCAGAATGTACTGGCGAAAGAAGAGAAACTAAACAGACACTGAGACAGGATCAAACAATACAGATAAAACAGGAAATTACAAAATGAAATTTAAAAAAAAACGAAAGAAAGTAGGGGGAGAATGCATGAAGATTTACTAACATCCGGATTTATGGAACCAAAACAATTTTTAGAAAAATACGGAAATGGAAAGAACATAACAAAAACTTCGAATGGATGAACAACATTGAAAAAGAGTTACAATGAATCGAAGAAGGCCCTACGGCGAAAATACACCTGCATTCACACAGACCAACTCAAAATAGTACCAAATTGGAAAAAAAAACAGTCTACCATGTAATACATAGATTCTGGTTTTAAATATTCCCTCCCATCCATGACATACTGGCTATTGAAATGAATACATGCTCAGAAGAAATAAAAATAACTGAATGGATAACGAAAAGAAAGACCACCCTAACTTAAAAAGACCCGCTTAAAGGGATTGCCCTAACAACAAAAGATCCATACCGTGCCTATATATGTTGAGGAAAATAGCAAAACAAAGATTAGAAAGGTTATTTACTAGTCCCTAAGACACCGTGGACTGTTACTCAAAGAACAAAAAGGATGTGACAAGGGAAGATCTACTATATATTGATCAATTTACCCTCAAGCAGAGCACAAAGAGACGGAAAAAGGTGACTCTGACTTAGATTGACTGCAAAAAGACATACAATATGGTCCCACGAAGCTTGGTTCTAGATTGTCTAAAGATGCACAAGATATCCAAAATGAAAAACTGGAATTGACAGCAGAAGGAAAAAGTTTAATTGAGAAGAAAATCCAGAGAGGTATATTCCGAGGAGATTCACTGTGACCATTACTATTTGTAAAAGCGATAATGCTATTCAGTCAAACACTTACGTAATGCCCAGGTGGCTCCAAACTTCTTAAAGTGCAAAAAAAGACCAACCACCAATATGGACGATATCAAACTAATTGCAAAAAATGAAAACGTTCTAGAAACCCTAATACAGTCAGGGCATAGGGATGAAATTTGGCATAAAAATGTGCCATGCTAATAATGAGAAGCGGGAAATGAGAAATGACGGAAGGAATAGAAATACCAAATCAAGAAAAAAATCAGAACGCTAAGAGAAAAGGAAACTTTTAAATACTTGTGAATATTGATAGCGGAAACCATCAAACAAGTGGAGATGAAAAAAAATTAAAAAAGAATACCTCTGGAGAACGATAAACCTTCTCGAAACTAACTATATAGTAGAAATCTTATCAAAAGGATAAACACCCCATGTAAGAAGCTCGGGACCATCCTTGAAGTGAACGAGGGAAGAACTTCAGCAAATAGACCAGCGAACAAGAAAACTAATGACGATGTCTTACATGTGATAGATAATATAGACGGAATATATGTGTCTAGAAAAGAAGGATGAAGAAGAATCGCTACCATTGAACACAACTTCTATACATTTATATGACGACTCGAAGATACATTAAAAAAGAGAAAAGAGAGACTAGTTTCATTTACCAGAAACAACATGAACAACGCAAGGATAAATAGCGCAATGATAACTAGGAAACAAAACTGGAAAGATAAACAAATTCATGGATATTTCAAGCTACAAACAACTGAAAACCTGGACATAGCTACGAAAAGGAAACCTTAAGATGTAACATATTGACTCTCGCCCGAGCTGTCAAATAAGAAATGCACCTGTGTACATAACAGGTGCATACGGTCGAAGATATCAGGTTATAACATTGACTGTGGACGGGTTGAATTGGGTGCAGATGTATCGCCCACGAGAAGCAGGTGGATGTCAAACTATTATATAACCCTGTGCGACAGACAGGTTCAATTAGTTGGTGTCAGTTAGTTGGAGATAAGATGTTGTAGAGAGAACCAGCACCCAGCAGAGGGCTATGGGCTCCCAGGACCCCCGATTGATCAGCCCAGTGGAACGTAAAAGAAGTGCTGCTAAAGACAAAGGAACTGGGGTTCAATATGTTGCAGTTTGTTCAGTCTCCAACTCACCTCTCACACATAACCCTTTCGCAACCCTTTCGCAAGCATTTCGAATAAAGTGTAAGAGGTATATTTTTCTAAAGAAGTGTGCTCCTTCGTAATTTTTGTTGATTTTGCTTCCGCATGCATATATATACGTATAGTTGAATCAGGCTATAAAACATATTCGTATTTAGTGCCTGGCGCCAGGCATGCCATCATGGCATGGTATCGAACCTCAATAGAGGATCGTAGAAACGGCCAAAGAAAGAATCGGAAGCGGAATAAAACACTTCGAAGGCGAGCGGGACACGAGAAGAAGAATCTAGAAGAAAAAAGAAAAGAAAAGAGCAAAGGAAAAACTGCAAACATGCTGGAAGAAAAGAAGAAGAAAAAAGGAACAGACCAGCAACGAAGAACAAAAAAAAAAAGAAAAGAAAAGAGAAACACTCAAAAGGCTGTAAGTAAATTGCTCATTCGAATGATTTTTCTCTGTCTGTCATAGTTGGCTTCGTGAAAAGAATTTACAATGATTATAATAATGAAAAAATGAGTATTAATAACAAGTGGAAAGTAAAATGAGTCTTGTTAGCTTAGATGTTAATGTTATTTGGCCTTTCCAAAAAATAAAATTGGAAATAATTAAAAAAAAAAACTGATTGAGCCCTAAGCATAGAAAAATAACAATTACTGCTATATGTAATTTTGAATCGTAGTGAGGGGGAAAGAAAGAAAGAGGGTAAGAGGGAAATATACAAACAGGTGGCTGTGAAAAGAAAAGAAAGAAAGATGGCCCGTTGGACAAGCTACAATCCCTGCTTTTAAAATGATTGACAGTTATAAGTAAACTTTTACTGGGTTTTGAGTTTAAATATTTTTTTGAGTTTTAAATGAATGAATTTTATAGTAAACAATATTTTTATGAATGAAATTTTTTAGTAACTTGTCATTGCTGCCCTAGCAAATAGTAATTGGAAATTAGGATTTCAATCTGTGATCTGGGAGGATTCTCGGCGCATCAGTAGGGTCGTCTGTTTAAAATGCATATCTGTAGTTAAGGCTGTGGTACGGGTTTCGATGTTTGAAAATGTTGTGGAAATTGGAAGTGCTTTTTGAAGTCTCCTTTGAATGGGGTCGATGTTTTGGGTACTGGTAGAAGCATAACAAGTTTTGGGAAGGTTTGTTGATACCGAATATATTCGGGGGCACGGATCATTGCCTCGGACCCTTTTTCTGGGCCGGTCAACGGAGTTGTCTCGAATGATCTCGCTACTGGAGCAGAGCAACTAAGAAGCAGATATTTTTTTAGTGTCTGACGAGTCAGATGGATATTTTGTGAATCCTGCTCACTGGAGTGGGGCTTGAGATTTTATTGAACAAGATATCCTGAAACAGGATTTTGGAGATTAGATAATTAAGTATATGAGCAAAACTTTTACGATATCGTATATACCGGAAAATTCGTGGAATCGGTTTTGAATTGTTCTTGAGAGGGAAATGTTGTTGGCTGAATGGATAAAAGTTTGGGTGGTTTAGGAAAGAACACCCGAGATATTTTAACTCCTCTTTGGAAGTAAGCAAGAAAAAAAAAAGAGGGGTACTTGTAAGCTATTGAGAAAGTTTTATTAATAAACCAGGCTTATTTTATGGAAATATTGGTAGAAATTGAATAAACGGGGAAGTGAACCTCTAGTTATTATATTAAGGTAAAGATAGAGAGCGGCTGATATAAGGTTTGAAAAAAAGGATAGTGAAGGAGTGATTTATTATAAAAGAAAGAAAAAAAGGTAGAGGACAATGGAAGAAGACAAAGAGGAAAATAAAGAAACTTGAACACCGTTGAACACAGCATGAGGAAAAAAAAAAGAAAAATATACAGTGTATTGATTGAAAAAAAAAGAAGAAAAACCTGAACATTTGTGAACTTTATTTGTGGACATATTATTTTGACTTGTTGAAAAGAAGTGAACATTTGTGCAAAAAAAAAAGAGTTTGTTTGGGTTTAAAGGATAGAATTGTGCTGCATTGTTTTGGGCCATAATTTTTGTAGATTTATGTGGAATGTTTTGGGCCTTGAAGATATTGTGTTTTGGTTTGTGGAATTCTCCGGTTACTCCAGGTAGGAACCTGTTCAGTGAAGGACTGGAGTGTGGTCATGAGGAATCCAGGTGAAATGTATTGCTGGAATGACCAGGGTCACTAAGTTTGTGACCAGGATCTGGGACCAGAGTATGGTCTTTTTAGGGTTTTCAGATTCTTCAAGGAATTACAGAGGGCCCTGTTATGTTTGCGGGGATAAAAGATGCATCCATATTGTACCTTGATGCATACATGTCAAGATAGCCAACAGCAACAATAATAACTGGCCGGGCAAGTGTTACATAGGGAGAAGGTCGCCTTCTAATTAAGATTTTGTTTTTTCCTGTGCTTCAAGTAATTTCTTTTTGTGATTTTTTTTCAGCTATTGTTGTCCTGCAGAATTATTTGTAAAATGTGTGTGAGGGGGATGGAGACGAACGTAAAGAAAAAATCCAGATGTGGAATTTTGAAAAATAATTATGGGATGATTGACCCGCAGCCGAGCTGTCAAATAAGAAATGCACCTGTGTAAATAACAGACCACGGAGTAAAATTGAAAACAAGTGAAAAGAAGGATAAGTACCAGGGCATTGCTAGGGAATTGAAAGAACAGTGGAACATGGAAGTAACGATTGTACCAATTGTAATTGATGCTGTTGGTACAGTCACCAAATGATTGGTACAGGGATAGGAGGACGAATGGAGACCAACAAACTACAGCATTTTTGAGATCGGCCAGAATACTGAGAAGATTGCTGTAGACTTGCAGGTACTTGCTGTCACTCCACCTTCAGGGAGAAATCATCGACCAACGCTAGGGTAAAAAACTCGGAGGGTGACTGATTACAGCCACCAAAAACTATAAAACGATACGAGGATCAGCCGAACGGCAAAAACCAGAAAACAAAAGTGGGAAGAAAAACAACTCTATGGACATTTTTAGCGACTAACTAACGACATCTCACACAAAAAAACGTGGATGTGGCTAAGAAAAGGGAAACTTTAGAGAGAAACTGAATCTCTTAGAATGGCAGCACAAAACAACGCCATAAGGACCAGTCATATTAAAGCGAGAAGAGATGAGATGCAACAAAACAGCAGATATAGGTTATGAGGTGATAGAGACGAAACAATCAATCACATAATAAACGAATGTCACATATTAGCTCAGAAGGAGTATAAGACCAGGCATGACTGTGTGGGCAAGGTGATCCACTGGGAATTATGGAAGAAGATGAAATTTGACCATACGAAAAAATGGTATATGCACAACTCAGTAGCTGTCCTGGAGAATTAGACACACAAAAGTCTCTGGAATTTTGATAAACAAACGGATCACCTAATGACTAGACCTTATAATAGTCAATAAAATAGAGAGAACTGGCTGAATTGTAGGCTTTGCTGTTCCAGCGATCCACAGAGTAAAATTGAAAGAATACGAAAAGAAGGATAATTACCTCGACCTTGATAGGGAATTGAAAATGCTGTAGAACGTAAATGTGATGATTATACCAATTGTAATTGGTTATGCTTAGGACAGTCACCGAGTAGTTAATAAAGGGATTGGAGGACTTGGAAACGGGACGAGGGGAAACTGTCCAAACTACAGCATGGTTCAGATCGGCCAGAATAGAGAGAAGATTCCTATATACTTGAGGAGACTTGCTGTCACAGAAACCCCAGTGAAAAATGATCAGCTAATGCTGATATGAAATACTTACAACGATTAAAAGAAGAAGAAACAGAAGAAAGTGACAAGAGAGACGAGTAATTAGATCTAACCAGAAAACTAAGAAAGTTATCGAATAAGAGTATCGGTGATACTAATTGTATTTGGAGTACTTGGAACGGTCCCTAAATGCTTGTAATGAAGACTGGAAGGTTTTGAAATTGGAGAACAAAACCAGACCATCCCCACTGTTGTGATCAGCCAGAATACTGTGGAGAATCCTGGAGGTCTGAGGAGACTTCGTGTCAAGGACCATCAGTTACTGACGGTGTTAAAAAAAGAGTATAAGGATAGACGTATTCAGTTCTTTTCATCATAATATCCCACGCTAAAATTATGGAATATGGAAAATGACCAATAATTCAAATATTTTTATCTAATTTGTTTGAGTAATATTTCATCAACGTAGTATGTTCAGCAATTAAATATAAATATTGTGCATCTTATCTGCTCTTCGTTCATTTACTGCTAAATAAAGAATCTGAAGGAACATGTCTTAAGTGTGGATATTTCATAATTTTCACCAAGGGTAGTAATATCATTATTTTTATCTGTTTAATGATTCTATCCGGTATAGAATTCGTTCAATTTGAGATCTTATTTATTAATCTACTCTTATTTACAATACGTTTTGTTTAAAGTCACATATCATGACGAATAATTTCTACTTAAATAGGTGATTTTCAGTCAGGTACAAAACTTTGTGGTGGCAGAATTCATTACTGTATTGATTCATTGTTATTGTGATTTTGTCGGTCTGACAGATTGATTAGAATTTCATGATTGATGAGGACTGAATCGTATTCAGTTTGTTGAATTGGCCAAGTACATCACATAATTTAATCAAAACATATTGATTTTAAAAGCAACTTCAATTTTTTTTATTGACTATTGCAACTATCACATGTTAAAGTAACGACAAAGAGTAATGACGCTTGAATTCGAACAATCATTTTCATGATAGATAAAACATTAACTGACAATAATATTTTTTATATTTATAACTGATTTCAAGATATATTAATTCCATATTATGATAATCAGTGATTAATTATATTGGTTGTTTTTTTGCATTACCAAAATTTTGAATAATCTACGAACCAAAAACAGATTTTAGTAATAAATAAAAAGGCAATTTAGGTCGATGTATTTGAACAATGTTTTATTTTCAATTTTATTTGAAAATGATGAAGTTTCAAATCTATATTTCAAAATTCACTTACTTGAATTATTTTATTTAATTTTAGGCTGTTTATAAGGAATACGAGAGAAGTTTCCGTCAGAAATAATTATTTCTGCATGGACTGACATATCTGCTTGTTTATCATATTTACCAACCCCTTCGCTCGGACAGGATATGACACAAGGTCAATTTTTAAGCGAAGTTTAACAGGTTTAAATTCAGATTTTTCCTTCTCCTAGACTAGTTGCCCCAACAAGGCTAAAGAAACAGTCTGTCCTACTATTTACCCTTAGCTGGAGGGAGAATAATCGGATTCATGCCTTTCCCAAGGGTATTAGTACTATGTGAAATGCAATCAGTCTTGTCCTGGATTTGAACTCGTGTCGCCGTGTCCATTTCCTACGACGATAACGACTACACCACGGGCACTTGCTTGTTTATAGGTTCAAGGTGAAGAACATACGAGGTGTCAAATTACTTGCAACAGCAGAAAAAAGAAAAAAGAAAAAAAGAAAAGAAAAGAAAAGCAATAGAGAAATCATATGAGGTAAACACTGAAGAGAGAAAACATTGGACCGAAAGAGAAACTGACAAGGCGAGCAAGAATTCAAGGTGACTGAATTACAGATCGGTGGAAGGAGGGAGAGAGAATAAAATTCAAGGACAATGATATATATATATATATATATATATATATATATATATGATTGTTTCGTTTAGTTTCTTTATTTAATGGTATATCAATCTCTTTTTTGGTTATTTAATGCCAAAGACATTCTCCTAGAAGAACAGTAGTAATACTTTTTAATCCACAGCTGGGAAGATAAGGGGTTTCATATCTTTCCCAAGGGTATTTGTCCGAAAGTGGACGTTATAGCGTGACTGGAGTTCGAATTCGCTTACTACAATTTCGCAGTCCATCGCTTTAACCTTTACATCACGTGAACAGCATCCCATTTATCTCTGAGTGTATGTGTATAGATGTGTGGATATTTGTGTGTATGATTAAATGTGTGTGTTGGAAAGATAGAGAGAAGAAGAGGGAGAGGGAAATTGAGAGAGAGAGAGAGAGAGAGAGAGAGTGTGTGACGCAAATAGGCTAAAACAGAAATAACCAATTCTGCTTAAATAATTCGCAAAACAGAAATTCTGAATAGCAAGTTAATTGTTGCATGGCGAACAGTCTTTAATGCCTAAATACTAAATTCCAAAAAACATCAACCCAAATAACCCCTTGGTTATATATTCATAAACATGTGAGCTATACATCTCTTTTAAAGGAGTATCTTCCTGTCACAGAATAGGATTGAACCTGCAACCTTCTGATGATTTCACTTAGAAGTACTAATAAGCAAATGCCAATATCTGTTGCTCCTTATGTCCTCCAGCTAGATAACAAGGAATACCAATTATAGCTTAGCGCTTGTGCCCAGTTACGGTTAACGGAATTAGAACTAGCTACTCCAGTGGATTAGATAAATGGTTGAATTCGAGTTTTTGTATGGAATCCCAACATGAAACACCAGAAGAAGTCCGAAGTATGCATAGGCCAAAACGTTGTGAAATAAACACAAAGATCAGATAATAGTCCGAGTACTTTCAGTGATAATAATAAAAACGACGGCATTTTTTCTGAAAAATTTTGCACTAATTAAATTCCCATAAGGAAATTAAAATCCTGATGTTTAATGCTTTTATTACATTGAATACAATTTTTTTTATGAATGTGACAATTTTGCGTGTTATTCCCAAAATATATACTCAATCACAATATGCAATTTCTTTCTTGACAAGTCTTGCGTATTCTCTTAACCTCAAAAGTTCAGACGAGCACTAGTTTTGCTCCATAAATCATTTTTTACCTGATCTGAGGTTACAAATTCAAGATAGTGAAAATATTCATTGAATCAGAATTCATCATTTAAAACTCGCAACCATTGGTTCTTTTCAGAGAAAACGTGCATCACATGAAAAGTTACTTCCTTTGGGAAACTATATTCTAAAAATTCATATTATGATGAACAAATGACTTTATTCAAATAAGCGATTACTCATAAAATGAAGGAAAATTTTGTATCGATTATAAGTAATTCCACTTAAATCTCATCACTAAATTCATCCAAGTAAAACGGACAAGGTATGTGAGACACTGCTGAAGAAGTAAATATGAACTTATGAGTGTCATTCTCAAATGGATATGCAAGTATTGGATGAACAACTAGAACTTATCTACAACAGCTCTGTACGGACACAGGATGTAATCTAGAAGACCAGCCGGGACGATGTATGATTGGGACAAATGGATATATATATATATATATTGAGAGAGAGAGAGAGAGAGAGAGTCAGGGACATCCATGCTAACAACACTTCATGATGATGATGATAATATGTATAGTCTTATGTTAGCCTATGCGAGATGATTACATTGGCGAAAAACTGATTGTCAGAAAAGGTAGTGTTTTCGATATAATTTTTAAAGGGTTTCCTTATATATATATATATATATATATATATATATATATATATACGTCAGCCTCATAGGTGCTCTGCGTTATTACGAACACCCTCACATACATTCAATCAGACAAGTGATCTGACGATCGTATTGACAAGATGATCAAATAGGCGAGAAAACGACAATTATAAATCAAAGTTGATGCTGGGTCTTTTCTATCCTACTTTGGATCCATGTATGCTCTATCACCGATAGAGAGCCCGTTTTTATTGATATAGTAAACTGCATTTGGTCTTGTTCCCCAGGATCGGTCGATCAACAAAACCCCTAAACTTCAATCTTTTCGAAAATTTTACACATTGTTTGGAAGAAGATCGATAGAGTCAAGCCTTTTTCAATGGATGTATTGCAAAATAAGCACAAACAACCTCGGCCGAATTCTGGTTCGGAAATTTTTTTTTCCAGTGTCATTGACCCTTATAGAACTCGCATATTCATGCGTGCGTGTGTGTGTGGAGAGAGAGAGAGAGAGAGAGAGAGAGAGAGAGAGAGAGAGAGATGCAGGTATAAGAGAGATGGAAAGACTGCATATATAGAAATGCATTTATTCTACATGGAGATATTTATGTTCTCAACACTTTGTGAAGCAAAAACTCTTCCGACGGTAACTAGACTCCTTTCAGATAATGATTACGGGAAATACAGCAATTAAAGAAATGGAAAACTCCCAGAAGGATAATCGGTCTTTAGTTGTAATCGGGCGATTAAGATTTAATGAGAATTTTCGAAGCCATTAGATATTCTATTTCCTCTTAATGAGAAAAAGAAAAAAAAAAAAAGAAAACATAAATTTGGGTCTATCGAAAAAAATAAATAAATAAATAAATAAAAGACAAAATCAAGAAAAAGAAAAAACAAAAAGAAAACCAGAACAAACAAAAGAAAAAAAAGACTATTTAAGTTTAAAATCTTATCTGCCTTATCCAGAGGTTTTGTTTGAGGGAAGACATTTTCAATTTTTTTTTCTCCGTGAACTTGAAAATAAACTCAGTTGTCACTGACTACAAAGATGCATTACAAAATACTGCTGCAACATGTTATGCAAACAATTAACCCAGCAATCACTCGATCTTTCACGCAGTCACTAAAATTAAAATGTCTGAGCGATTTCAAAATAGGGAAATATGATACTTGTTTCAATTACAATTTTTATTTCCTTTTTTCTTTCATTCTACAATGTCATATCTATGTTATACACATTTCGCTTTGAGGAAATATAAACCGTCATGACACAATATGTTGGTTCTGCCAAAGGTTTTACCTTTATGTAGAGGTTAAAAGGCATAGATCAATCGTTTATTCATATTGATTATTGAGTATAAGTGAGAAGAAGTGCAATTTTAAATAAGGGTCCTATAAACTTAGAAGTGGATTCACTCACCTGACGGTGCCACCGATTTCTTCGAAATTGTCGCTAAAATATTGCCAGTAGACACGTGGACAAATTTCTGTTTCTAACTTGCATAGATTATGTACTACGAACGTCACCAGATTTAATGAAATAAACGAGTTTTCACTAAAGAAGACAAGAATTAGAAACTATTTCTGATGCACACTATGCAGATGATCTTACAAATATACTTGCTCAAGGTGAATCTCTGTTGCATTGCAAACACAGGCTGCGAGAAGCATCAATTTCTACCAGAACTAAAGTAAAACAAAATTCCCTCTGTTTATATAAGGATGGTGTCGTCTCCTCATTAAACGGCATACCTCTGTAATGAGTAAACCCATATTTACCAACCCCTCCACTCAGGCAGGATAGGACACAAGGTCAATTTTTAAGCGGAATTTAACAGGTTTGAATTCAGTGTTTTCCTTCTCCTAGACTAGTTGCCTCAACAAGGCTGAAGAGCCAGTCTGTCCTACTATTTACCCATAGCTGAAGGGAGAATAATCGGATTCATACCTTTCCCAAGGGTATTAGTGCAATGTGAAATGCAATCAGTCTCGTCCAGGATTTGAACACGTGTCACCATGTCCATTTCCTACGATGATAACCATTACACCACGGGCACCATCTCTGTAAGGAGTAAACCAGTTCATATACCTTGGTAATATCTCATCAACTAAAAGCGATTTTTACACACGCATAAGTAAGTCATTGATCAGTTATTGAATCGGTCATTCATTCAAACTATAGTCTTGTCGATACAAGTGCTTAATCTGGACTTTAACGAAATGCAAGGAGAAAAGGCTACCTACACAACAATCGTAGGAAATAAATCCGGTGGTCCTAGTTCAAACCCTTACCAAAGCTGTTTGCATTCTATATAGCGCTAATGCTATTGGGGAATTTATGAATCCGATGATCATCCCTTTCACAATATGTAAATATAAGAGCAGACTGGACATTTTTTTGATAATTTGTCGAAGAGAAAAAAAATTTGAATTCAAACCCGTTAAACTCCACTAAGAAAGTGAGCTTGTGCCTCTTTCTGCTGGTGCAAAGGGGTTGGGTAAATTTCTATTTAAGAATGCACATGTTATTTTGAATGAATCTTAGAAGCAGCATCCTACAATACGGCACTACGGCCATTTAACTCCCATCTCATAAAATATTTTAGATAAGCAAGCAGAGAAAGGAAAAAAAATGATGAAATTAGTATCCCTCCCCACCTCTGACTCGAACAGTAGACCGTCTCCAAACATACCTAAAATTCAGTAGTAAATAAATGCTAAAAAGGAGAGGAATGATTTGAACTCACGTGCCAACAGAGGAAAAATGTTTCAATATTGGTCAGTATGTCTTTAAGTCCTATTAATTTAAAATGCTGAATTTTACAAAATGTTATGCTGTATTTTTATTTGTAAAATAATGCTTAAACTGTGCGTTTTAAATGTAAAGACACGCTTACTTTACTATAAACCCAAATTGAATATATGACTCTGTCCAAATGTCAGCGAACACGGCAAAACGTTTTTGAATCTTTTCTAAAATCTAAAAGCTAAAAATTGTTAGAGGCCTAACAGTAGTTTAGAAGAAAAAGTAAAAGCCTAAACCTGTCTAAGCTACCACAGCAACCCCCCACCAAAAAAAAAAGAGAAAAAAAAAAGTAGAACAAATACTAATATATATATATATATATATATATATATATATATATATATATATATATAATTCTTTTATATCACCATAATATTCTATTATGAACATGTGAATAATAACATCTGTTTTGATAGCATGAAGTTTACTTGGTATCACCATAATATTTTAATATGAAAAAATAAGGTTAGCTAATAACATTTATCTTGATAACATGAATTTTACTTGGTATCACCTAATAGGAACAGGCATTGTGTTAAAACAGTAACAAAGAAGTCTTATTAAGAAATAACAATAAATGTATAAATATGTTATTTAGATTGTTTTTTATTTCTAAAACATTATCTCAGAAATTTCAACATATCAAAGACTATTTAAATAATTCAATATTGGACAAAGTCTATCTTATCAAATGACTTATGATATATTTTTAAAAATGTATTGTTGAATTACCGTTAGGTATATGTATGTATTCTTGAGGAACAAGAATTTTTATAAAGATGATTTAAGATCATCCTTTCTATTTTGACTTGAAAAAGCCAAGAGAAAAATTCCAGATGAGTACTACACACAAAATGCTTCGTGCAGTTTTGAACAAATCCTACAAAAACAGCAGCTGAACGGCCACTTATATCTAATCTCACAAACCATCCAAATAAGATGAGCAATACATACTGAGTTCTGCTGAGGAAGCAGAAATGAACTCTTTATCTGCGTTCTCCAATGGCATCCTACACATGAACACCGCAATGTTGGTTAACCAGCAATGAATAAGAATATTTGCATTTACAAAACCTTTCCACAACGTGCTGGGTGTGAGATACACCAGTGATGGTCGAGTAGTAAAAACTTGTATTAATCAGCTCTCTGAGGATACCGGTTGCCGTCTATATGACTATCTAACAACAAAGGCTGATAGAAACGGATGATGAGATGGCATCAAGGGAATTCGAGATGTTGTCACACCTTGATGATGATGATGATGATGATGATGTTTTATGTTAATGAAGAAATACTGAAAGAATTTCAAGTATCCCTCAAGGAAAATTAAGCCTTTCGCGAGTAAACATTTGATGAGAGTTATAATCTCATTTATTCAAATATAAATGCATTGAGAATACAGTCAAGTAAATGGAGTTCAGATAAGACATGACAGCCTCACATTTTTGTATGATAAATACGTTAAGAAATTGATCTGTTTCACCTATTTTTATATTGGCATCATTGCGTTCTTTTTAATGTAACAGGAAGTTATTGCATTTCTTTCACGCAATCATCAACATAATATATCGATTAAACTGTCTGTTACCAGTGATTTAAAACAGGAAAATACAATAAATTTGGAAGACATTTCTATTAGATTGTTTTTCCTTTCTTCATTACATTTTCCAATGTCATCCAATGTAAAATTATACACATTTAGTTCTGTCGAAATACAGAGTATCGTGATAAAACACAATGCGGAAAGGTTTCCTATGTTTGCTATCAAAATGAATTAAACAAAGAAGCATTTGAGATTATTTACCTCCTCCTCACCCTGTTGGCGAGTCCTAGGATAAGCTGATCTTATCCCCTGCTGAGGGGTAAGACACCCACTTAAAGTCTGTCCTAGGTATTCAACTAAACTGCATCTACTGGTGAGTCTTAGTTCTTGAGCTCTGGTTTGGTATGGTTTGCATGGTTTGGTTGTGTGACATATCAACCTTTGCTTTGATTATCTAATATAAAATCCTATTTTTACATATATATTAGTTATAGGATTTGTAAACACATTTTAGATACACACATTTAAAGGATTAAACCGTTCTATTTCTAAGAATTTAATTTAGCATAAGTCAACAAAGTTAAATGGTTCCAAGTATTGATATGTATCGTTATCGATCAATTAAATATCAGTCATTTGCTTACGCACAGTTAAATGATCAAACAGTTCTATTCCAAACAATTCAATTTATATAAGTCATTTGTTTTCATAGTTTGAATATCAAATAGTTGTATTTGACCCATAGATAGCACTCAAGGTCAGAGTGAACCTAAGAGCAATGGCAATTAAAGGTTACTTCGCATTCCTCAGAGCACCAGAATTACTGGATCTTCACCATCACATTATTTAGTGTCATATCCTGGACACTCATTTGGATGGGGCCTTTCCTCTCTGCATAGATGCAGTCGGTGTATTCTACAGCCCCAGCAAACTGGGATATGGAACTTTGGGGATTGTGAAGTACATCTTTATTGCAATTACTCTCACGAGAGCTTGGATCTATTACGATCCCATCAAATAGTCCAATAGATCTATCTTTAAATTATTTGTATAAGATCAGAATACTTGATATCATATAGCCATATGAATTTAAAAAAAAACTCTTAAAAAACAAAAGAAAATATGTAAATATGAATGTATGATATACGTATTTAACTAACATCTACACATGAAATAATCCGAGACTGGTTGAAATGCTGTTAAAATCAATCAATCAACCAATAATATTTGTCTCCTACTGAGGAAATAATATGGCAAAATGTTTTTTTGAATATTAGGACACACATACTTCTGTACAAGAAATACATCAAGTAATAACTTAGTTCCCCCGGATTTTATTCGAGCATAGGGATATTTATCAGACTATACTCAAGTGTGATAGGAAGTTACTGCATGCAAAGTGGATCCCTAGTCACCAAATATATGTTAATTATGACTAATTTCCGTCCACGAATAGTCGGAGCAATCGGTTACGAACACTCAGTATGAAACAACATGCATATTGAAATATAAATCTTTGATTTTATTTCAGTACCAAGGGTCAATTTTATCAAGAGATTTAGATAAGAAATATTGATGTTTCCGAGAAATTTGCTGAGTACTTGATATATTGAAAGGTATAATTTAATCTATTTTATTTGTATTAAACGAAAACACTATTTACCAATTGCAACGATTGCATCATGCGCTAAACTACTTTTGTGTTACGTTGGCTATGTGGTTTTTAAAATATTTTTTAAAATTCTTACAATCTTAAGGTAATGTGAAATTTACTAAGTCTACATAGTTCCAAAAAGTCTACTTTCTTGTTCACTTCGAAAGTGTGTTTTGTTTGGTTTCTATATTTAAGGTCATATGCAACGCACAGGATTACTCCCTGGTGAGAAGAAGGAGGTTCCTGGCCAGGACTCACACCAGAGTGCCCAATCCCTCCATGATACTGACCAAACAACCCCATGCAGGGTAGACTATCAGCAGATCAAATGGCCTTAAGCAAAGAGCAAAAGTGAGTGGCATCAGTTCGACGAAGACGTAAGCGAAATTAGCCAGACAACATCAAAAGGCAACGCTGATAAACGGTTAAAAATACTGTCGACAATAATCGTTTGCTATGCCAAGGAAAGATTTAACTTACGTGAAGGTGGAAAAGAAAAAAAAACCTACAGTAAGAACTGTTGGGCAAAGAAGATACAGGACGTACAACGTGAATTAAGGGCACTCAAGAAAAAGTACAAACAGGCTGGTGAGGGAGAACGCCAGCCATTAACAGAGGTGTTTGAAAGAAAGAGTGAGAAAGAGAACATCGTTCCTTGCAGATCCCATCAGCTTCGCTTAAAAACTACACGGCGATAAGCGAAACAGCCTGCTAAATTGCCCAGCAGAAGATATGAACACTTATTTTAGAGATACCTTAGGTGATCCAGGCAGGGACAGGGAACTAGGCCATCTGGAAGTTGTCATTAGGCCGAACTTGCCAGTGACAGAATTTGACTTGGATGACCCTCGCTGGAAGGAAGTAAGAGAAGTAGTGAAGTAAGAGAAGTAGTGAAGTAAGAGACGTAGTGAAGTAAGAGACGTAGTGAAGTAAGAGAAGTAGTGAAGTAAGAGACGTAGTGAAGTAAGAGACGTAGTGAAGGCAGCTTGATCAGCCTCAGCTCCACGCCCTAGGGGGGTTCCATACGGCGTTTATAAACGCTGCCCGAGTGTCCTTCACCTTCTTTGGAAGATGATAAATGTGATATGGCGAAAGGGAAGAGTTACAGACGAGAGGAGTTGTGCAGAGAATATGAGAATCCCCACAGAAGAAAACTCCAGGGAGATAGATCAATTTAGGAGTATTTTTTGTTGAGTACTGAGAGTAAAATCTTTTCCAGTATTTTATCGCGGTGATTGAGCAAGTTTCTATTGGAGAACAATTATATTGACACTTTAGTACAGAAGGAGTCGTTATCCTGATATTGAGGGAAGCCAGAGAAGGTAGGGGTGACCTCACGGTTTTGTGGTTGAACCTCGCGAACGCATACGGTTCCGTCCCACACAAAATGTTAGACGAAGCCCTAAAAAGACATCTTGTACCTGGCAAAATCAGCAAATTAATCCTGGACTATTATGATAACTTTCAGATAAGAATCTCCTCCAGGATAATAACTTCCGACTGGCATAGACTTGAGAGGGGTATCATTACTGGCTGTACGCTATTCACCCTGTCCATGAATATGATCGCGAAATCGGCTGAAATCGAGTGTCGAGGTCCAATAATAGAGACAAGAGTGCGCCATCCCCCATTCAGAGCATATATAAACAGCATGACTGTTACAAGTACATCGTTTATGGGGAGCAGGTGGATCCTACACAGCCTTGAAAAACTGGTAGCATGGGCGAGAATGAAGTTCAAGCTTGCTAAATCGAGGTTGTTCATCATCAAGAAAGGGAGAACGGCAGATAACTTCCGTTTTCAATAGCTGGTACAATGATACCCACCTTTTTGGGGTGCCCCGTACAGAGCTTAGGAAAGATCTTCAACATTAAATTGAGAGACACCAATGCTGTTCGAGCTGCAGTAGGCGACCTGGTGTTGTGGCTGGCCAGAGTGGATAAATCCGGTCTCCCAGACCGTTTCTATGCGTAGGTATATCAGCACTCGGTACTCCCCAGGATTTTGTAGTCGTTATTTGTTTATGACTCCCCAATGACAATTGTGGAAGCCATGGAAAGAAAGATTTACAGCTACCTCAGGAGGTGGTTAGGACTTCCTAGACGCTTGAGTAATGCTGCGTTATATGGTACCTCAATGCACGACAACTCCCATTTAGAGGCTTGGTGGAGGAATTTGTAGTCTCACGAACGAGTGAAGCAATGATGTATATGTTCATTAAAGACCCTAAAGTTGCGGCAGCTGGCATCGAAGTTCGCACTGGAAGGAAATGGAGTGCAAAGAAAGAACTGGGGAAAGCCGAAAAGCCATTATGGGAAACAAATGTGTTCTAAAACTCAATTTAAAATAAAGTTGCCGACAAACTACTTACTTACAAACCATATATATGAAAACATGATTTAGCATTAAATTTCGACAATGGTTGATAGGCAATAAAACCGAATCAACCAACCAACCAACCAACCAACCCAAAATCAAATAAAACGGTTTAATTTCAAATGAATCATCATCATCATCATCATCATCATCATGTCATGCCGCTAGCAAAGATATCCCTGACCCTCTCTCGCCACTTTTCCCTATCGTTCATCGCCTCTGGCAGGTCATCTGGACTACATCCCGTATCCTCAGATAGTTGCTGAATGTATGTTCGTGCTGGTCGTCCTGCTTTTGCTCGGACATATGTGGAGGTCCATAATAGTACATCTCTTATGAGTTCGTCCCTGCTTCTCCAGCAGTGTCCTGCGTGTGTGGTTCGTGATAGGAGGCAGGTGGCCGTACAGTTGGTGTCTTGTGGGGTGTTGCCGCCAGGACTTGTTCAATATTGCTCGCAGCATTCTTGTGTAATTGCTGTCTAGCTTCTTCTCCAGCCGTTTTGTTAGAGTCCATGGAGTGCATCGATGCAACCGCTGCCTGGAAGAAACTGCGTTTCATTTTATCGGATAGGACTGATTTCCTTTGTTTGAGCTCTGTAGCTGATTTTTCGAACACTGAGGCCAGGGCTCCAACCTCAGCAGGACGCGCCCTTTTTTTTTACCCGCGCGAAGAGCGATGCGGTTTGTGTATGTGGTTTGAGTGTGGGTCATGGTTATCTTTCGATGGCTGTTTTATTCTCTTCCATAGAAGCCACTCTTATAGAGGAGCAGCAGTAGACCCTCGATCGAACTAACGATCCTGAGCGTTGTCGTCAAACTCACGTCCAGGACCTGTTTAGGTACTGAGTTTGGCCGTCAATGGGTTTGTTCAAATACCTTTATGTCCATGATGCTGCTTCCCATGTGTACGTAAAAAAAGGGGGGGGCTTTAATTTTCCTTAAGTTTTAACTTAGTTAAAGTCCAGGATTAAGGTACTTTAATCAGACTTTTAGTTATATTTTCTCCAATGTTCTGATACTGGTACTGAAATGTATTTTTTTGGCAGTATTGGGACATTTATCTAGGCTTTTTAGTTTTTCTTCTATACTACCGTGGGGAGCCGAGGGGGTTGGTAAATATGGAAGATATGTTTGAGGAATATGGTCAGAGAACACTAATGATCTATACAAAATTTGAACACGTCAGCTTTAACGTTTTAAATCTAGGTTTGTATTTGGATCTTTAGACTGAAAATAAAATTTAAACAGATGGGAGCGCTGAAAATGTTTAGTTGGACCGAAAATAGAATGATCATTACCTTTGAAATGTGTTTGCTATTTAGAATATTTATCCTTTTTATTGGGCCAGATAGGATCATTTAAAAATGGTTTAACTTTAATAGATCCAGGTACAAAAACAGACCTTTTAGAAAAAGCTTCAAAACTTAAAAAAAAACGCGGTTCCCAAAGATTCAACCTTAAAAAATGTTCGACAGGTTAACATGCTGTTAAAATCTATCAATTAATCAATCATTTTATTAGACAGTTTGAAATGAGGTTAAAATCAGGAAATCAATAATTTTACGAGAAAACTTCAGAAAATTTCAAAATTCAGAGTAGATAAAAAGCAAAAAACAAACAAACGGAAGTCCCCGTGGTGTAGTGGCTAACATGCTAAACTGCAACATCGTATTAAGTGAGTTCAAACTCAAGTCGCGCTATTGCGTTCACTTTCAGACAAATACTTTTGGGGAAAAGTATGAAGTCCCTTATTTCTTCTGTTATGGGTTAAATAGTACCACTGATGTTATTCTACAAGAATGACTTTGGCATTGAATACACTACGAAGATTGACATGTCATTATACCAAGAAACAACAAAAAACATACGTCTGTTTAATTTTCATAATGACTCTTCACAACATTTCAACGTTATGTTTCACAAACAAAATAATTGTATTAAGGTTTTTTCTCGTCATTTGTTTGCTCAATTGACAAATTTCTGACTTATCAAAATTGTGAAATTGTAATCAAGTGATCATAGAGTATGAATTGCCGGCAGTAAGAAGAGATATTAGCTGAAAAAGTTACGTTCAATGTGTGCTTTAAAAAGCAATTGAACTTGGCTGAAAATCGAGTTGGCATGTAAGGATGAAACTGAAACGTGCAAACATTCGATCAGTATGATCAGAAACTCAGAAACTGCATCAATTAGAGTTCTACCTGTTTAGAGAAAAGAATGAAAACCTAATTGATAACTCCTTTGAAAATATATTTTTGCTATAATCGTTGCCTTATAGTTTATGCCTAGTTGTTTTTTTTTATCAAATGTTTTTTTGTTGTTGTTGTTGAAATTAAATATTTTATTTGATAAAATATTCTTGGTTGCTTTTTTTTCGGAAAAAATCATTTGTATACTGTTGTCAATAGCAACCGTAAGAAGTTCCGTTTCACTGTAGTCATTCTCTATGGTCATTTGTAGTGTAGAGTCATTTGTAAATGCATAAATCCACGAATATAAACAAGGAAAGCCTCGTGCTGTAATAGAAGAACCCGTTCAGCGAAAATGACAGAGAACAAGTGAAGGTTCACCGATTTGTACAACAAAGCTCGAAGGCAACGTATAGGCTATCGTCGTAGGAAATGAAATCGGTGCTACGAATTCAACTTTGGACGGAGATGTTTGCGTTTCATTTCACGCTAATGACATGGCGAAAGGTATGAATACATCTCTTTCCTTTACCACTACACATATACTATGTATGGGTAAATAGTTGGGAATACTGGGTACTTTAGCCTTGTTCAAGCAACCAGTTTAAGAGAATTCAAAACAGAAGTAATCCACTTAAAAATGACCTTCTGTTGAACCATGTCCGCGGCCGAGCGGTTGGATAAGGACACACGAGTTAAAAGCATAAATTATTCATTTTGATTTTAAAATATGTGTTATATTATCTCTATTTCTCCTCTTTGCCTAAAGTATTCTGGGTATGACCTTAACTTAATCTTAAGGTACGGTTCTAGATCTAGATATCGTGGAATTGTAGCATACCATGACCCAGTTGGCTGGGGCTGTATTATAACTTGACTGCATCGCTGCAGAGGGGTAAGACTCCCTCAACGAGTGTACAAGATATGACACTAAACAATCCGACGGGGAGACTCCAGTAATGCTGGAGTTTGGGGAATGCGGGGTACCTCTTCACTGCCATCGCTGCCAGGTTCACTCTGCCACAGAACGCTAGCACCTGATAGGGTCCTGTCTATTAGGTCAAATAGAATGAAACTGTGTAAATACACTGAACTGAATTGTTTGAAATTAACTGTTTTTACATTCAACTTTGTGTTTAAGCAGCTAAACTAGAATTGTTTTGCCATTTTGCTTTGTGTAAGCAAATGCCAATCAGTGTACTAAACTTAATTGTTTGAAACTTTTATCAAAATGACTTAATTCGGTGTTAAATGATTCGAAAAGTTTTGATACGCCGTAAAACAAAATAACCAACAAACCAATCATCTTCATTATCATTTCTCTAATGTCCACTCAGACACTGTGACAGTGCATGTAAAGGATTCATCTAAGGTTCAAACAGATCGGTTTAAGCATCATTCATATTTGATAGGACCTTGTGCCAAAAACAACAACAAAAACTGCAAAAAACATGTAAATATGAATGTACAAATAACGCAATTCCCTAACGCCTTAATGGGAGGCTATTTCATTAAAATCAATTAATCAACTCATTTGTCTTTATTTTGTATTAACAAATTACTTTATACGCATCCAAGTAGTCCAGTCGGCTGGGGATGTAGAATAAACCGATTGCATCTCAGCTGCGGGGTAAGAACCCCCAACAAGTGTCCAGGAGATGAAATTAAACAATCTGATGGTAACGCTCCAAGAATGTTGGAGCTTGGGGTGATACTTTTTATGCCTTCATTGACATCGTTTCCATGTCTACTGAGCCCCAGAGTGGTAGCACATAATAGGTTCTTATCTATGATTCAAATAGAACAAACAAATGACTAATGCTAAATTGAATTGTTAGAAATAGAACTATTGGATAATTTAAGTATGTGTTAACAAATAACTGATGTTTAATTGAATTGTTGGTGATACATAGCAATACTTGGAACTGTTTAACTCAGTTGATTAACGTTTACAAATCATACATATCTGGTATAAATGTATAAACTTGATTTGGCATTAAATAACCGGCAATGCTTGATATGCCATCAAACTAAACCAAACCAAACACATCCAGGTTGGTGACACGTTAACAAACTGATACCCGTGGCAGCTAAAACAGTTATTCTGTGCTGAAATGATTATCACTGAAAGAAAAGTAATCTCTGAGTTTCTCTATAAGTCGAAGACCTGATAGAAATCCTGCCTTCTGACTACGATTCCAGTCCAAATGAACAGTTGTCATATATATCTGTTAAAGGCTGACTGAGATAACTGTCCAAGAATTTCCGAGATGCGAATATCTTGATAACGGCAGATGTAATTGCAACGAAAAACAACTCCTGTTAATGCAATTGAGAAAGGCATAAAATCCAACACATCCACCAGTAAAAAATACGCACGTGCACATAAACCCACACAAAAAGTAAACCTAGTTTTAACGTTAAATTTTTTATAAACAAATATGTACTATTACATATCTATCTTGAAAGTATTAAACGACCGGCATAAGACGGCGAAGATCATTCAACTGATAAAGAAATCAATGAATAGATTAATGTTTTTTTTAATAATTTATTGTATCAATAGCTGATTATTTTATTGTCGGAACTGTTAGGTTTTATTAGACACCTAACGCAGTTTCCGTTATATGGAACCTGAAGATCTCATTTACCATTTTAGTTTTCGTTACAAGAAAATTTCTCCGTCCCAAACATTACTTGTATACATATTAGTTCGGAATACAATGCAAAATATTGCATATTGACCTTTGACAAAGTTTGATGTGATTGCAGGACACATCTGTGTAAACTGGAAAGCAGTGATACATAGGTATAAGCAGTTCACGTGGGATGAACCCGAAATTCGTCGACATTATGAAATTATATATATACACAGGTACCCGCAGAGTAACGGTCAGTCGCAGTTTTGCGTCCAAATACGGTCAGTCATGGAGAGCGGCACCTGGGCACTGCCCAGTGGGTTGCGGCAGAGCAATCGTCAGTCAGCAGTTTTGAGTCATGGAGTGCTAGGGTGGCCGCGGTGATGACCAGTTGAAGGCGTCCGTCAAACCACAAAAAAGCGTATCTGTGTGGCATAGTGTAGTTAAGAAGTTAGGGTCCATACAGCAGTTCACCTTCGTCTTCGTTTGTCTCTCTCTCACACTTAAGCTAGTTTCGGCCCTTTCAAGGGAAATAAAGAGAGTTATATCTTTATAAAAAAAGTGTTATGATTCTTTCATTTGTCATTCTTTCTTGTTGTGATGGTATATAACAGAAAAAGATAACGCAAAGCGAGATTTTAGGAATAAGGGACAAAATCAAGGTACTGGATATACCGAGATAGCAATTTCCTTGATATGACGTGACATACAAAATGAAACCAATACATCTAAATTCAATAAATAACTTTCGAAAGTTGTAGCTTTATTCTTCCAATATAAAAGAATATAATAATAATAATATGACTTCATTGTCTGTATAATTGATTGTCTGAAAAGGGTGTAATAACGACTGCTTGTATTTTTTTCTTCATTCAATAGCTCCATACAATTTGGTGTCAAAATAAAAAGAAATCACGTAATGACTTATTTAAATAAGAAATTGGTTGAATTATTTGGATAATCGTATAGTTACTATTATGAATAATGCCATGAATTATTTTTTGATCAACTCTTGTCTATGGGTTCCAAATATAAGCATTATTTGTGAACAGTGAGTAGAAGACGCAGAAGTGTGAATGGACTAAAATCATTCAAATTCCTTGAGTAAATTGAAGAAAGAAAAAAAGAAAGAAAGAAAGAAAGAAAGAAAGAAAGAAAGTTTTAGAATTAATAAAAAAATTCGAAGAGAAAAAGTTGGAAGGACATATTTAAAAAGAGAAAAAGAACACGAAGTTACGTAAAAAGAAAGACAGGTGAAAATTGAACTATGAAATACAAGGATCGAATAAATCAATTAGATTGCTTTGCATACACATACACGAACACAATCACACATATGATTTGCTTAGTTTTACGTCATGTCAACCCTTCTTTGGTTAGTTAACGAAGAAGTCAGTTTGTCAAGCAAATTTATGGTTTCAAGAAGCTATTCCTATTCAATAATAATACCTATTTGTTTTCATACAGTTATATAGTTTCGATCATTCTGATCTCATCATAATTGCTGAAAAGTCTATTTGACTCATAAATGGAACCATAATAGATACGATCACTCCAGGCATAGTAGATCTGGGAGTAATTGTTACAAAGATGCTCTCCACTGTTCCCAGATTACCTCAGCACCGGATAAAGTTTAGTGCCGTTTTAAGTGGGAGGCGTAATATCCCTCTAGAGGGGATGCAGTTTGCGTATTTTAAAACCCACGAATAAGGCGTTGACTAAACTAACAATGAGTAGATATTTAAAAAAAAAGTAAACCTGACCCTAAAATTAAAAGAAAGACTTTACATGGAGCTACTGGACAACGCATCTGGGCCTTAGAGTTATATATATACATTAAATTAGGACCGTTCACTCAAGAAGAACTCGACACGGTTCTTAGAAAAATTAAAAATAGGAAAGCTTGCCGAGATTCCCCCAGAAGTATGAAGACCAGACAATTCGACAACATACTGGTCCGACAATGCAACGCAGTCTATAATCAAAATCTGATAGACAGATGGACGAAGGGATGCATCCTCCCCTTCCCTAAAAAGGGTGACCTCGGATTAGCCAAGAACTACCGAGGTATAACACTTAAATCCATAGCAGCCGAAATTTACAATGTCCTACTACGAAACAGCATAGAACCCAAAATTGACAACATTCTTAGGAAAAACCAAAATGGCTTCCGAAGAAATAGATCCACGACCTCACAAATATTGACCATCCGTAGAATCCTTGAAGGCGTTCGAGCAAAAAACCTACAGGCGACATTACTATTTGTCAAGTTTACCAAGGCCTTCGATTCCATACATACACAGAGTGAATATGGAACAAATCCTGCTAGAATACGGCCTACCAAAAGAAACCGTAGCAGCAATAACGATTCTCTACAGAAACACCAAAGTGAAAGTACGTTCACCAGATGGAGACACAGTATACTTCGACATTGTTGCAGGAGTACTACAAGCAGACACGCTAGCCCCATACCTCTTTATCATCTGTCTAGACTACGTGCTTAGAACTTCGAGTGACAAAATCAGAGAAAATGGCTTTGAGCTGAAAAAGACAAGAAGCAGAAGGTACCCCGCAAAAACAATTACCGACGCCGACTACGCCGATCACATTGCGTTACTGGCGAATACGCCTAACCAAGCCGAGACACTACCGCATAGTTTGGAAAGAGTCACCGGAGGCATTGGCCTCCATGTCAATGCACACAAAACTTAATACATGTGCTTTAATCAAAAAGGTGACATTTCCACACTAGACGGAACCTCTCTGAAACTGGTAGACAAGTTCACCTACCTAGGAAGCAGTGTCTCATGAACCGAAAAAGACATCGACACGAGGCTAACGAAGGCATGGACAGCTTTCGATAAGCCATCAATCGTATGGAAGCCAGACCTGACCGCTAAAAGGAAACGCAGTTTCTTTCAAGCAGCAGTCATGTCGATACTGCTATATGGATGCACTACCTGGACGCTAACAAAACGGCTGGGGAAAAAGCTAGACGACAATTATACAAGAAAGCTGCGAGCAATATTGAACAAGTCCTGACGGCAACACCACACAAAGCACCAACTATACGGCCACCTACCTCCCATTACGAAAACTATCCAATTTAGACGAACCAGACACGCAGGACACTGCTGGAGAAGCAGGGACGAGCTCATAATTGATTCACTCCTATGTACCCCTACATATGGCCGTGCAAAAGCAGGTCGACCAGCTCGAACATACATACAGAAGCTATGAGTTGATATGGGATGTAGCCCTGCCAGAGGTGATGAACAATAGGGAGAAGTGGCGAGAGAGGGTCAGGGATATCCGTGCTGGCGACACGACATGATGATTTATATGTATATATAATCTTATTTACAAATAGTTTTTCTGCTATACTTTGTATTATTAGTAATTCGTCACTTTTCAAGACAATTTCTCATTGTCATTACCTTCTTTATTGCAATCAATACCGCAATTAGGAATATGAATTTTAGAAGTTTATTGGTGTTTCTTAATTTTTTTTTTTTACTGGCTTCTTTAAGATTAAACATCACCTTAACTCTGAGATCGAATGCATCATAGTCAGCAGCAGCAGAACCATCACCACCACTACCACCCTACGGTGTTTTTTTAAACGCACTGAACTCGCTCAGTGGATAAGAAGAACGTGTAGCATTAACATGTGTTTTAGCACTTCGTGCTACACGTTTAAATGCATTAGGCTCAATATCAAATCCTATTCTATTTATGGAACATATACAATGTTTAATTATAGATAAGTGTAAAGGAGAAGTAAGTTGTAAATTGTTATCTCCCTTGAGAAACTATAACAAACGGACTGATTAAGAATGCACATCACAGCATTATTATTACATTGTAACTTACATTAGAATTTGTTTGAATATTTCTCGGCATAACGCCAGCAAATATTTCATTTTAGCTGTGTTGCATCCAAAAATCAGATCATTACTATAAAGCTGTGAATTTTAACATCAAAGTTTTTTGGAATATATAACTGACCGATAATTAAACTCCAATTTTTTTCAAAATTTAAATACTCCCGTATGAATTCAACACATTAGAGAAAATTTAAGATTGTCATTATTTCTGTCTTTCAATTAAATATTCATTACCTATATTTGATGACTAAATCCTTGTACATCTAAAAATATTTTTAATCCTCCCAGTAATTTTGATGGCTACAAAAAAGTCTTAATTTGTAAATGTTTAAATATTTTCGTAATATGTTTGTCTGTTCTTCGTGTTCACACATTTACAGACACTAAATTTATATGAAAATATTTGTAAGAAAATTGGGGAAAGCATTATA
>OY757905.1:23315018-23482518 GCA_963585895.1 Sepioteuthis lessoniana
AGAATCACATTAAAGTATGATTAAAGAGGAATATTAATATTCATAACTCCTGATGGGAAATCAGATTCGAATAGACATATAACTTAGTGGTATATAAAAAAAAGATTTCCATGTAAAAGTAGTTGGCGACTGTAGTCGGGAGCGACAAGAAGTCTCCCTTTTCAATAGCTACAACACCGAGGTGTAGAGGAGGGCGCTACTTCTTTTCCTGGATTGCTCCACTTTACACTTGTTACATACCTTATATTGCTGAGTGTTAAGCAAGGAGGTATCAAGTACCTTTTTTAAAGTCTTTGGTATGACGCGACCTGGGATTGAACCCAGGTCTTCCGGATCATAGGTGACATAAAAGAGGTAAATTCTTGTTTAGCTATTTCACTGAGGATGCGTATGTTTAGGGCTTTATCATTTATAACACGCACGAAACCATGGCGTCAAATAGTTAAAGAAAATTTTCTTGGGGAAACGGGGCCATTGATGTAATTAAGATAAAGATGATGAATTCTTTTGTCATCCCACAGGACAGAGTTAGGTGCAACTCTATCCTAAAATTCTAAGTTAATACTATAGTTAGTGTTAGTATTACTTACACCAAATGATAGGGAATATCTATTATCTGTATTGTTTTCTTTTGAGTTTTCATGTTTTGTATATTTAATAATAGTAACATATATATTTAAACCCGTGAAACACGTGGCAGTTTTCTGGTCAATAATAGATTAGATCAGTAATAGATTAGGGTATTAACAAACTTATGTAAAAGTTATCAAAGATATATACGAAAATAGTACTGAAATAAAGTGACCACAAACATATAGAATTCAGTTAAGAATTAGTTGAATAATTAGATACATCTAAGCCTAAATTATTACTGCTTCACTGAAATTGATATTGGGCAAATGCATAGGGAAAATATAACCAATGTCAGCGAAGAATATTAAAGTCATACCATATTTCTTGATTACATAGAGATAATATCAGAATATTTAGACGAGTTTAAAGACATACTGATTGACTTGAAGGGAGACAATCTCAAAATAGGCTCCGAGATAGATATAAAAGGGACAAAAGGACGTATTTAACAAAGCCTTCATCACTGAGAAGATGCTCAAATTTAAAAGAGGTTCAGTTATTTTGAATTAAGGATTGTTGGTCTGCTCGTATATTTCCTTTACAAAAGGCAAATACGTGACACCAGGAAACCAGATACGAATAGTGGTGTGCATTACAGGAATCGGTATGAATATAGGTGTTCTATTACGCAAGTACAAAGCGACACCGTTGTTTCTTTAGATACGGAAATTTATTTGCTGTCTGCAACAATACACAGTAGTCGTCAACGATACGAGAGAAATAGAATGAAAGAATTGCTGGTGTCACTTAGAAACGTAAAGTGTTTAATTCCTGTCAGAAGAAAAAAAAACCACCGACTTAATTTCTTCTCTAGTGACAAAGTCTTCACCCACAAATGAGACTCCCCCTCAACTCCTAAATGGAATCAGGAAACTGCTCGACTAATTAATCAATTACCAACCCTCTGAATGTCTAAGCTCACCGACTAACTGACTGCTAAATAACTCTGCTTATATATATATTCCCCGAATTATTCTGTTAACCAATATGATAAGAACATTTACCGTGAGAACCTTTCAGTATTACGTCATGCCAATCTCAACTGACATCGCATTGAAATTGTTTATCTTTAACATCCTGCTCGCAACCGATTTAAAAAAAACAAACCTGTCAACTTCATATCCTGACATTCTGAGTGACAGATTCACGTTTTTCTCCGTCGAATGTGTTATGGTGGCCTTTCTACACGATAATGAACTCTTCCTTCTTCATAAATACTAACCCTATTCCCTCTTGGAGAGACTTCCTCCAAACAGTCGAACCTTTCAGTTTTCGGACGAACACTTCTACCTGCTGTACTAACACTCTTATTGTGTATATATGTTCTGTTATTAAATAAACGTATTCCATCTACTTTCTCTTCTTCCGATTATTCTTTCTGACCCCTGACTGGCCGCAACAGAATGCGACTTACACTTCAACAAAAAGGTTTTGTCAAGCTCACAATTTATCACTAAAAAAACTAATATAATATAATAATCCTTTATCATATTACAAATATCTCTTTTGCTCTAATATTTACCGATAGCTTGGAGGGGAACTAATGGATTCTGGCAAATGCCAAGGGCATAAGCGCTATTGAAACACAAATAGCCTTGTCTATAATTTGAAACCGCGTAGCTGAATTCATTTCCTTCAACGAGAACCGTTACGCTAAGCACTCACACTTGTTTTCCCCAATCCTTCTCCCTCAAGCAAGACTCATCATTCGCTACTTTTAAATTCAGTACTGCGTTGAATTCAATTCTTTCTCCCATACTTCCTGCTTTACTAAAGCTAATACGAGAAGGGAACAGATGGATTCGTGCCTTTCTCAAGAACAAAGTAAAACACAATGGAGGGTTTGAACTTGCGTCGTCGATTCCATTTCTTACGTTGATAATCATTATGCTAAACGTAAAGATAATGTTCAATTTTAACATCTCATAAACAATCTTAAAATGAGATGAAATAGAAGAAGACATAAAATACTTATGAACGATGATAAAAATGAGCGAGATCATGAATATCAGATAAAAATCCCCTAACGATAAGTCGGAAGACAGTAAAAATAGAGACATAATCATGGATGCCATAGAAATAAACTAAAAACATAAAGTACCCAATTAGTCTACATAATCTGTAATTACATCGATTCGAGAAAAATGGAAGTGTACCATATCAGTAAAAAAAAAAAAAACATCAAAGTTATACGACGTTCAAGAGAAAGACGGAATACAAGTATTAATAGTGCAAGATTTTTAAAAAATCAACATGGATCGGGAAATTAAAAAAAAAAGATATATCAAATTTATTAAAAAACAAAAATGGAAGACTATTAAATAAAGAAGTAGAAGGAAATATAACAAACAGAGAACACGTTTAATAAAATGGTATCAAGGAATTAAAAAGCGGAACTGGAAAATACCTGTCAGAACATGGATGAATAACACAGTAGATTTTTCGGTAAGACAAGATATAGACTTGCATCAGCAAGGTCATCTGGAAAAACAGTGTGAAAGGCATTTGATTAGCTGCAGAATAAAATTAGCTGTTGCTGCTTCATATGATATTCCTGCATGTGTTTTTTCTGCCGGTAAATATCAGAGGTACAATTTACCATTCTACTTATGAACATTGCATCGTTTCTTATTCTTCATTTTATTTTTGCTTTCATTAACCCGAGAAATTTAACTGTCATGATATTAAAGAAAGTCTATAATTCTGTATTTAAGTTTTTATTTTATTAATTATATCCTTATGCGCAACATTCTCAGACATTATCGAAAGAGTATCACGCTCACATTGAAGATATTCTCTAAAAAATGCTTTGTATGCACACACACACATAAAATATAATTCTTTGTTCATCTTCCTGATGTAAAAAGAACTATTCTGCTATAGGAATTAAATTTAGTCTTCACTGACTAGACTTATTGTTATTAATTTCTAATTGACACGATTAGAATATTTGAGACGTGATCCAGATATTCAGTTTGTTAAGTAATTGTTAGATTTTTGGTTTGAAATTTTCAGGGAAAATAACAATGTCTATTATTTTATCAAAACTTCCATTATTATTAATTTCACCAGCGATATCATCGGTATTTTGAAATTAGACATTATGAATTGTTTTGATTTTTCTTTTGAATATTTTTAACAATCTCAATTCAATTATCTCTATGAGATTCTTTTGTGTTTATTACAATTTAGATATTCACCTTTATATTTTAAGTCAAAGTCTAGGTACAACTTTCTTTTGTTATTAATTGTGTATTCGTACGATTAAATCAGAGGATCATATTAATTGTGTAATCAAGTGACCATTAGCCTAAAGTGTTGAATTTTCGATTATGGTCCAGGAGATCAGGGTTCAATCCTAGGTCAAGTCATACCAAAGACTCAAAATATGGTACTTGATGGCGCCTTGCTTAGCACTCAACACTATAAGGTAAGGATCAAAGGTAAAGTAGAGCAATCCAGGGAAAGGAGTAGCGCCCTCTCCTACACCTCGGTGTAGTAGCTATTGAAAAGGGAGCTTTCGAGTCACCCTATTCTAAGGTTGCCAACTTTACTTACTTTTAATCGAGTGTCAGCACGTTTTTCGAATATTCAACGACTTCCGCAACAAGCTCTTGATCTTTACTCGAATATCCAATACATCAAATTCCACTTCAAGTATTCTGATGATAAATCCTCAGACATTTATCATTGTGACCATTACTTGGCCTCAATAACTATCATTCGTAGAAATTATGGAACTAGCGGGCTTAGATGTTCATCTTATTCGGCCGTAAACAAGCAAATAACAGATAAGAGACAAAGCATTTTTAATTCATAAGTAAACATTCTGGTTTCATCAGATATTCCGTTATGTAGGGTCTGGAAGAATATTATTTGGGGACGCCTTGACGAAGAGACACCGCCGGTTTGGAGTAACATATATTTGCACACACACACACACACACTTGCTATGGAAATATTGTCATAACAAATAAGCACAGGAAAAATGTAAGCGGGGATTAACAGTATTACAGTCAGTAGTTAATGACACGCGTGCGTCTACCGCGTACCCGTCAGATCACGAACAACTGTGCACTGCCGAACTCAGCAAACTCTACATCCGTAAATAAACTAGATTCGATTATTTGAATTGATGGTTTAGTTATTTCAAAATATATACAGACGAAAATATAATGAAATTACTCAATGTTGGGGAAAATATGTAACGGTCTTGCAATTGTATTCTTAAAACAAATACCACTAGACGCCTTGAAATAGAAATTCGTCCTCATTTAAAATAGAGTTCTTTTACACCAGAGCGTATCCAAATTAATGGACACACAGCTGAAAAAGAAAAAAATATATATCAATAGAAACAATGGAAATGGTCACTTTTTTCGCGTGGTTTTGCTCAGTTTTCGAGTTAGATCTTGGTATATCTTCTTTTTCCCATTTTATTTAGTGATCTGCCGGAACAATAACGTGGTTTATTTTGCTCACATTGTGCTCGATAAAATTTCGAACGAGTTGTATATGATAGTTTCCAACTGAGATCAACAGATAGTGAACGAGATCAATAACTGATCAGTTTCTTTTAATCTTCTTACCAAATATTAATCATCCATTTAATCCAGGATCTTTTGAGAGAAATTGTCAGATGCAAATGAACAAGGAACCTTTCTATACAAGTTAAAAAAAAGAAATCTAAGGAGAAAGAAGTGTACAAATGACAGAGTAAAACTGTAGGAATTCGAGATTACTGAACTTTTTTAAGGTAACGAGCATTTAAAAAGTCCCCAAAACGAGATATACATCAAAATATTCTCAGGGTTTACGAGATATGAGTGAGTTAAGAAAAGAATTAAAACTCACACACACGCGCACACACAGACACAGACACACGTGTATGTATATATATATATATATATATATATATATATATATATATATTTGCGTTCTAATGGTTTACGTCTCTTACTAATTCACTTGGTGAGTTAATGGCGGATCAAATTTTCTGGTATACTTAAAAAATGCTCAATAGCAATGATAGAGCTTATATATATATATATGTATATATATATATATAGTAGCGAGCATAACGATTAGAATGATGTCAAGAAAAAGTCTAAATATGAAACAACTTTTTTATTTTAAAGCTTCATAGAACATTTTATAGAGGAAAAAAGGATATAAAGATAAATTATATAATTCTAAAACTTATTTTGATAAACTTAGAAGAATAATTATATAACATTCGAAAAAGTATATGATCAAAAACATCAGAACGATTAACAAAACCATACTATTATAATGAATATATTATATCTAAATGATTTAGTTTTTATAATTCATTCATACTTGATGTGTAGAACGTTATTTTCAACAACAGCTTGACATATTTTGCTACACGAGCGAATGAATCTCTTCCATTCATTAACGTATATTTTCACCCATTTTCCTTTCAAATTAGTCAATAGTTCTTCGATATTTCTTGGATTCTTTTCCTTAGTTGTTTCGTTTGGTAACTTCCAAACCGTCTCAATAGGATCCATGACTGGGCTTTGAGCAGGCCACTCCATAATAGTAATATCCTCCTCAGAAATAAAGGTTTAACAGACTTTGCGGTGTTACACGGAGCTTTATCTTGCATAAACACTGCTGGTTGATTAATTGCATTTCTCAAATTAGGCTCAACGCGTTTTTTCAACATCTCTTTGTATACATTTGCGTTAATTTTACCGTGCAACCTTACAAGAGGTCCTGTCCCAGCCTCAGAAATTATGACAAACACAATCACACTTCCTCCTCTACCTTTATATCCTTATTTACCTTGATAGAATGTTCCCTGAAGCTTTAAAAGAAGAAGTTGTTTCACATTTAGACTTTTTCTAAATATTTTTATGCTTGATAATATATATATATATATATATATATATATATATATATATATAGGGATATCTAAAATGTCATCTCCCTTATAAGAGAACAATTATGATATAAAGTCTCCACATTTTCATCGTTCAATCTCCCATTGGGTATTAGAAATGTTAGTATTTCGAGTATTAAAAAGCAGAACCGATACTGTGGAGACAAACTGGGCAGATTCCCATAGTTTATGGACGGAAATGGTGAATAGGTAAAGACTTGAAATTTTAATATCAAGTTAACATTTTTAACATATATATATATATATATATATATATATATATATATGCAAACAGATCAGTTACTATCTCAAAATCATTTCGTCTTCTTTGAATAGCTGTTTCATGCATTGTCACATTATCGCCCAGTTATTTAACAAAACAGCTTGAATTGGGGGTAGTTGACAATAATCTTGTCCAGTACACTATGTGTAATAAGATATGATTTATCTGATAATCCAGAAAACAACAAAATTACCAGACTCAACTTGCCATCTAAGTAGTCGTTATAGGTGATTGAGCGATATCGCTCATTTATGACATTTGTGGGGATCGGCTGCTTTGTGAACCTCAAAAAAAGTTGAGTTTTCGAATCACTCTATCTGGTGTTTGGAGACACGAGCGGGAAAAAAACTGCTGTGTGGACTGAGAGCGATTGACTACCCTAAAGATACGAGAAGAACTGGCTCCCATGAGGACAAAATATCTCCCCTGCACATTCTATTCGTTATCCGTTTTCTCATTTTCCTAGAACCTAAGAAACTAAACGGAGTGAATAAAATAACAGAAAGTTCTACACTTGATACACAGATCATATTTGGGATTTTCCTTACATTAAACTGACGATCAGTGATGTAGCAGTCAAAGGTGACTGTGCTTCATAAGTCACAGAAGTCAAAAAGACTTTGAGGTAATCATTCATCAGTATCCGTACTGCTCGGTTGCGCAAGCATTTGAGCAATTTTCTATCCAAGTTTTTTTTTTACTGAAACAAGTTTTTTTTTTCAAATAGAGTTATTTTTTCAGTTGCATTCATAAAATATCATCGAAGGAAGAAAAATTCATTCAGTGAGCTTTGCCTAGCTTAACATATGGTCAGAACTATGATGCACCCAGTGAGAAGAGAACACATTTGGAATAATTTGATAATTTGATTTAATGAGATTAACTAAGTCAAATGGCAGTAAGGATTATTTTTTTAATGAAATTTCATTTAAAATTCTATACAGTAAAATTGTATCCTATCGTGCTGGCTTATGAAAATCACTTAAACAATATCTCAAGTGCGCTTTTATGTCGTCAAATTTAGTTCCTTTGTATAATATATATATATATATATATATATATATATATAGAGAGAGAGAGAGAGAGAGATAGAAATAGAGAGAGAGTTTCTGTTTTGTTAATTTGAAAAGCTTTTCCGAAGTAGTATTTTTATTGAAATCATGTTTGATTTATTTGGTCTCTCTTCCCAATCGTTTTCTTTTTTCAATTATTTTCTTTTTGCAATTCTATCCATTTTTTCACATTTTATTTATTTTCATTTATATTCAATTTTCTATGCACAATTAACCATTGTTTTTGTTTCATTAGCTAACTTTAAAAAATATTTCTTTTTTCTTCTTTTTTTCTGACGTCACTTTTTAACATAGACATGTTTCTTCGTGAATTCTTTATTTTGATTTAATCTTTCTTTCTTTCTTTCTTTCTTTCTTTTTTTTTTTTTTCTTTCTTTCTTTCTTTCTTTCTACTGAAACGAATTCGTCATTTTTTATGTTTTTATATATATTTCTTACCATTTCTTCTTTCTTTCTAAAATTTAACCCACTCGGATGGGGCTTGGGAATATACCTATAGTTTATTTGCTGAGAAATAAGGCCCCCCATCCAACTAGTGTCTTCGATATGACATTAAACATCAGAGGGTGATGTTATAGCACCTCTGCATTTTCATTACACTTTGGCCCAATCTGACCCGGTTCTATCAATGAGTCCAATAGAACTATATAGTAATGTATATTGTACAGCTGGACAACAACGAAGTCCACGTAAATATATAAAAATATAGTTTATACTTTTATTCTTCGACGGTGACGTTTGTGAAAGTAGGAATACAGTGAGAGAGAGTTCGCACATATATTTCTACTGTGGCGGGGAGCCTTTGTATGTTTTTGCACAACTGCCGGAGAACATACACAGGGGAGCTGACAGGTTTGCTTGAGTGACCAGCGGGTCTCTCCTTCAGTCTAAAATTTCAGACTTTATATTGTCTTTCAACTCCCACGCGAAAATATGAACACGCCTCTTCGCCCACGTATTTTATGTTTATGGCTGGTTATCAGAACTTACATACTTCTGTTTTCTTTTCTGGTAATTTGTTGATCTTATCTGTCACCCTATTCACATACAATAAATTACATTCCTCGCCATCCTCCTTTATTTTTCTATTTCCTACGAAACTACATTATTGATGTTATTTTGTGACTGCATTGAATCTGCTAAGTTCATTCACGGCTCTCTGTCACCAGCTAAGCCGGTATATTACAGTAATTTATTATGCTTAAAACCATTTCACGGCGTGCAAACAAATCATTGATTCTAAATTGAGTTATTGGCATTCGATAACAATGCTTGAAGTCATTTAACTGTATACAAACAAATGAACAAAGTTGACGAGAATAATAAGTGTTGCATGGCAATACTTGAAACCATTTAATGGAGTCTAAACAATGAATAGAAATTCTTGAAACCTTGCAAACAACAAATATCAATACTCAAAATCTTTTAACTGTATACAAGCAAATAAACTCTGGCTTGTTCAAGAATAATGTTTGCTACAAACTCTTAGTTTACAAATCCTCTCTCTCTCTCTCTCTCTCTCTCTCTCTCTCTCTCTCTCTCTCTCTCTCTTTCTATATATATATATATGTGTGTGTGTGTGTCTGTGTGTGTGTGTGTGTATCTTGTAATTCGCAGACAGACTGTATCATAACTTTTCAGTATGGCTAGACTCGTAAGATGCTTCAAACCGAGATGGAAACCCAGCTGACTTTTTAGGTCAGTCGGATATCTTACCCCAGAGGAATCGTCATCTCAGCGTAAGTGAAGGAACTTTTTATTGATATATTGTTATATATACGCTATCGGCTTCCGAGTGCTCAATGCAAGAGAAGAACTATATATATATATATATATATATATATATATATATATATAACAGGAGTTCCCTTTTCATAATCCAGAAGGCTTACGGTGCATAAAATAAAACCAACCAACCAACCAACCAACTTTCTAGTATTGTTACTTGATTTCTTTCTTTCTTTCTTTCTTTTACTTAATTTACTTTATTTCTTTCCTCTCTATTTAGTTTTTCTTCTCTTCTCTCATTGTTGTAAACCTGCCAGTTTTCACCCGCCTTCATTTTTTTCCGTAATACACCATTGCACATGAATTAACTTTTCATTCATTTAATCTTCAGAAATATATTCCTTATAGAAGTACGTATTCACGCGAAGATTTACTGTATTTCCAAGGAGTGATTTTCTTCTTAAAAAAACTTTCTCAGCGTGGCTATTATTTTTTTTTTACTCCTCTATTTGTTTACTTGGCGACTGCGGATCCTAGAAAGTTACAAATTTAGATTTCTTCCAGCCTGAAAGGTTCATGACCTTCTCTATCAAACATCAAGTGATACCTTTAACAGCACCCTGAGCAGCCTTAAGTGATAATCGATATGAAATAAGTAAGTGTGCCAGGAATTGTGCTTGCGGACTATAAATAACTAACACCACTGTAACTGAACGCTTTCTTTCTCTTGGATATCACATTCCTCTCTACTTATATAACGTTATAAGGAATTCCTCTTGTATAAGCATGCTAGAAATTTTAAATATAATACCAAATTTTCACAATTATTGAAAAATATTTCATTTTAAAAGTCCTTTCATTATCTAACTATCTATCTATCTATCTCAATCTGCTTTTGATTATCGTGTCTTCGTTCATGTGTATGAAAATGTCACTATACTCGTAAGATTAATATAGAATCTATCTATCTATCTATCTATCTATCTATCTATCTATCTATCTTAAATTCAATATAGAGAGGGACATCAGTTCTTAAGCTCTAGAGAATTTGATGTCACTGCCATTACTCCCAAGACCACTCTCACTCGGCGTGGTTTTATCCGTGAGAGTTCCGCCTCTGTCATTAGACCTGTTTGAGATAATGTTTAAAATGCTTTTAAACCATTTCATTATATTGGCTTTTAAAACAGTAATATTGAAAAAGTGTGAAATACATACCGGTTTAAAAGAATTTTAGGATACTTTTTGATATAATATTAATGGAAACAATTGTTGTTATAATAACTTTTGTAAAAACATAAACCAAGTCTTTATCAATCCAAATTGGTTCCTTGCTGATTTCCAGGTCGGCCTCTGTACAGTGGAAAAGGAGAAACATATTTGAGAATGAGATTGTGGGCAGTGGGAGAGAGAAATGCTATAATGGAAAAACAAATCAGAAGGTGAACAGTGGGGAGGGGTTCTCAAGTCTAGGTCGGGATAGCAGCAGATAGCCATGTTTAAAATAAAAATGTATAAGCAGCAAATTGGCTGATGGCTCTGAAGAAAATGGAAAAGAAAAAAAGGAAAAACAGAAGAAAAGCCGATAGAAAAGAAACAAAAAAACAGGAAAAGAACGACAAAGTAAAATATAGAAAAAATAGGAAGAGAAAGAAAACACTGTAGAACCAACAAAACGGTAAGAAAAAAGAGAAAGAAAAAGTACAAGGAAAAAAACCTATCGAAGAAAGAAAAAAAAAAGGCGGCCTAACAGAATAAAAAAGAAAAACGTTGAAGGCCGGACGACTAAGAAATATAATACAAACAACCTGTTTTGTTCGTAAAAGAGATAAAAATAGAGAAAAGGAAGAGTTGAAGCGTCAAAAAAGAACATGAAACAATGAGATGAAAGAAGAAACAACACGAGGAGATATGGTAATAAAGTTTGGTGGATTTGAGAATTTTTTCATTGAACAATTTCTTGGGGTATTGTGGGAAAAATGTAATATAATTAGGGCTCTGGTACACTGCTTTAATAAAAAGTTGGTTCCTAGCTAGATTTACCGGAAAAAGAGGGACAAAAATGAGAAAGAGACGAGATACAGTGGGATAGCGAAAGACTGTGGGAGAGGCGAATAGGAAGGTAATTGAGGGGTTCCTCAAGTCTTGGTCAGGATAGCAGCAGAAGCGCAGGTTAAAAATAAAAATGTATCAGCAGTTGTAGTATAATATAATTTGAGACTCCGGTTAATTGGCTTAGTAGTAAGTTCTTTCCTAAGTAGATTTAAGGTCAACCAGAAAACAGTAAAAATGAGGACCATAGATTAGAAAGATATTTGAGGTAGAGAGAGAGAGAGAGAGAGGGGGGTACTATGACAAGTTAGAAGCGAACGGGAAAGTGTACGGCAGGTTTCCAAAATCTAGGTCAGGATAGCTGCACCCGTCCAAGGTAAAAATAGAAATTGGCTGTAATTGGCTAAAAGAAGCTCAAGCAAGAAGCCGTTAGGAGTGACGCAAGATATAAAACAGGAAAACAAATTTAGTTGGAGTCTAGACATGGAGATGTAAAGGCTGCAATAATACAATGGGGTCCAATCGGAATTTTAGGCGTAGTCCCGCACACATAGACTATTTAAAGAGTGGGTTTAAATATGCCCACGTGGTCCTGTATGATTACATTACAATGGAAAAGGACATTAACAATATGTTGCCTTTCTCGGCGTGTTAATAATGAATGGTCCTACTTCATTTGCCTCTAGTGTATATCAAAAGCCTGCTTTTACGGTGGTCATTGTCCTTATGAGTAGAGTGTTCGCCAATGGGCCGGAAAACCGGGGTTCAATCCCAGATCAAGTTATACCAAAGACTCAAAGATGGTACTTAACTCCACTTTGCTTAACACTCACCATTATAAGGTAAGGATCAAGGGTAAAGTGGAGGAATCTAGGGAAAGGAGTTGCGCTATCGCCTACACTTTGGTTAAGTAGCTATTGAAAAGGGAGCTTTCGGGTCACCCTCGATTAACTTTTACGAGGTTAAACATTAGTTAGGATTCCTTCACCCCTAAATCTAAGAAAGATTAACCTTGTTAAGAGTCTCCCTCACCGGGACTGATGACTTGTTCTGATTGTACGATTGAAGCAGAGCTTTAAAAGCACTGAATTTAAAAAATGCCTATCCTGTGGATGATATCTCGAATAATATTAGATTTAAGAGATCTAAATTTTACACAAGTAAAATGTTAGCATAATTGTCCGTTATATGTGAAGCTCCCGTGGATTTGTCCTGCCAGTCAGGTATTCGCTGACAAAATGTCCTTGTTAGTTAAGCGTCGTTTTATCTCTGTTAAGGTTAGAAACATCTTTAACTCCAGACCTGCCTTCTTGTCTTTCCGAAAGGACTTACTACTTATACGGCAACAAAGTATTATGGACTATGAGTTTTAATGTCAGTGTGATGCTCACTATATAAGTAGGACTATTTAAAGGTTGCAGGTGCGTTTTGGGCAGCACGCTGTCACTACGAGGAATACATTGGCGGTCACAATCATTAATATCCCAGAACTAGCAGTTTCATGAGTCTGTCATTCACAGACTCTTGTACGACTATTATATACGTCGGACAGATTATTCAGATAAGTGATTATCTATTTTGTTCAAGGCTTTTAGAGGCTCTAGCGATAATGTTATTTCGCCCTAGCTTGTACAAGAAGAAGAAATTAATTTACCATTTAAAGTTATTTGGGGAATCTAGAGAGTCGTAGTTTCTTTTTCTCCTTCACTGTATGACTTTGCTGCCCTTCATCACATTTTTGTAAATAGTATAAATGTAATTTTACCAGTTTTTGTTATTGAAAAGCACCTGTCGAAAAGGCACTTAGTTTTTTTTTAAATTCTTGTTAGTCGTCTTTTATCAAAATATGATTCCTCTTTTTAATATGATTATTCATAAATGCTGTACTAAAAAAATAATTCATATATATATATATATATATATATATATATGTGTGTGTGTGTGTGTCTGTGTGTGTGTCTGCGTATATGGGTGTGTGTAGTGTGTGTATGTGAGAGAGAAGCTGGTCATTCTAAATTCAATTTGTCAAATCATTTGATGATTGCGGTATATTTTGGGGATGCGACTCCTTTTTCTTTAACAAGATATTTCGATAGTCGTCAGGCGCCAGGCACCAGACCAAAGACTTTACTAAGGTCATGGTAGGTCATTAAAAGTCACTTGTGAATCTTCAACGGCGTACTTTTGAGTTGTAAAAACAATCAGTTTTCCTTTTTCTATATTTGAAGAGAGACGTTTCATTGCGATTTTTGATCGACCGCCTGGCAACTAGAAGAATAACTGAAATCGCCCGAATAAATTTTTACGCGACAGAGTCGATCGGGCGAGCTGAATCTCAAAAGCTATATATATATGCGGTATAGTCAACAGATAAAATGTAAAATGATTAAAACCTCAACGCTTATTATAACGGTCTCATTACAAAAAAATTCATGGATAAATTAAAATGTAATTATGATGTAACTCTGGTTAATTGGATCCATCTTGAACCATGAAACTTTTGGCAATGAGACTATTTTAATAAAAAGTAAAATTTTGATTGCTTATACTTATATGAATTTAATTAATTTATTCCGTACTTTATTAATAAAACACATTTACTTTCCAAAAAAAAAAGTTTCATTTTTTAACATTATCTCTTTTCTTGTCTACGTACTATATCCACAGGTGAATATTAATCGCATTGCTTTAACATTATATCATGAAAATATCAGATAAAAGCAAGGTATGATCCACGTTTCAATCTGCGATCTCATGAATATAACTTCATGTTAACACACACACACATATATATGTATATATATATTGTGACGAGGAAATATTACACCCTCATACATTCGCCGGGTGAAGGGAAAAGGAGGTGTGACTCGCTGGCCCAGCCGACTATAGTAGTAAGCAAGAATTAGCAGAATAGTTGAAGTGGAAGGGCCGTCTCTCTTCAACTCTCTCTATTTAGTATAAGGTGACATGGGCATGGGAGAACCCCACTCCCTAACAGCCATGTATGCGTCAGTGGAGAAGCAAACCTGAGACCATGATTGGTACTGAGGTGTAGACAGCCAAAAAGCCAACAGGTGGTAAATTTTCAAACTACGAAAACTAGGCAGTTGCCGTTTATTCGTCGAAGTATGAAAACACATAAACAGTTGAATTTTGTTCGTTGAAAAACTAAGAACATAATTTGGTACGTGAAGAAACCTAAATTCCAAAGTCATGCCGCGCAGTGAACACAGAGAGAAAAGAAAAAAAATCCTTTGAATGAATTCAAATTCTGAGCCTCGGTAAACAAATACCCAACGAAAAGACTTATCCACGAGGAAAGAGACAATTATTAATCTTGGTCTTATCTGAAATAAGACGTGTGTTCTTCTACCAACATTTTATGGAACCCCGATAACGAGAGGAAAAAGAGAAGAGAATAAACTCCACAGAGACCCAAGTAAGTGAACATACAATTAAAGTATATCAAAATTTATCTTGCTGTATTCATGCTGACATGAATAAAGACAAATTGCGAGAGGAAAGAAAAACTCTGATAAGATAGAGGAGAAAGAAGAGGGAATATCCCCCAAATGATAAACTTGAGATTTGGAGCATGAGCTCCAAAAATCCGAAGAAAAGGGGAACGGGTCTACGACTGTCGAACTATATTCTCACCTTCCGCCATTTAATGATATAAAATGGGGACCTCGTCCGGGATACGAATATTTCAATGGAGATTCTTCCGAGATACCGAACGACTTTCTCGCTCCTGACTTTTACCTAAATTGTTTTTTCTTTGTTTCTTTCTTTTATTCAATAAACGAATATTGTTATTAATCTTGTTAACCCAAAAACGGCAGTTGTGGAAGTACTAAATTTGTCAAAGACCTTGTATTTGAGTGGGGAAGCTAGCCAGTTAGCTGTGTTGACGTTTAATAATTCACCTATAACCCACCTGGTGGCTTTAAAATGTGGTTCAGCTAGGGAGTTGGTGATATCTGTAACATTAAATAGCGTCGGCAAACCACAGCTAACGTCTGTGCCCTACTTTAACTGGTGCACTTGGTGAGAAGTAACAGCACCATGCAATCCCGCTGGGCACAGGGTGGCGTAACAATATATATATATACATATATATATATAAGTCAGTGTACGGAACTTTGTTACTTTCACTTTATTACCTATACGATCACCGGACCACGCTATAATTTCCTTGATATATATGCTCTATTACCGACAGTAAGAAATCTTTATGAACATAGTAAACCAAAACATATATATATATATATATATATATATATATATGGATATGTGCAAATTATTCCTTTTTAAATATGTCGCAATGTTTTGTCTATGCTGGTAAAACACAAACGTGTATATTTACAGTTTTTACAATTGTAGGAATACTGGCATTTTCCCTTCTTTTTTCCTCGTTGTTATACAATATTTGTCCCAATGAAAAAAAAAAGAAAAGAAAAGGATAAATACTCAAAATTCCATTTGAAAGCTGCTAATATTTGCTTTGAAAAAATTGGAACAAATGCCCATGAAAAAAAAAAACAGAAATTTTGATACACATCGATTATTATTTCTAGACTTTATGTTCAGTTTTATTGATGCAAAATACTGACTTCAAGCAATCGTTTAAGAGAAGCCTTAAAAATGAGTGAAAATATGAACATAACAAATAATGTTACTGGTGTATTAATCCTGTATACATTCTATCCATCGAGGGAAAACATCTGAAAAACATACTCGACAAAACATGTCATCTGATGTATATTTTGAAGTAAACACGATTGTTAAACAATACTTTCATTGCTTCCCAATGGTAACATAAAAATTGATGATGGGCAAATATATGTATAAGGCATTTTGATTTGTATAACGGTTGGGTAGAAGACTGATCCTTGGCAGAGTACACAGATTTTACATTTTTATTCTAGAAAGAAGACTTGATCCATATAAATACGGGATTGAAACAAACGGTAATTATTCTATGGTATAACCATATAATTACTACAGCATGGCTACACTCCTGGGAAACTTAAGAAGGGCTTTGATAAGAACCTAAATGGGAACAATGCAAGGATGCTTCTTGCTGTTTTGAACAAATCCTGGAAGCATCACCCTAGAAAACAGCAATTGTACAGCCATTTACCTCTCATCTCACAAAACCCCAAAAGGAAGCTAGACATAGTGGGCAATGTTGGTGAAGTAAGGGTAGCCTCGTGAGCAACATTCTCCAATGACCTTCAACGTATGAACATAATATTGTTGGCCAACAACCAAAAACATATATTCATTAGCTCTGTCTCTACATTTACCAAGTTAGACGGTCTGCAAGTATCCTTGATGATGATGAATATGAATATTTAAATGATTAATGGATTACAAACAAACATAGTCAGTTGATAGCAAGGATGCGTCGCCGAATTTTAATCGTATTCATTGTTTTTTAATCCTATTTACCCAACCCCTCCGCTCGGGCAGGATATGACACAAGGTCAATTTTTAAGCGGAGTTTAACAGGTTTGAATTCAGAGTTTTTCTTCTCCTAGACTAGTTGCCTCACCAAGGCTGAAGAAACTAGTCAGCCCTACTGTTTACCCAGAGCAGGAGGGAGAATTATTGGATTCATACCTTTCCCAAGGGTATTAGTGCTATGTGAAATGCAACCAGTCAGGTCCAGGATTTGAACTCGTGTCGCCGTGTCCATATCCTTCGACGATAACCATTACACCACAGGCACCTCCATTGTTTTTTTTATAGTTTAACTAATGCTCAACGGCCAAAAACTAAATTTATTACGTTTATGTATTTAATGTGTAGAATGTCATATCTTTAGTAATCTCAAAGTAAAGTACTCAATGCTCGATTGATGTTGCATCATATATTCATTCTTCCACAATGTATAGAATTATATACCTACCAAAAATATAGCCTATCAATACGCTATAAATAAACATGTAGATATATGTATATGGATATCTGTGGTAGAGTATACATGTATTTATCCAATTCCTCCGCCAACTGTAGAATGCGATATATGTATTTATCTATCCCCTGCTATAAGTTTACAATGAGATATATGCATTTGTCTATCCCCTGTTCCTAATGTAGAATGGGATATATGTATTTATTCAACCCATTCGTATGAGCAGGATGCGACAGAATGTTAAATTCTAACCAGAGTTTAACTTGCCTGAATTCAGAGTTTTCCTTCTCCTAAACTGGTTGTCAGACCAATGATAAAAAGCTTCGTCTGCCCTACTATTTACTCATAGCCAGGAGGAGAATAATTGGATTCATACCTTCCCCAAGGGGAGTAGCTCTATGTGAAATGTAAACCTCATTTAGGATTTGAAATCGAGTCACCGTCTATTTCTTTCGACGGTAACCGTCATACTGCGAGCACGTCCTATAAGCAATACAATAAAGTCTAAGTGGAGTGCAGGTGATTTGAACCCAGTTTTTCTTCTCCTAGATCATTTTCCTAATTAAGAATAAAGATTTCAGTCTGCCCTACTATTTATCCATTGCTGGCGGGATAATTGATAGATTCATATATTTCCTTATGCCATTTGTGCAAATTGAAACACAAACAGGTTCATACAGGTTTTGAATTTGGATCTCAGAGTCCATTTCCCACGATAATGACTGTTATAACATAAACCTCCTAAATATGTATGTATGTACGCGTGTGTGCGTACGTGTGCGGGCATGGATAGCACGCACGAACTTCTTGAGATGATTTTTAAATATCATATAACAATGTTGAGTCGAGCAGAATAACAAAGATCTGCTATTGCGTGTCTTCAACGAATTGATTGCATTTAATTATAGTCTGAAGAATTTGTAATCAAATCACGAAAGTGAATGAAGAGGAATAGTTTATCAGCTTGATTAAAAATCAAAAAGTGATTATCTTAATAATTCATCGACTTGGATTGAAAAGTGACCTTTAAAAATAATATCAATTGTTTTAACTGATCGCAAATAAATAGAAATTGCGATCATTAACCGTGGAATCCCAATTACAATAAAAGAACAGGTGGGTATAGCCATAATGCAAATCCTCAAGCAAAATTCAAATTGAATTATATTATTATACGGAATTTATTAAATGAAGTGTTTTAATCAGAGAATGTGGTTTAATTCTCGCAGCGGGTCAGGCATAAGCCTTTATTGTGCAAAATACATTGAGGTCTTATCTGACGTTGGGAGGAACCATTCTAACTTTTTACCATGAATAATTATTCATGAATTATTAAAGGATATTCAATTGGGAGATTTTTTGTGTAAAATTGCATCAAAAGAAGTTATGTTTGAGTCAATGTGAACAAAATGAATAATTGTGGACATAAAGAATCTGCAATACTTTCTGGTAAAATTTATTAAGTCTAGACCATTTTATTTTGAATTTATTACAACTATGCAGAATAAAGAAGATAGCCTTCAGTTTCTTGAGGAATTTAATATGATCAAGCTCAATCCACCATTCGCACATGGCACAGCATTCGAAATTTACTACACGAGCAAAAGCCCTGGAAGATACATGATAAAGAGAATTTATCTCACAGCTGGTTTGCTGGAAAGAACATAACTTTTGCGGTTTTTCGGTAGCCACCATAACTTTGTATCCTACATTATGTTGTTAATAACATCTGAGAAATTATCGATTATCCAAATTATATCTGCCCTGTCGGATCTAGTGGACAGTAAGACCCCACCAAGTTTCAGGTATATGACCCTAAACATTTTGATAGGTAGACCCCATTTCTGGAGCTTTCGGTAATGTGGAGTACCTCTTCATTGTTATTACTCCAAGGTCTACACTGACCCGGAGTGGTAGTACATTTTCAGATCTCATCAATGGGTCAAATAGAACTGGTTATTTCGTTAACTGTGTGCAAACTAATGGCTGATGCTAAATTAAATCGTGTTAAATAGTAATACTCAGAACATATCGCAAACAAATGATTAATGGCAAAAAGAATTATATGTGTTGATTAGGAATTCTTGAAACATTTTAATAAATGCAAACAAATTAACTCTGGCAATTTGAAATATTACAAATATTTCTTTATAAATCATATATCTAATAATATATATATATATATATATATATATATATATATATATATATATATAATTTAGCATTAGATAACCTATGCCTATGTCATAATCCCCAACCAAACCTCAATTATGTGTGTATGAACCCAATTGCGTAAGAAGAATTATTAAAAGCTTAAAGTTATGAATCAGTTGTATCAGATGATGATGGTGTATGTACATCTTTCGATCTTGTGCAAATTTTGCTGCTGAATCATATCAGCATGTGTAAACGACGTTTGCTTTTACGAGGTCTACAGATCCTTCTTGGATCATTTACTGGTTACTTTTGCCGGGACAAAATTCATTGAAGAGGAGCTGGGATCCTGTAATCATCCATTCAGAAACATGAACTTAAAAAAAGAATGAACAATGGACTTGGAGTTTCATATGCAAAGAATTTACTATGGACTTGGGGTTCCATATGAAAGTAGGGAGCTTGTGCAAAGTTCAACAGGTACCTTAGAATAGCAAGGTCTCTGTGTAGAGGTCATGAGAAAATGATCTAAAGAACACAGAGCCGCAGGCACCGTACGTGACCTTTTAGAGAGTTAAAATGCAAAGTTCCATCACATCCCAGAATGAAACAGATACCCAAAGAACGATGGAGTGTATCTCATTAAAATATTATAAAAAGAATCACTCCGAACCAACCAGCGTATAACTACGAATGACTATTAATTTATAGATTTTTTTCTATCACATATACGTCTCCTTTCTCCCATCATCATCATCATCATCATCATCATCATCAAAAGATGGCTTATAAACAATTTTGTCGAAATTTACAGCATATATAAACTTGTCAATTAATACTGATATAAATTTCACAAACTTCAAATTGGCACTTCCAGATTTAAAATATTGATGTTGGTTTGGTTTCATTTTTAATGACATGTCAACCTTCATGGAATATTTAATATCAGGTTGGTTGGTTGGTTTGGATTTTATGGCGTATTAACTTTTGTAGGTTATTTAACGCCAAATCCATTTTATACAAATAATCAGTTTTATTTCAATGAGTACAGAGTTTAATTGTTAAAAAACATTTCTATTTCAAGCTATTCAGTTTGTTCAAACAGATCTAATTCAGGTAATTCAGTCAAGTATAAGTACAGGTTTGGTTTACACACCGTTTAAAGCACATATATATTAAACAATTGAATTTAGTGTAAGTACAGGTTCAATGTCAAAAACAGTTCCATTTCAAACAATTCAGATGTAGTTAGTTCTATTTAACCCATAGATAGGGCCCTATCAGGTAATAACATTCCGGGCCAGACTGGACCAGGGAGCAATGGCAATGAAAGGGTGCTCGGCATTCCCCAAAGCTCCAGCATTACTGGAACTTAATCATCTGATTGTTTAGTTTCATATCCCGGACACTCGCTGGGTGGGGAGGGTCTTACTTCTCTGCAGAGAAACAGACAGTGTATTCTACATCCACAGCCAAATGGGCAATATTTAATGTAGATTTTTAATGCTCATCGAATAGCACAAATGGTAATATTTACTGGAGGAATAAGTGGGTTCATAAGTTTCTATAGGATATTACATTGAAAGTGAACTCCCCTTTTCTGTTGGGATTGTTGAATACAAGAGCACCCCTGCAGAGGAGTTAGAACCTCCAATGAGGCCACCAGATGTCCGTAGATGACGACCCGTAATAATTGAAAACAGGAACTTGGTGGCTGAGGTTGTCTCGTGACTTGCAACCCTCTCCTTTGGCCCTTACTAGGCTAGGTGGTCGGAGAGGTCTGATCCAATCAATTGGGTGGTCATATCAAGTCCGAACCCCTATATGGTTATCCTGACTGTATTCCTCAAATTGGTCTTGTGAAAAGCAACTCTATTTTATCTTAAAGTGTTAGAAAGCCGAGGCTAAGGGTCATCGGTGCTGTGAAAAATACTTGAAATCATTTAAATCATGTACAAAAAAATCGATGATATTAATAGAATGGTTGGCATTAGGCAACATTTAACTGTATGCATTCGATAACAACACGTTAAACTATTTCATTGTGTGCAGACAAATTAATAACTTTAAAAATAATTATTAGTATTAAATAGAAAAACCTGGAAACATTAATAAATGTAATTATTAGTGTTAAATAGTAATACTTGAAACTATTTAACCCTATTTACCCAACCCCTCCGCTCGGGCAGGATATGACACAAGGTCAATTTTTAAGCGGAATTTTACAGGTTTGAATTCAGAGTTTTCCTTCTCTTAGACTAGTTGCCTCGCCAAGGCTGAAGAACCTAGTCTCCTCTAATATTTACCCATAGCTGGAGGGAGAATTATTGGATTCATACCTTACCCAAGGGTATTAGTGCTATGTGAAATCAGTCTCGTCCAGGATTTGAACTCGTGTCGCCGTGTCCATTTTCTACGACAATAACCATTACACCACGGGAACTTGAAACTATTTAACAGTATGTGAAAAAATGAGCTCTCATTTAAAAATCAAGTTACCAACATAATATTTGTTTGCAAATCAACTATCTATTTATCTCAGACACTCTGTCTCATTGTCTGTTCGTCTGTCCGTCTGTCTTTCTATATAAACACACACACACACTCACACACACACACCCACACCCACATATATATATATATATATATATATAGGGGGAACAGGATTCGGCTTAAAAAAACGAAAACAGGAATATATATCGTACATAAAATTGAATCTAGTTCTCAGAGGATTACATCCTTATATCTGAACATAATCACTGTGTCTCTCAATAGCAATGTTCCACCTTTGAATGAGAGCATATAACCCAGTGTCATAAAATTACGTGGATTGTTCTTTGAAGGACTTCATCAGTGAAGTTTTCATTTCCTCGGTATGGGCACTATGTTTGCCTCTTAAGTCCTCTTTCATGGATCCGAAGAGAGAATAGTCTGAAGGAGCTAAATCTTGTCAATTGATAATGTCTTCCACCTGCATAACAATGCTGAAAATCACACAAGCATCGGGACAAGAGAGGTAATCACTTCATTCTGGTGAACAACTCTACTGCATCCTTTATACGCACAAGATTTAAGTGATTATTCCTGTACCAAAGAAAAAATATATTATTTTTGACTTACCCACGTAATTCTTTTTTACATGAAAGTCGTTTTCACTCTCCCTTAAGCGGTTCTAATTATATCCCAATATCATTTTTATTGGTAAGTTTGCCTTTAAATATATTTTCTTTTTGTCCTAAAATTTTGTTAGATTTATTTTTTATGTTTTCATTAAAAATAACTAATGACTTTGGTGAAGTTTGAACTGAACTCAGACTTGTTGCCGTTTGAAACGCCCCAATTCTTCTGATATCTAATTTTGTATTCTTTTGTTATTTTACTGTCATAAGTCTTATTTTCAACAAATGTCATTGTTCGCTTTAAAGATCTTCAGATGCTTTTAGTGTCTTTTTGTTTTTAACTGTCATTTAGTTTCAAAACATCTAGTCTGCTGGAACGGCACCAATTATCATTTTACAGATTCTTGTTTCTTTGTTTACCAATATCAAGTATATCTCCCACATTTGTTAGTGTACACCACCTTTTGTCTAATAGTTATAGCTGGAGACCTAATGCTGGCAGATATTCAAATCCAACCAAATAGCCTATCAACAAAGAGACAAACATCCTGTGGCTAGTCAAAAATCTTTTTTTAAATGTCTATCTGATATGATATAATATTCACTTTTTTAAATACTTTTCTTAATGCGGCAGTTGTGATACAAAACCATAATTTGCATGTTCTAGATTTGCAGTTCCAAAATTTACTGTTATTTTCAAGTTTTTCTCTGTTGGTAGTGTCAATTTATCTATCTTGCAGGTCTTCTTCTGTGTCTCTACTAAAATATTATCATAAAAGTATTTAGAAAGTGAAAGTTAGGATGAATGTGGAAACGAAAAGCTAGCAAGCAATAAAATAGATATAATGGGAAAAAAGCTTGAGGAGATTGATTTTTGTTTGTTAGTTGTCACGGTATATAAAAACTTGTTGGGTCATTTAATGACGAATTCATTTTTTCTATCAATTATATAGTTTCATATGTCTATTCTCCGGATGGAGACACAGACTACTTCGACATTGTTGCAGGAGTACTGCAAGGGGACACACTAGCCCCATGCCTCTCTAACATCTGTCTAGACTACGTGCTTAGAACATCGACTGATAAAATCAAAGAAAACGGTTTTGAGATGACAAAGAAAAGAAGTGGAACGTACCCCACACAAACAATTACCGACGCCGATGGCATAGCGCTTCTGGCGAATGCACCCACCCAAGCCAAAACACTACTGCATAGTCTGGAACGAGCCACAGCAGGCATTGGCCTCCACGTCAACCCACACAAAACGGAATGCATGTGCTTTAATCAAACAAATGGCATTTCCACACTAGGCGGTAGCTCTCTGAAACTAGTAGACAAGTTCACCTACCTAGGAAGCAGTGTCTCATTAACCGAGACAGATATCGACACGCGACTAGCAAAGGCATGGATTGCTATCGATAGCCTATCGGTCATATGGAAGTCATATCTGACCGATAAAATAAAACGCAGTTTCTTCCAAGCAGCGGTCGTGTCGATACTGCTATATGAATGCACTACATAGGCGCTGACTAAAAGGATGGAGAAAAAGATTAACGGCAACTATACAAGAATGCTGCGAGCAATTTTGAACATGTCCTAGAGGCAACACCAAAGAAAGCAGCAGCTCTTCGGCCATCTACCTCCAATCAAAGTTAGACTAACCATACATTCAGGACACTGCCAGAAAAGCAGAGACAAGCACATAAATGATGTTCTCCTATGGAACATCTCACATGGCCGAGCAATAGCGGGGAGACTAGCTTAAATCTACATACAGTAGCTCTGTGAGGATACGGGATGTAGCCCCGAGGACCTGCCAGAAGTAATAAACGATTGGGAGAAGTGGCGAGAGAGGGTCAGGGATATCCGTGCTGGTGGTATGACAAGATGATGATGATAAGGGTGATATATCTATTCCTATTTAAAGTCATTCCTAAAGATTTATAGCTTCAAGGAAGTATTCTAAATACAATATTTATATGTTCATATAATTTCAAGTAATGTCTTCTTTGATAATTATACTTTTATAAAAATTATACATCTACCATTAACTGTTCCTATGTGAAACTAATAGTTTACAAGTCTTCATTTTGCTAAGCGTAATTATCACAGTTAATTACAATCATTACGATTACAAATGATTTGTAAACAGTCATATGGCTTAAAGCATTCCTACCAAGTGTTGATAATTTACTTATAATTAAATTTACTCCGAAATCATTTAATCACACACACACACACACACACACACACACACACACACACACACACACACACACACACATATACATGTTTGATTAAACAATATAGAAATCCTTTATCTTTCTGCCCAATCTTGGGCCATCATCAGGGGTGTGTATATGGCAAAAATGATATGACCTTTGCATTTACAAGATTAGGCAGTAAGTACGTGGGAACCAATTAACCATGGGAGGTTTATTAAGCAATTTCTGCTGGATATTATAAAATCGATTCAGCGACTCGAAAGCAGAAAAACAAAAGTGTGTAATCCAAGGATATATATATATATATATATATATATATATATTGCTTAATCAAATATGTATTAATGATGACATGCTGCCCAATATATATATATATTTTTTTTTATAGGATTATATATATATAGTATTTTATTTTTATAGGATTGTATGAAGGAAAAATAATTATAGATATTAGTTGTCTGAATTTTTGAAATAGAGCTTTATGATTTTTATCATTAAGGGTTTTCGGACTATTGTCTTCATCCTTATTGTTATTTCCGAAAAGTGTCAGCCGATATGTCCTCGTGCCTTCTTCAGGTTTTTGTTGAACACGGGAACCTTCACGGAACTTCGAACTACGTCCTTTATTGAATCTACAGGGGACGCCTATTCTGCTTCCGTTAGCCATAACCGGGTACAAGTGTTAAGTATTCCTGTATTGTTACTCGTCTGCAGTCAGGATTGAACATGCAGCCACTAGATTATTATATCCTTATAAGATTAGGGAACCAACGACTATACCTGTTACGCTATGTGTCCTACTGGACAGTTTAGATTGAATTTTTTTAACTTATAAAACTAATGTTCTTACTTAACTAGGATTACTACTGTTATGTATGATTTTTTTTTTTACCTATGATCATATTCAGAATTTTTTAATCTAACCTTTTTATTATCAGTTCCCATATTGTATTCATCTTTATACTTGGTCTACTCAGCTGGTCATTGTAACCCACCATATGTGCTGATTCCTTAAAGCACCTAATCCTCCAATGTTCAGTTTTATCAATTATCTCGACTTCATCCCATAATGGCAAATGTTTTCCCTTTTCCTTCCATATAGGGTCCGCCATACCCGACTTTTTAATCTCACCTCGAACTGCTGCCTTCAGATGTTCTTCTCGCCTTACTTTTAGTGGGTGACCTGTCTCGCCCTTGTATATTTTACCACAGCTACAAGGAATGAAGTTAACACAGTTCTTGATCATGTTGAATTCTGTGGGTGGCTTGACCCGGAAGAGATGTCTCCGGATAGTTGAACCACTTCTGAATACTGTCCTGATGTCGAATGGACTACATATCTTTTGCATCCTTTCGGCTTATCCTTTGACATAGGACCGACATACTGTGGTAAGTTTTCCGGTATTGTCCTCAATCCTCCTATCCAGGTTTCTTGGAGCCGATATTATACTTTCTGGGTAGTTGTTGCGATGAAGGTTGTGTCTCAAACTAATAATTTCTTCTTGAAATGCATCAGCTTCTCTACTAATGATTTTTGTTCTATGATGTAAGCAACGGACTATCAAATTCTTTACCGTATATGGATGGTGGCACTTGAAATTGAGTTACCGTCCGGAATCCTTGCTCTGAACGTGTTACTTATACATTGAGAAAGGGTAATTTGTTATCTTACTCTTTCTCCATAGTGAACTGTATAGATGGCCAGATTGAGTTCACGTGATCAAGTAATGTCTGAGCATCTTCCTGATGAGGTCAGAGAACGAATGTATCATCTACGTATCTAAGCCTCATAGATGGCTTCAGTGATGTAGATCCTAATGCCATTTCTTCGAAGTATTCCATGTATATGTTAGCCAACACTGGTGACAATGGCGAACCCATAGCCAGTCATTCTTCTTGTTGGTATTTATCAGATCCCATCCTGAAGTAGTTTGTCTCTACATAGAAAGTCAACATTTCCATTAGATTCTCTATCGGGATACAAGTGCGTTCTTCCACCGATGGATCTGCAGCCAGTTTATCACGTACTGCTGCAAATGTCTCATCAGTCGGTACCTTTGTAAACAGACTTACTACATCCAATATAGGAATACTTAACACTTGTACCCGTTTATGGCAAACATAATCAGAACAGCCAAACTTCGTAGATTCAAGAAAGGACGTAGTTTGAAGTTCCGTGTAGGTTCCCGAATTCTGCAAACACCTGAAGTAGGCCGGAGGACATATCGGCCGAAACTATATGGAAATAATATTAAAGATAAAGAGAATAGTCCGAAAACCCTTAATGATAAAAATTATTGATATAATATGAATTTTTTCTTGATTAAAAAATATGATAAAATATATTAAAGAATTATTTTAATTAAAGAATATTTTTATTCAAAAAAATAAAAAATAAATAAAAAAAGAATTTATTTTTCAAATCCCATTCGCGTCGGAAGCAATGTAAGAACACCTCCCAACAAAAAAAAAATGGCTTTAAATCTGGTGATGGTTTTAACAACCAGAAATAAATTTATAATGGCGACAAGGAAGTGAATTTTTTCTTTTTGCTTTTATATAAAAAGATTTTTAGTTGTGAACGGTAAGTGTTGATGTATTCTTGATTGCAAATCAATTATCCATTAATAGCCGTTGATATTGAACACTCAAATTGGATACTCTTACGCCTTGGATTTCCTCCTCGGAATATATATATATATATATATATATATATATACACGAACTATTTGGATAGACTAAAGTCAAGTTAATGAAATGCAGACAGCGATAGAAACTGATAAAATCATAATATACTAAAAGTCTTTAAAGAGATATGGGACAAAAAATTAAGAGAGAGGAGGCGAAGAATTTATTTAAATATTTCCAATTTTTTCGTACTTGAAACAAATCAACATCAAAAAAAAAATTCGATAAAAAATGGACAAACAAAGAGGATGAAATAATGGTTCATTTTAAAAGTCATAACCTTTATCATTTTTATGAGTTCAGTTAATTATTATTATTATTATTATTTACTCTTTTAGAGTTTTTCACATCAGTATTAGCTGATGGTTTTTTTTACTGGAGTTTGAGTGACAGCAAGTCTCCTCAAGTCTCCAGGACTCTTCTCAGTATTCTGGTCGTTCTCAGTAATGCTGTCATTTGGATAATCTCTACTCGTCCCCCAACTTCCAAGTCCTCAAGGCCTTTTAATAATCCTGTAGTTATTGTGCGAAAAGCACCAATCACAATTGGTACAATCGTCACTTTCATGTTCTATAGCTTTTTCAATTATTATTATTATTATTATCATTATTATTTTACTACTTGGGAGTTTTCACACCAATGCTTGACGGTAAGTCTGCTCACGTTTGAGGGACTCTTCTGAGTATTCTTGCCAGTCTAAACAAATCTGTTGCCTTGTTGGTCTCGATTATTTCTTCGATTTTCAGTTTCCCTGTCTATTTTCCGAATCTTTGGGGACCGTTCCAAGCGAATCAAATATATCTGGTATAATTATCATGTTCATACTCCACAGCTTTTCCAGCTCCCTGACAATATTCAGATACGCTGTTATTATTTTGCATTTCTTTACTGACACTCCGTGGTCGACTATTGTGATTATTAGCGTTGATGTTGTTGATAATAATGGTGTCGATGTTGGTATTGGTAATGTTTTCTGTTATCCTAGCAAACTGCCTTGTTCTTTCGCAGATATCAAATTCTCAAGGCACTGATGTGTAATCTTCCTTTAAACGTCAGCGGATTGTTATAGAAATCAAAGTTTCACTTGTAATCCTTCCAAATATTATATTTAAAATCTTGAATCCAAAACACGATCAATAATGAATAACTTGTATTCCCTAAGGACAAATTTATATTTAAACTAGACGATCTGTTAACTCATTGTATTCTTATTGAAACAGCAACTCGTGTTGATGCTGATGTTTCTGTTTAGGAAGAAATGAATAATTCTAATGAGCATTTAACAGTCAACTCTCTTATAAAGAGAATGTGGGTGATTACTAATTGACGATCAATTCCAACAAAGATATTACAAAATAATCATTCCATTGAAAATCAGGAAGGAGAATGATTAATTCTTTTAATGTATTGTTCTTATATAAATCTCATTACAATCTGACAATATTGCTGGTTTAAGATTACATACATAGAGCGTGATTAGCAAATTCTACAGGCTTCTATATATAAAAAGAAATCAGCCGAAGGAAAGACGAGTTGACTGATTTCAATCTCTTTAAATGCACTATAGTAACATGATACTCTTAATCTAGGACTCCGGGGCCCGATCATCAAATGGTGACGGGGACCAAAAGATGTGTCCGCTAGAGGCGGAACTTAAGTCAAGATATTCTTTGAATCCCATTATATATTTATCTCGGGATTTCGTGATGCGTTCTCAGTTTCTCTTTTGGCTGAGGTGCGAAAGCAAAAATAAAAACTAAATTATTCCTCAAAAAAGCGAAGAAGCACTATGTGATGTCCGTGGTTTATTTCCTACCGGTTACACTACCTCAACGGATTGAGATTTATACAACAAAAGTTTCTAAAACTAAAAAGTCGAGTTGCATTTAGAATCCTTTACTCAGCTGAAAAATAACCTCATCGACAATGCAGTCGCTTCTGGCGATACTGCAAGCATACACTAGGTGCTGTTCACTGCATCACGTATTGCATTTGGGTGACATAGCAATGGTTTACGAAAATTAAGAATTTTAGTGATATAATATATATATATATATATATATATATATAGAAAGAGAGAGAGAGAGAGAGAGAGAGAGAGAGAGAGAGAGAGAGAGAGAGAGAGAGAGAGAGAGAACCTTAGAAAATAATTATTCGATAAATGGACTCATCAGTTTATAGATGCTTTATGAGGTATATAAAATCTAATTTTAATTCCATACATTTTTGAAATGTAGTTCAACGGTGACTTTTCAATGAGGAGGTAAACACTGTAATCTACTGACCGAATTGCTAAATTGAGCAAAAAAGCAATTCTATACTTCTCTATTTGAAGAGATTTGATAACCTTCAAATATTCTGGTAGGAAATCGATTTTATGATCCAGACGAATAGAATAAACCTAAAAGGGAAAGTGTAAATTTTATTTGTTTATTTATTATTAATACATTTTTCTCATCAACCCGATTCAGTTTTTCTCATGCAATTATTAGTTTCATGCAAATTTAGATCTGGATTTAAGTATAGAATATATAATTTGGAACATATATTCTTAAGCAATCATTCCTGTGCCTTACCGATCAGTGTATTAAGATAGTGATGGATTTCTTCCTTTGTTTGAGTTTGGTTTAAATTTGGGGATTAAACATTTGAAATTTTTAATAGAAATGTTCGCATTATCAATCAGCAAAAAAGGACAATACATTATCTTGACATTATACGCATTTTGTAGTTTGTCTTATTGACATTATATTTTCCAAAATGATTAATATATATGAAATTTCGGAAATAAAGCTATATTTACCAAGACAGAATTGAACAAGAATAATTCAGAATAATTCCCTTGACATTCAACAAATATTTCAAGTGTGTTTTCGATTGGTCGCGACATGAGAATAAGAAAATAAATCTCTCCAATAACTTAAGCCTCTCTAGCAAAAGCCGCACTCTCCGAAAATTGTAATAAGAAACAAATAACTGCCCAATCCCAAAACCTTATTTTTCTGTCTCTCAAACAAAACAAAAGCGACAATTTCTCTCTATAAATGTACTGGATATATCATTGTTAAACTATTGTATTTCAATAAATAATTGTTAGTTAACGGAGAGTTTTTCTGGTCTTTGAGTTACTCAAACCCTGGCAACATGTTCCAACAAACCATACCGACCGTCAGAAGAAATCCCGCATAGATTGTGTCCTCTTTCATTTGTGGATCTTTCAAATTCTACGTAGGCATAGTGGTAGTTGATAAATTGATTACCCGGAAACGAATGTACTAGTTACGGAACCAAGGTTACAATGAAATACACAGACAGAGTATTACATCAAATTGTAGATTAGACTCTTTACGTTTCACTACGTGTTAATTCCTTGAGCAGAGAAAAAGCATGAATCAAACTGTTCTTCCCCTTGGTAGGGTTAAACAGTTGGACAGATTGGTTTCTTTAGCCTTCGTAAAGCAATGCAGTCTACAGCACCGTGTGCTGGGGATCTAAAATACACTGAATGCATCGCTGTAGAAGGGTGAGACCCCACCACGAGTGTCCCTAGATATGATGCAAAACTATCTGAGGATGAGTTTCCAGTGATGCTGGAGATTTGGTAAATGCAAAGTAACCCTTCATTGCCATCGCTCCCAGGTCCACTCTGGCCTCGAGTGGCAGTACGTAGTAGGGTCCTGTCAATGGCTCTAACAGAGTTATTTGACATTTAAACCGAGTTCAAACAAATTACTTATGCTGAACTGAATTGTACGAAATGGAGCTGTTTGATCATTTAACGGTGTTTAAAAAAACGACTAATAATCAATTGAATTGTTAGTGATAGATAGCAATACTTGGAGCCATTTAACTTTGCTGAAGTACGCTGAATTGAATTGTTAGAAATATAAATGCGTGATCCGTTAACTGTGAGTAGATACAAACTGTGTTTACAAATCGGATATTTAGTATATATGTAAAAACAACATTTGCCATCAAATAAGCAATATGGTTTATATGCCATAAAAGCAAACCAAACCAGTCAATGAAAAGAAAAAAAATCTGAATTCAAACGAGCAGTGCTCCACTTAAGAAGGTGCCGCACGCTTCTTGAGAGGATGAGTAAATGGACATTGGTTTTAAAATAATTTTTTGTTTGAATAGTGATATTAAATGATCGATAGGCAATATCAGTTGTTGGCGTGTAGCGTAGTTAGTTTCTGAAAATCAAAGAGGATATTACTCAGTGGGAGTGATGTGTGATGACCTCGAAGGTCATTTAAGATCAAGGTTTACATTGGACAAAAATTCACCTGATCAATTAACACGTGAAGTTTCGAAATATGCTGGAGCCTGTGGGAAGGTTCGGATCAGAGCAGTATAGGTTTCTCCCACGCTACGTTCCGTAATTACACGCAGTTTGTAATGGGTGATATGAAGTCGTAGATAAAGTGAATATATACTCACATGAAGAAGTCTTTGATTAGTTATTCATCACAACGCAGAAGAACTGAAAACAGTTGGTGTCGTGGGAACAACGAACGAACCAGTTGAAAACATGGCGGACAAGAATAAACACGAGAACGACAACGTGAAGAAAGGAACAAGAAAGACACAGAAAGACATGACCGAGGAACCAAGGGAGGAGATTGGTGCTGCCTACTAGTTGATCGTCCGTGTAAGGGCTTAGCAACACTGGGTTATTTTATTTTGAAAACTGATATTTCTTTAAGCAATTCATAGTTCTGTTTGTACTTCTACAACAAAATAATGATTGAGTGTTTTCTATATATCATATAATATGTTGTAATTGACGGATAATAGTTCATTATACAAAGCTTCCTAGGCTGATCAATACACTCTAATGCTATGTGACCAAATAAGTTGTATTTTTTTACATTGTCCTTCTTGTTGTCATACAATTCATCCATCAGTTTCGCAGTGCTTTGGTAAAAACTAATCATCAGCAGAATATATAAGGTTATCCTAGTAAACTTTTATCCAATAAACTTTTCTACTCACCCTCGTATAAATTGTCCCTGATTAGATCATAAACAGATGCATCTGAACCAAAAAATTGTAGATACGGACACAAGAGAAGCTCTTGTAGCGGGGGGTGGCAGAGAGTTGAAAGAAGAGCGAACAAAACTAGAGATACCGAAAAACAGAATTTACATTTATAGCCAGCTCCTCAATGTTTATAATTCCCGACAACCTTTCGACTTAAAGAAGCTGAAATAATAAATGGCCCGACATGTTTAAAGAAATGGTGTTGTGGCATTGATTTGGGGTGTCCTCGTGGTGTAATGGTTAAAGCGATGAACTGCGGAATCGTAGTACGCGAGTTCGTACTCCAGTCGCGCTATTACGTTCACTTTCGGGCAAATACCCTTGGGAAAGGTATTAACCCCCTTATTCTCCCTCCAGCTATGGATAAATAGTAGGACGGACTAGGTTCTTCAGCGTTGGTGAGGCAACTAGTCTAGGAGAAGGAAAACTCTGAATTCAAACCTGTTAAACTCCGCTTAAAAATTGACCTTGTGTCATATCCTGCCCGAGCGGAGGGGTTGGTAAATAGTACCTCTATAACCGATCAGCGCCACTAAAACTGTTGTTTACTAACTTTGTCAAGCAGAAAATTTGACTGCAGGGACTACATACAAGATAGCTAATTAGTTAAATAATAACCCGCAACAAAGGCCAGACGATGATTAGTGAAATAATGATGTGTCCATTATAATGATGTTGTTGTCCTAGTAAATCTTTGTCCAGCGATTATGATGAGATATTCCCGACAATAGGATTTGTTTTCCACAATAAAGCAATGTAACAAGATGTCTGGATAAACAAGAAAACGGATATTTATCAACATTGCTTGAAAAGGAAAATTTATGATATTGAAAAATTCATTTGTTTGGTTGTGAATATGTTAGTTTACGCTGAAATAAACAAATAAATGAAATAGTCCCGATGGTTGAACGTCTTTTTTGAGGGGTAAATCTTTTTGGTGATGAATGAAATTTAACAATTTGCTTAGATTTTGGCATCAGTTTCTCCAGAATATTCAGAGTCAACATGTGTATGATGGAGTGTGTAGATTTGTAAATACTCACGACGCAGTTGCCGGCAGCAAATTGACTGACTGCTGCGCAATGGCTTCTACACTGTTTTGATAAGATTCGATTAAATTCTAGCACGATGAAAAATTTTAACTTTTTATCCTAATTATGACTTGTCAAAAGAGTGAGTTTTATTATTACATGACCTATTCTGTTCTACTTCCATGCAAGTGTTTATTTTTCACGAGATCTGTTGCCTTGATATCTGTCTTCTAAGTTCTATTTTAGATATGATGCAATATTTTAGTTACGTATATCTTTTTATTAACGAAGAAGACTTTTGGAGGCAGTTTTTCGAGTACGATTTTCGGAATTTCAGATTATAATGATGGGAGAATATAATATTGTGAAAAATTGGATAATATCTTTAAAATAACTCTTACAAATCTGAAACCAAGGAAAGGAACTGAGTGGGTAGAGTATTCGCCAATGGTTCGGGAGACCTGGGTTCAATCTCAGGTCGTATCATACCAAATACTTTAAAAATAGTACTTGATATCACCTTGCTTAACACTCAGCAATATAAGGTACTTATCAAGGGTAAAGTGGAGCAATCCAGAGAAAGGAGTTGCGTCTCCCCTATACGTCAGTGTTGTAGCTATTGAAAAGGGAGCCTCCTGGTCATCCTCGACTACGGTCGCCAACTTTTTATCAAGATATATATATTTGAGGCGAGAAACTAATTGTTTTATCCAGGAAATCAATGGGTACCAATCTAAAACAGAACATGTACACTTATTTGCAAAAACGTATAAAAAACATTGACAAATCTACCTCAACTTGAATATTATACTTATAACAATAAGTAAAATATTCCTACAGATGTTTGATTTAATCTAATTTAAGTTTACTTTACTCTAGAAGACCTCGACACAATACTTAGAAAAATTAAAAGTAGAAAAGCCACAGGACTTGATGAAATTCCCCCAGAAGTACGGAAGACCAGACAATTCGACGACATACTGCTCCAACACACTAATGCAGTTTATAATCAAAACCCGATAAACAGATGGATGAAGGGTTTCATCCTCCCTTTCCCTAAAAAGGGTGACCTCGGATTAGCGAAGAACTCCCGAGGTATAACACTTATATCCATAGCAGCCAAAATCTACAATGCCCAACTACGCGATCGCATAGAACCCAGAATTGACCACATTCTTAGGAAGAACCAAAATGGTTTTCGGAGAAATAGATCTACGACCTCACAAATATTGACTGTCCGTAGAATTCTTGAAGGTATATGGGCGAAAAAGGTAACAATATTATTTGTCGACTTTACCAAGGCCTTTGATTCCATTCTCAAAGAGAAGATTGAGCAAATTCTACTCGCCTACGGCCTACCAAAAGAAAACGTCGCAGCCGTAATGATTCTCTATAGAAACACCAAAGTGAAAGTCCGTTCTCCGGATGGAGATACAGACTACTTCGACATTGTAGCAGGAGTACTACAAGGAGACACACTAGCCACATACCTCCTTATCATCTGCCTAGACTACGTGTTTAGAACATCGATTGACGAAATCAAAGAAAACGGTTTCAAGGTAACAAAGGAAAGAAGCAGAAGGTACCCCGACAAACAATTACCGACGCCGACTACACCGATGACATAGCGCTTCTGACAAATGCACCCGCCCAAGCCGAAACCCTGCTACATAGTCTGGAATGAACCGCTACAGGCATTGGCCCCAATGTCAATGCACACAAAACGGAATATATGTGCTTTAATAAAACAGGCGACATCTCCACACTAAACGGTAACTTTCTGAAACTTGTGGACAAGTTCACCTACCAATAATGCAGTGCCTCATTAACCGAAACTGACATCAACACGCGAATACCAAAGGCATAGACAGCTATCGATCATATGGAAGTCAGAACTGACCGATAAAATGAAGCGGTCGTGTCGATACTGCTATATGGATGCACTACATGGACGCTAACTAAGCATATGAAGAAAAAGCTTGATAGCAACTACACAAGAATGTTCGAGCACTATTGATCAAGTCCAGGAGGCAGCACCCCACAAAGCAGCAACTGTACGGCCATCTACCACCCATCACGAAAGCTATCAAAGTTAGACGAACCAGACATGCAAGACACTGCTGGAGATGTAGGGACGAGCTTATAAGTTATGTACTCGAGTGGACCCCTTCACATGGACGAGCAAAGGCAGAATGATTATCTCGAACCACATACAACAGCTCTATGCCGATACGGGATGTAACCCTGAAGATCTGCTGGAAACAATGGACAATAGAGAGGGGTGGCGAGAGAAGGTTAGGGATATTTTTCAGATAGCGTGACATGATGATGATGATGATGATGATGATGATGATGATGATGATAAGAAATATTTATAGCTAAAACGATACAAAATCGATTGTTAATTTTCTATCTTTAATTGTAGACATATTATCTACCTATTTTTGTTTAAACCTAAGCATTTGAAAATATCAGTTTATATGTTTCTGTTTAAAATTTTCACGCCTATAGCTGCCTTTATTTATCAGGAACTCATTACAAATCAATTATTGTCATAATCATCTTCGATAAACTGAGAAAAAATGAAACGGTGCTAATAATTCTTCTCGTAAATGTATGATTGAACACAAACACAATTTGCAGATATTTGATAAGCAAAATTATTTAAAAAGTGCCATCCTTTTTATTGCATTACAACAGTAGTAAGATAAATTATATTGCTCAACTGTTTCTTGCATGAAACGTAGCTTGATATTTTTAAAATAAATCTTAATAATCGATCCTGAATGTTAGTCATCAGAAAGATTTTTGTTTACTTGATACAAATATTATTTGATCGCAATTCCTAATTTAATGCTAGAAATGTCTTCCCGTCATCAACATTATATACATGTAGATAAGTATTTTTCTTACTTAATCGATATTTTCTAAGTTTGTTTATCTTACATCAATTTAGAGTAAATATGTATCCTCATGTTCTTTTAGTCGTTACTTGGTACATGTAGGGATACATTGGCTTTCATTAGTATCTATCTATCTATCTATCTATCTATCAAAGTAAAGTTGGCGACCGTAGTCGAGGGTAGGGATACATTGGCTTTCATTAGTATCTAACTATCTATCTATCTAACTATCTATCTATCTATCAAAGTAAAGTTGGCGACCGTAGTCGAGGGTGACCCAAAGGCTCATTATTGATTAGCTACTAAACCGAGGTGTAGGGGAGGATATTTCTCCTTTCCTTTGATTTACTCCACTTTACCCTTGATATGTAATTTATAATGCTGAGTATTAGGCAAGGCGGCATCAAGTACCGTTTTTGAGTTTTTTGTATCAACAACCTGGGATTAAACCCCGGTCTCACCGGCCATTGGCAGACATTCTATCCACAACTTAATTCTATCTCTAACTACTTATATACGTCAGTCAGTTCATATCTATCTATCTATCTATCTATCTATCTATCTATCTATCTATCTATCTATCTAAGCAGAGGTTATGTAATATTTCACAAAAAGTCTGCGAATATATATTTACTGCTTCGTTATGATAATTAAAGAATATCATTCTAGAAACATTAAATCCTATGCAGTTGGTTGGGCGTATCCATTTAATCAGATATTGAAAAAAAAATTTCTTTGAACTTCTGACCAAAAACTCACGAACATTTCGTGGCCGCTTCGAATGGCGCCAAAAATTAAACTTTCTCACACACAAAGCATGAGATGATCTAAGATGTATGTAGAAGACATAAAATGGTTGATTATTAGATAAATAAATTACTAGCAATCCAATAGTGAGTGGCCAGCCAGCCCAATGTTTAGGGTCGTCTTTGTTCTTTAATATTAATGAACTAAGTGATGTACTCTTGTGGACCCCCACACATGGCCGTGCAAAAGCAGGACGACCAGCACGAACATACATTCAGCAACTATGTGAGGATATGGGATGTTGTCCAGAAGAACTGCCTGAGGCGATGAACAATAGGGAAAAGTGGCGAGAGAGGGTCATTGATATCCGTGCCATCAGTACGACATGATGATGATGATGAGGGATGATGATTGATGAACTACAGATTAAAAATAATTAAATACACGTAGCGTTTTAAAATATTAGATAATAATAAACGCCTATAATAGGCTCAAACCTAAACAAAAACTAGATTTATCGGGGATACACATAGCTTACAATTAAAACGAACAATAATTACGATCGCAAGATCAATCGGATATTAAAAAGAACAATGAGTAATCATCACACAAGAGAACTGTCATTTTCTACTTCAAAATCTGTATAAATTTTTTAATCAGCTTAAATTACTAAAGTAATGCTGACTATTTGATTATTAGCTAAGATATTAATCATAATCTTTTTTCATAGGAAATCCTTGATTTCTTTCGCAGACGCTTTCACAACCTAAATTAAAATGATAAAGGGGAGCTGTTATGTGTAGGTGTAAAGAGTGATTATGACGGTAAGGATATCCTTTAGCTACTACCTTGGTAGGTGGGCGTCTATGTGGAACCTATTCAATCATGTTGGATATTTCAAGTAGTTTCCAGGACTTGATGTAACTTGTAAGGACTTCACAGCCCGTGTGTGAACGAATGAAGCTGGCTATTTTTCCGTTGGTATAAAATGATAGAATAATTTCCTAAAAAATAATGTGTAAGTTTTTTCTTTTAGTAATAACTTTCTCTTACCAGATTTTGAATAATCTCTTGTGGCATACCAATATCGAAACAAGGAGCAACTCTTCAGTAACTTTATTCTATGGAACCTTATACATAGATGCACCAGTGACCTACAAGAATTTATTTACATCAGCTCTGTACAGACCCAGGAAATTGTTTAGAAGACCTGCCCACAGCAATAGATAAAAGGTGCAGATGGAGATAGATAGATAGATAGATAGATAGAGAGAGAGAGAGAGAGAGAGAGAGAGAGAGGAAAAATTGACGATGATACCCGAGAAGTTAAAGAGAATTTGAGTCATGCCTTCCAGAGTTTTATTAGTGCAAAACGAAATCAAAAATCCAAGCTAGATTTTGAACTCGATTTCACTTACCGTGCTGATTGCTGTTACGTCAAGCCGAAAATCTATGGCTGCTTTATACGTCATCAATGAAATGCTAATGTGAAACCTGAAAATTTATGAGACTGATTTTGTCAATGTTAATTAAATTTTGTTAATCTATTTTCTGAAAACCGATGGAATTGTGATTCTGTAACATTTACTAACCTTTGGCAAAGTAAATTCTTAGCTATTTCTCTCGATTGAAAAAAAAAGAAAATTTGTTATATAATGATTTATTTAGCTTTGACGAGTTTAATACGACTTTGATTAATTTTTTAGATAATGCGTCAGTTAGGATTATGAATGTTATCTATGAATTGAATTGTGTTTTTACATGGCTATTAACTAGATGTCAGACTCAAGATAAATATACTTGAGATTAGACTATCTAAAAGAATTGATTCAATATTAGTAATTTCTATGGTGTGCAATATCGTTATCACAAAGAAGTGACATTTATCTTTGATTACATAGGGTACCTGAAATTGGTCAGAAAAAAAGTAACCCAGCAAAAAGGCTGATATGTAAGCATGTAGTATTGCTTAACAATTAATAAAGAATAATTAATTATTATAAGTAATATAGGTACACAATTATTGCTGCTGGTTTCACATACTAAAATGGCTTCAAGTATTGATATCTAACAGTAATACTTATGTTTATTATTAACGATTTATTTACACACAATGAAGTGGTCTCAAGAATTGTTCATAGAAATAGTTTTATTTTAACACAGTTGAATGGTTTCAAGGATAGCTATTTACCACTAATTATTACAATCGACTCATGGTGAAATAATTCTGAGTAAAGCCATGTAATAAAGATACTTTAGTAGTGAGAAATATTTAAATGATTTCTAGTATTCCTGTCTAAAAATGAATAATTCTATTTAGTATTAACCATTTCTTTGCTGACTCTTAAATTGCTTCTAGTAATGCTCTCGAACATCAAAAGATATCATTTTTAAACGAGCCTGAGTTTGATTTGCGTGTTGTTAAATTATTTTAAGTATCACTGTGTAACACTAAAAATTCAATTTAACAAGTCATTTGTTTGCACACATTTAAGGGTTAAACATTTCTTGGTTAAAAAGATTTGTCCCTAAAAGTTACTTCCGATCCAGGTCAAATTGGACCTAGAGATAAATTCTACATTTTCCTAAGCTCCAGGATTAACCCAATTTAGTGTCATACCCAGTACGTTAGCATTTAAGTACAGAAGCTATTTTTCAAACTATCTCAAACTGATTTCGGATATTATGCATAGAATAACCTGATTGCATTGCCTGTAATTATTTTCTGAAGTATCCAAAGCAAAATAAATTGTGGTTAAAATTTTTGGTTTATTTTCCCTTAATCATTCGTGTTGGGTTTTAAATTTTTATTCGAGATTTCCAGATAAATTTTCAGGAATATTGCTTACAAAATTCTAGCATGACAAAATGATAAAATATGAAATCATGAAATTAATAAAATATCCTAAGGGATATATATTAAAATAAATAGGTACGCAAATGATTTGAATGTAGTATCACATTCATATACTTTTGTGTACCTATTTATTTTAAAACATATATTTTTCTCTCATACGACCAACAATATTATATATATGTATATATATATTGAAAAGATAGATTTGTTGTGAATCTGACATTATGAATATTGGATAAATCAAACACTTAACTCAAATTTAGATGTGTGATATTTCGTTCGGCTTTAATTTATCTCGAACCTCTTCAGACAGAGACTGTTATCTGAGTTTTTCTATTTAAAAGCATGTGTGGAGTAATGATAAGATAGTGGTGGGGTATAGTTGTATCAATAAATATGGGAGAGATTTAAAATCAAATATATCAGGTTTCATTAAAGATTTTTTTGTTTTAAAAGTGGAGATAGATTTTAGGGAGCTGATAAGAAAAAAGTAGGGAAGGTTTGGGGAAAAAGGTGTTTGGGCATATCTTGTTTCATGAAAATATATTTACAATAATGTGATGTAGCAAAGAATTGTCCATATTGTGGTGTCTAGGTTGTAATTGGGGTGAAGAAGGGCTAAGAGACAAAGTGATAAGGAAAAACAAAAGGAAAGGAATTTCAAAAATATGGTGGCGCAGAGTGAAAAAGATGTTCTTATTCGTTTTCTATTTTGATTTTGTTTTCGCTCTGTATGATATTCGTCTGGCATGGTGAGATTTGGAAAAAAAACCTGGAGGTTGTTTTATATGGTTTGCTTTGGAAATTACCTCAGATTCTCGTAGTCCTCGGAATGTTTTGCAGTGTATGAGTTTGATCTGGGTGGTTTGGGAAAAATTGAATGCAAGTTTGAGCTCTAACATTTGGAAGAAAAAGGACGTTTTCATCGTTATTTGTTTTGATTGATCGTTTTTGTTCGTAAAGTCTTTTTTCTAGATTGCTTTGAGTTTCGGCGATGGAAAGTTTGTTGCAATCTTTCCATGGAACGGAGAATATTCCTGCGTGAGAGTTGGTTTCGTTGTTTGTCCGTTTTGTGATGTTCCTTTAGGTTTTTGATGGTTTGTAATATGGTTTATATGACTGGTATTTCTAACATGGTTAGTTTGTCGTAGAGTGTTATGTTATGTGTGCTTGTGGGCTGAGAGATCGGTCTAGTAGTGATGGGGATAGTTGGGTTGGTTTTCTTTCGTTTATGTGAGTAGTATATCGTAATTGCCTTTTTTCTAGCATGTTATATGAAAAATTTCGTGTATTTTAGGCTTCTGTGGGAATGTTCAATGTATTCGAATTCTTCCTTAAGGTATTGTTAGCTACATATTCTGCGTCCTCTTAGGTAAAGTCCTATTATGAGGCCTGTTTTGATTTGGTTATTGTTGTGGGTGTAGAAATGTTTATAATCGTTTTGCTTTTGGGTTTGTTGTAAACTCTAAAAGTTAAACTGCTGTGAGATTAAATAATTAAGGTATCCAGGAAGGGTAAGGTGTTATTAGATTATTTTTCTTAGGTGAAGTTATTGACTGGTTCAACATTGTTTAGTTTTTTTCGATTTCTTCCATTTTGATTTTTTTGGATAAGAAAATAATATCATTATCGAGATAAATGAAATATGAGGTGTTGATAGGTAGTCTGTATTTAAAAGGGCTGGATTCTAAAATTTCTAGAAATAGACAGGTCAATACTTCGCTAAGTGGATTTCCCATGTGAAGGCCATATTTTTGTATAATTTGTTGTTAAATTGGAAGTAGGTCATGAGGGTTATGTGTTTGCTGGTGTTGAATAGGGTGTTTATGGGTTGTGGTGAGTCAAATCTAATTTTTCTTAATGGAATAGCAAGAAGGTTGAGGTATTTTTGATGGGTATGTTTGTGTAGACAGAAGTTATATCTAACCTATTAATCATTTTGTTTTGTAATTTTATGTCCTTGATTTTATTAAATAAATCTCCGGAGTTTTCGACGTGTGAGGAGCGGATTGTGCCGAGAAGGGGGGTTAATATTTTATCTATGGCCCGAACTATTTTGTGGATAGCGCTACCGATGCTGGAGATAATGGGTCGTAGGGGGTGTCTGGCTTATGGACTTTGGGTAGGCCATATAATGTTGGTATCGTAGGGTGGTGTTCGATGAGAGATGTGCAGGTTTTTTGGTTCTTTATAAGTTTTTTGAAAAGTTTGTTGAATGAGGTAACGTTTTCGTTGATGGTGGTTAGGTTAGATATCTCATAGGTGTTCGTGTCTTCAAGAAGTGAAATAATTTTGTCGATGAACCTCTGTGGATGATTACAACGCCACCGTTGACGGAAGAGATAATGATGTACGGGTTTTGGGTTATGATGGACAATGCCCGTGTATAACTTTTGGGGAGTGATGATTAAATTGGATGTGAGATAACGGTGAGGATAATTCCTTGGATGAAACCTTTGGAAAAATCGGTGTCGCATTTTCGGTATTTGTCAAGTATGGTGTTTAAGGTGATTTTTTTAAAAGTCTGTTGCAAATTTTAGTCCTCAGCTAAGGGTTTCCATTTCGGTGGTGGATAATTGAAAGTTGCTTTAGGATCATTTCTTGGCATCCGATGTGTTTCCATTTGCTTTCGTCCTGGAGGCGGGAGAGTTTGTTGGATAGTTTGTGAGAATGGGTGTGGTTGAAAGTTTTTATCATCCAGTCGATGTTTTGGGAGATCCTGCTCGTGAAGTTGTAGTGTTTATGTTGTTCGTGAGACAGTTGGTTGGGTTCATAGTTTAGAAGGGTTTTAGATGCTTTTAGGTATTCTCGTCTGTGGCGTGGAAAAATGTGATGCGAGTGTTTGTACGATTTTATGGTGCATTTGGGTATTGTCTCCTCGATGAATTCTTTTAGAAAGACACTCCTGTTCTTGTGGGATTTATCCAACTTTTACATTTATCCAACTTTACACATATTTCTATCATATATATATATATATATATATATATATATATATATATAATGGCCTAATCAGAAGAGTGTATATATTTGTATGTCTTTATGGAGCTTTTGCGTATTACCCTCTCTTCGATGCATGCATTTTTTGAAATACGTATATATATATATATATATAAGTAGATAGATAGATAGATAGATAGATAGATATCAAATAGAAGTAGAAAATCCCATGTTATTTCTTAATGTTTGGCAGTTCATATATTATCTGAGAATTTAGACGGACTGAATTTTATCTATAGCTAACCTTCTAGTCTAGCTTGATATTCAGGAAGCAAGAAATTCTATAAGCAAGAAAATATAGAGAAGAGTAACATTTTTTTTAAATATCTAATATACACACAAATGTACTCATTATTGGTTGTCAAATTCATTTACGGAGAAAAATATGAGTGGGACCATTTAACATGCAGCTGATTGGTTAAGGGGATTTGTACCTTTCCCCAGGATAATACTTCGAACGAGAACGTATTTAGCGAATAGGTCACGTGGAATTTCCCATTTTAATTGTGTGAATAACTGAGATAAAAGAGTAATCACAAAAAAATATTTGCATGTCGAGCATGCTATATTGTAACGTGATATGGTACGTCTAAGTTATAAAGAGAACAAGAGGCTAATTTCTGGGGAAGAAGAAAGAAAAGAAAAAAATAAGAAGAAAAAAGGGCAGATATAGAATCTACAGGAGTGGACAGTTGACCTCTAAGTAACTTAGGCCAAGGCACTCGTGGGTCAGCCAATCACAGTTAATCAAAAATGACTACAAGAAACGGAAGTCCCAAAACTTCTGTGCAGGGTTAGAGCCACCAGAAACTGATATGGTCCTCCTTCCAACACTGGGTTAAAGTAAGGGGACGACACGGTATGAGGGAGTTGGTAAGAAGGTGTGACGAGGTAAAGGCAGAGAGTTGAACACCAGCCACAAAGATGTAAGGACAGACGAAAATTTACAAGCACCATTTTGGGGCCTGACACTAGATGAAAACCTGTGAAAACAAAACCAACGAGCAAACACGTAAGAACAACATGAAAATACAGAAAGAAAATTCAATTTCTGTGTGTGCTCTGTTTTCTTCTCCTGGCATGTTGTTTCTGTTTGCCTCGCTAACACGATCGACTCAACTTCCATACACTTTTTCTTCCTCCCGTTGACTACTTACAAATTGTAGTGGAGAACAAATCTTTGTGAAGTGAACTAAAATTCGTGCGTTCGTGATTTTATTTTGTAGAAAGGGACGCCTATTGGATTAATAGTGAAAAGAATAATGATGCTTAAATATACTAGAGATTTTCTGAAAGTCTTCGAATTTGAAGGCATATTTTTCCTTCTCAACGACAGGTTGTCTTATTTAGGCAAAACAATCAATTTGTTCATACTATTCATCAATTGTCATGCATTTCCGAAAGGCATTAGCGTGAAGTAAAACGCAACCAACTTCGTCTAGGTTTCGAACTCGGATAAGTGCTTCTTACGACGATAACCATTCCATCACCCCCGTCTCCTTGCAATCATTATTAATGCCTTATAAAATTAGTTGTTTATATCAATGTATTTTTGATACACAAATAGTATCTTTTTTGATTGCTATAATTTTATCGTCTGAACAGTTGCAACTTTTTCTCGGATTGAGCTGTATTTTTATTTCCTTACAATAAATATATTTTTACTTTCGGTTTCATTCTCTGCTCTGCTGAACCGGCAGTATTCTTTTACAGCATCTCTGCCTCTGTGTATGTCTCACAGTCTCTGTCTTTCTCCCCCCATCTCTCTCTCTCTCTATATATATATATATATATTTATTTATGTCAAAGAAGTCTGTCTCCATCCGGTGAGTGAACCTTGACTTTCGTGTTACGATAGAGAATAATTAAAGATGTAACAGTTTCTTCAAGGAGACCATAAGCTAGAAGTACTATCTTCCCTCTGTGTATGGGATCAAATATCTAGGAGAAATCTGCAAAAAGTGTTGCTTCAAGTTTTTTTGCACGAACTCTTTCGATGATAAGACTTATTGTTAATATTTGTGATGTTGGTGTTCGGTTTTTCCGAAAACCGTTCTGATTTTTTCTAAGAAATTCTCAATATCAGGTGTGATACGATCGAGAAAATAAAACTTAGCCCTATTGAAGTGTATTTCTGGGTGAATCTGAGGTCACCTTTCTTATTCCTCGGTCGATTTTGTGCTGTTTATATACGGCGTTGCAAAACGAAAGTCAAAGTTCGCCCACAGGACGAAGACAAAAACTACGACATTGTTGCTAGAAGTCTGCGAAGGGATACATTAGCAGTATATCTGTTTATGGTCTGCCTCGACCACGTACTAAGAACGTCGATAGATCTAATAAAATAATATTGTGATCATATCCTTGTCACGGTGCCCAATGTGGAGAGAATACTAGTTACAGTATTTGTTGTGGCAGTTTAATTTTTGACTACCATATTTACTTCGAACTGTTTGCTTTGTTAAGTCCTTCTGTGTCCACGCTGTGTTTGAAAGATCCATGAAGGCGGAGTGACATAATTTACCTGGATTTTCTTCTGACGGTCAGGTAATATGAGTTGCTAGGTTGTCTTGCAATTCAAAGAGTTAATAAAACTCGTTGTTAACAAATTGCAAAAATGGTTTTTATTGAAGTACGTTTGTGAGATAATAAATAACAAGCAAACAATGTTTGCTTTCCTGGCAAAAAGAAGATGAAAAAGTATTGAGAGATGAAGAGTGAGGATAAGGTGCGGTTAGTATGACACTAATGTCTCTAAAGTCAGGGACTTTGAATTTTTATAAAGCCTGTAGTTTATTTTGAGTTCCTTGGGTCTAGAATGAAAGGGATTCTTCTTTGGCAGTCTTGGGTTTCTTCTTGGTCTCTTTTCTCATCTTCTTAGCACTAATCCCGCCGAAACTATTACAGATGAAGACTATGCAGATGACATTGTGCTTCTTACAACTGCACCTAACCAAGCCGAATCCCTGCTGCATAACTTGGAACAAGCATTAAGTGGCACTGGCCTCCGTGAGAATATAGACAAAACAGAGTACATGTGTTTTAATCAAGAAAGAGCCACTCTAAATGGTAGAACTCTGAAATTACTCGATAAGTTCACGTATTGAAGCGGGAAAGGCTCATCTACTGAAAGTAACGAAAATATGCACCTAGCAAAAGCGTGGACTGCTATCGATAGGCTATTGATTGTATGGATGTCTGATCTATCCGATAAAACGGGATTTCTTTCAAGCAGCGGTTGTATCAATACGACCGTACGGATATCCCACATGGATGCTAACAAAATTTATTGAGACAAAACTAGATTGGAAGTGCACAAAAATGCTACGAGCTATAAAGAACGAATCCTGGAAGCAGCATCCCACGAAACAACATCTGTATGGCAACTTACCACACCTCTCTAAGACCATACAAATAAGACAAACAAAACATGCCGGTCACAGCTGGTGATGCAAGGACGAAATCGTAAGTGACGTTCTCCTATGGACCACTTCAAAAGGACGTTCCATTGCTGGTCTGCCAACAAGAATTTACTAATTGCTACTCTTTGCAGACACTAAATATAGTGTTGATGCACAGCCAGGAACGATAATCGTGACGAATGGAAGAGAGAGAGAGAGAGAGAGAGAGAGAGAGAGAGAGAGAGAGAGAGAGATTCAGGGAAATCCGACCTTGCAGCGCGACTTAATTATTATATTATATATACATTTATCAACTCTTGTTGATTGCACAGATTCCCTTTACTCTTTTGTTGTCCGTTCCTATCAATCATCGCTTTTAGAAGGTCCTTTAGAAGAGATGCTGCGTCCACAGAGAGCTGATGAATCTTAGCATTTGCGGTTTGGCCCAAACTAGTCTGTCCGCGGGCGAAAGTCTCTTTTGAGTTCGTCACTACTTCTTGTCCAAGTCTTATTTATCTTGGACGGTTGTTGAGAGGAGAGGCTAGTGTCCATTCAGCTGCTGTTCAAGATTTGTTCAAAACAGTACGTAGCAATCTTGCGAAGTACTCACCGGGCCTTTTTTTCAAATCAAGGAAGAGGGTTTGAAAGTTTTCGATCTTGTAAATCAAGACAGAGAGTTTTACTATAACCAGATTTTCTGCAGAGTTTAAATTTGTCTGAGTAAATTCAATCGAAATAGTCTTCTCACGGCTGAAGAAATTGCTTAACCACTTTATTCAAGCTATTCAAATTGTCAATGGCAATTGGAATTTCTTAGAAAGATACTTTAAAACTTAGTAATTTGTCCTCTATGATTTGACAAAAGCCAGCTCTAAAGTCAGATTAATCATCTTCGATTCTCTGCACACTTGTCTATTCATCCTGTAATTTTAAAACTGGTTAGGAACTGGCGATGGATATGCATATGTAGACGCTGAGAATGGCCAAGTGAATGTGACTACGCAAAAATGTAGCTCAATTCAACGCAGAGTTTTTTGTGTTTTATAGGATTGCATTGGTGTGGTGACTCTCAGGAGATACAGGTTAATGTTACAATTATATCGGGATTTAACCGACTTCTCAACAAGTCGACATATGACACAAAGCTGTTTAATAGCGGAAAGCCGCAAACAAATCAAGATCCATGCGCGGCTATACAGAAAACTGCTTGGTTCAGTGGACATTCCTCTTTTGGGGTACCTCAGGCGCAGAGCAATAAACGCAAATCTGCAAAGCAGGTATAGCCTGGGTGGGGCAGGTATCCTGAAACCAGGGATCAACTTTCAATTACCCATCCGGTAGGAATGCCCGATGGTCCTGCCTGTGGCAGACAGAAAGCTGTGATGTGGTGGTTGTTAAGCGAGACAGGTTAATGTTACAACAATATCAAATATCTATTATCAGGAATTATGGCGTTTAAAGTGTTGGTTTGCCGTTGAGGAAAACGAGGTTTATCAATGCCAAAAGGGCGCTGTTGCATGGAGCATATGTTAATGAATACGTTTTAATAAGAAAAAAGATAATTTGATATTTTTCAGAATTTAATTCAAGCATTACTAATGGTATGATCATGTTTATATTTTTCCACGTGTACAGAAACCACAAAGGGGAACATATGTTTGCACATATCTCTCCCTATATATATATATATATATATACATATCATCATCATCTTGTGTCATTAGCACAGATATCCCAGACTCTCGCTCGCCATACCTCCCTATCGTTCATCACTTTCGGCAGGTCTTCAGAGTTACACATAGCTGATATATGTAGGTTCGAACTGGTCGCCCTGCCTTTGCTCGTCCATGTGAAGGGGTCCACAGGGGTACATCACTTATGAGCTAAGCTTTTTCTTCCTGCTGTCAGTTCCACTCGCCAGTTTTCCTTTGAATTCTCGATAAACTTTTTACTTTGCTAGATATATATTTTTGGTTTCGTTATCTTTCTTTGAGGATGTATTGATCAATATTTAATCGCTCACCTGTTCCTCTGGTCCCCTTAGACCCTCTTTTCTGTTCCTTGCAGAACAGTCCGCGGTTCATTAACGAAGAGTTAAACTCCTCTCTTATTTGTGACGTTAGTATTTTCCACATTAACGGTAGGCACTTTCTGTAGTTGTCGCAGGCGTGTCCTTTTGGAGTTTTTTTCGATCAGGGTGGTCTTTCTTTTGGTAATCTATTTCTTTTAAGTATCTAATCATTTCCACAGCCCGTTTCTCGTGAATGGAAGTGATTTTTTTAAAAACCAGAATCCATGTATGCCATCATGTCCTGGTGTCTTCCATTTAGATTATTAATATCATTATTATTATTATCATTAGTTATAGTAGTAGTAGAAGTAGAGAACTTGGTTTGCCAAATTGAAATTCTTAGTGTTTCCCATCGAGCTAATGAATTTTGGAAAGCTAGGATACTATCTCGTTTCCCTCAACCAATGAGTTAATATTTGGAATCTTTAGTCATGGTAAGGCAACTAGTCGAGAAGAAGGAAAACTTTAAAATTAAACTAAATGCATTCTGCTCAAAAGTTGATCTTGCGGTGGACGATTTCGGTAAATTCATAGAAGCTGCAGTAGTAAACATAAAAACCCAAGTGCTTATTTCGAATTATAGCAGTATGCCCACCTCTATTTCAGTTGGCTTAAGCATAACGGAAGTTAAATGCAAGAAGATTGACACTGGTTTTTATTAAAAGAGATTATTGCAAAACAAAATATCAATCAAGATCCGTTACTGTTTTCTCAAACAATAGAAAATGTCAAACATCAAAGAGAAATAATGAATTTCAACCGCATTTATTTTGCATTTATTTCTCTGCATAAGTAGATATCGTCCCTCGGAATTACATCAACATTTTTTAATGATTTTTAATCTTTTATATTTGAAGACACAATAAAGAGAACTAAGCAAACTTTTCAACAAACTGTACCCGGAAATATGATGAAGTAGTGAACAGAGCTGATTGTAGGTTTCTTCCAATTGACTGACTCTGTAATGATGGATGAATAGCGTATGTAAATAAGCAACTAATGTGAAAGTAAGTCGAACCAGATTCGGAACTGATACATCAATATCAATATAAAGCAGAGATGCTGTTATATTTCCTCTGACAATGATTGATTACCTGCTAAGTTTAGATATCATGATTTAAGAGCAAAGTCAGATTATCTTTTCCTTTGTTTAAACCATACATTTAATAAGTAGATCTACAATGTTAATGGATTATCAGTATATGGGTTTTCATGCAAGGAAATATATGATTCTGTGACATAAGCAGTTTAGAAATATCCATAGTATCGTAAATATGCTGAACGAATGACATGTACTGATTTTTACTGAAGATAAGCTGAAGTTTTTGCAAAGTAAATATTTTTTCTCAACATCTGCTTTTTCTGTTGGTGTTGCTATGGTTACCTGTTGATTGTAAAATTTAGCTCATCTTTTTTACTCTTCCATATTTTATTTCTTCTGTGTATCTGACTCATTCCCTTCTCTACTAAGTGGGAGTGGAAGTTGTGAGGCGTTGTGACAAACATGCCGGACTGTAATATCATAGAAAGCGTGTTCGAACTCCATTCACTTTTTTACGTTCAGTTTCGGATTAATATCTTTGGGAAAGGTAAGAATCTCTTAATTTACCTTTAGCAATGAGTCAAGTAGTTCCACTTTTGTTCTTCAGCAACAATGTATTTGGCTGAGAATTTTTTTAATTTATTTATTGCGGACTTTTTGTCATCATCTTGGTAGTTTTTGTGTTGTTTCTTTCACTAAGTTTCGGTCAAATTTCATCTCATGCCTTCTTCAGGTGATTAACCGCGACCTAAGATACGAATGCTGAGTCTTGTAACCGTATCCCCAGTAATTACTGCCTTCCATAGTTGTTGTCTATTACTGGGGATACGGTTACAAGACTCAGCATTCCTATCCGAGGTCGCGGTTAATCACCCGAAGAAGGCATGAGATGAAATTTGTCCGAAACATAGTGAAAGACGAAACAACACAAAAACTACCAAGATGAGGACAAAAAGGCCGCGATAAATAAAAAAAAGTCTGCAATAAAAAAAAATTCTCAGACTAAGAAGCCTCATCTCAAAATGATTGCAATTAAAGACAATGTTATTGGCATCGTATAACCCGTGAAAGGTGATATACCATTAAAACAAATGAACTGAATGCAAATCACTTTTCTCAAATCTAATCTCAATGAAAATTCGAAATATTGAGCAAATGGCCTATACTAAACTCTTCCTTAAAAATCAGGCCAACGAGTAGACTGTGTTGCAGAACGTTTGTATCCCAGTACTTATGAGTACACATTTTATTTTTAAAGCGAGATTATATTAAAACTACACCTCTGAATACCAAGCAGGTTACTTAGAAATTAATGGGGGTCGCCAAATCACTCAGTTGTTCAGAACACCCTGTCATTGGGTTTAGAACACGCTGACTGCACATCCTGCTAAAAGATAAGACCTTTTCAACATAGGGCGTTAGAGGATTGTTGATTATATCTATCCCAGTGAGGTTGTAACTTTTAGGGTCCCATGTAGGGGTCAAATCGATATGTTTACAAAAGTTTTGTATTCAATAAAACAGTGAGCAATGTTAATATGAATGCACAATGAATACGATTTCCTCACAGCTAGTCTTGAATTATCCTTAAATAATTTGATATATCGCCAGAATCAATAATTCTCTTAATCGACCAATAGCCCTGAGAAATGTCTGAAAAGATACAAAACACCGACGACTGTTATGAACGGCTCTAGATGGAGTAATGATAGTTCATTTCTTCATTGTTTTTGTTGCCCACCCGACAAAGCAGCAGCTGTACAGAAACCTACCACCCATCACGAAAACTATCAAAGTTAGACAAACCAGACATGCAGGACATAGCTGGAGAATTAGAGAAGAGCTCATGTGATGTATTCCTTTGGACCCATTCACATGGCCGAGTAAAATCAGGGCAACTAGCACGAACCTACATACATCAGCTCTGTGAGGATACGGGGTGTCGCCCTGAGTACCTGCCGGAAGCGATGAACGATAGGGAGAGGTGGCGAGAGAAGGTCAGGGATATCCGTGATGATAACACGATGAGATGGGATGATGAGGAATTCTTCACTAAGCCATTACTCTTTTTTATCTTTCAAATGTAATATATTTTTCTAATTTTATGAGTTCCTTTATCAAAGTCATGCGATATTTTTCTAATATGTCTTTATCATAGTTCATATGATTTTCTAAATTAATCAAATGATACGACAAATTCCATTGTGTAGAATAACAATAGCACACACCTCCGGAAAGCGTCCAGCTGGCAGACAAAATAAAGCAGTGCCGTCCTCCTTACAATGCTAAACTAAAGCTGGTTTATATAATAAAATACTTTCACTTACTTCCAAGTAGCTAATGATGATCTATGCAATGGAATAGTCCACTTGTGCACAATGGTATGCCCCAAGGCACCATAAATAGTCCCGTTCTTCAATCGGGAATTGAGTTTCCTGTCTTCACGACTGATCGCGCTTAAATTATCTAAAATTAGCTAAGATATACCTAAAAGAACAGACAGAACACATACAAAATCAGATCGATAATATTAGAGACTCAGTTGAAGATAGACAATCAAGGATAGCATGGCAAACGATAAACGAAGTCAGCAGAAGGAAGAGCACTGCCAAAGTTAAACTGAAAGCTACTAGCCAACGAGATCAAATTCACATATATGAAACAACATTTCGAGAATTTACTCGGGAACACTCCCGAAGTCACTCATGAACCAATCACGAGAATTATAAGTAAGCAACTTGACATCAAACTAGGACCGTTTACTCAAGAAGAACTCGATTCAGTACTGAGTCACATTTTAAATAGAAAGGCAGCAGGGCTCGATGATATACCCCCAGAAGTATGGAAGACCAGAAAATTCGACGACATACTGCTCAGACACTGTAATGCCGTATATAATCAAAATCCTATATACAGATTGGTAAAGGGATGTATCCTCCCTAAAAAAAACTACCGAGGTATAACACTTACGTCCATAGTGGCCATGATATACAATGCCCTACTACGCAACCGCATATAACCCAAAATTGACAACATACTTAGGAAGAACCAAAACGGCTTTCGGAGAAATAGATCCCAAAATTTTTACTATCCGTAGAATTCTTGAAGGTGTACGCTCAAAAAACCAACAGGCAACAATAGTATTCGTTGACTTTACAAAGGCCTTTGACTCCATTCACAGAGGAAAGATGGAGCAAATTCTTCTCGCCTACGGCCTACCAAAAGATACTGTCGCAGCCACAATGATACCCTATAGAAACACCAAAGTGAAATTCCGTTCTCCGGATGGAGACACAGACTACTTCGACATAGTAGCAGGAGTACAACAAGGAGACACACTTATTTATCATCTGTATAGACTACGTACTTAGAACATCTATCGAGAAAATCAAAGAAAACGGTTTCAAGCTAACAAAAGAAAGAAACAGAAGGTACCCTACAAAAACAATTACCGACACCGACTACGCCGATGACATTGTGTTTCTGGCAAATGCACCCGCCCAAGCCGAAACCCTGCTACATAGTCTGGAACGAGCCACTGCAGGAGTCGGCCTCCATGTCAATGTACACCAGACAGAATACATGTGCTTTAATCAAACAGGCAAAATTTCTACACAAAACGGTAGCACTCTAAAACTAGTTGACAAGTTCACCTACCTAGGGAAAAGTGTCTCATCAACCGAGACAGATATCAATACGCGACTATCAAAGGCATGGACAGCTAACTATAGTATTTCGGTCATATGGAAGTCAGACCTGGCCGATAAAATGAAGCACAGTTTCTTCCAAGCAGCAATTGTATCGATACTGCTATATGGATGCACTACATGGACGTTAACTAAACGAATGGAGAAAAATCTCGACGGCAATTACACAAGAATGCTGCGAGCAATATTGAACAGTTCCCAGAGACAACACCCCACAACGCAGCAGATATACAGCCACCTTCTACCCATCACGAAAACTATCAAAATTAGACGAACCAAACACGCAGGACACTGCTAGAGGAGTAGGGACCAGCTTGTGAGTGATGGACGAGCAAAGGCAGGACATCCAGTTCGAACCTACATACAACAGCTCTGTGCCGATACGGGATGTAGCCCTGAGGATCTACCGAAAGCAATGGACGATAGAGAGGTGTGTCGAGAGACTGTCAGGAATATCCATGCTGATAGCGCGACATGATGATGATGAAAACATTTTTAGATTTTACTTAGGTTATTATTCTCATCCCTGTCTTATACACTCTTTTCGCTTTTTCCCTTCTATTTCCTGTCTATCTTTCAGTATAATTTTCTCTCCAAATTAAAGATGCTTTCCTTCTTGTCTTCTTATATACATACATTCTGACTACGCTAAAAATGATCGTTGTGCATACCCCAGGACTGACAATTTGACGTAACCCATACGAAATTGTGAATGTTGACATTTTAGAACGGTAATTTTAATTCCCTACCTCCAGGTGTTTTGAATAATCTGGCATTGCATAGTGACACCAGACACATAATATGACAGGGAATATGGAATCATGGAGATATGATTAATGTCATGACTGCACTAGCAAACATGTTTCGTGGTCAGAGCTCTAACGTTTACTGACACAACCAACGACCGTTACCAGACCTCCATTCTTTGGTCTCTGTGTATTCTTTGTAATGACTGGTTCCAGTAAAAATTCAGGAAGAATAAAACGGAGCAAGATGTACGAATTGCTTTCAAAAGCGAAGCCAATAAGCCACGGAAGACATTGAAAGAGAAGGTTGGTAATGGAATATCGAAGACTGTTAGAAAAGAATATCTAAAAAGAAAAAGAATGTTGAAAAGTGGAAAGGTGAGCACAGGATAAAAGATAGAAAGAAAAAAAAAAGATTGGAATTGATAAGGATTCTGTCAACAAAATGAAAGAATAATAACAGAATAAGACTAATTTGCGTATAGAAACATATCAAAATATAGGAATATAATCTAAAGGTAGATAGTGCAAGAAAATTGAAAAAAAGCATCATCAAGATGAAGAAAAAGCAGAAGTTACATGGTGCTTTCAATAAGTTTCCAGCCTTTTTTGTACAGGCATTTAAAATTGGCGTAGACTCTTGAAAATTCAGTATCTTATTGCTATACATCTTATGACATGACTGACCAATTTTTATGATTTCAAATTCAAATGAACAGCTACAGCAGGAATAGGAATACACCCTACTAAAGCCTGATTCTCACAGCTGGTGAATTTAAAAAATGCAATCTGGACACTTTAGAAGAACGACATGCAATAAAATTTTGTTTTAAATTTGGAAACAATGCCACAGAAAGGTATGTAATGCTTCATACTGCTTTTGAATGATCTTGCATGAATCGAACATCAGTTTTGAGTGGCATAAGAGATTCGAGGAAGGCAGGGAGTCTGTGAGGGATGATGAAAGGTGTGGGAGGAGTAAGGGAGTCAATACACCAGCGTTGATTGGCCAAAGGGTTAGGGTTAGGGTTAATATATTGAGGTTTTAAGGGAGTTCAGGGAAGAGATTCCGTTGGAAGAGGCCAGAAGCACTCTTCAAATCGGGTCAGTGACATTTCCATCAGGACAATGCACCAGTCCACAACTCCATCCTTGTCATAGACTATTTGACCAAGATGGGCATCAAGACATTTCCTCACAATCCCTATTGTCCAGACCTTGCTCCCTGTGACTTTTGGTCATTCCCTAAGCTCAGAGGCTGACATCATGAGACAATTGCGGAATGAAAGAGGCGGTGACGTCGGTCATTGACACGCTCACACAAGAGGACGTCCATGGGGCCTTCCAAATATTTTTGGAACGGTACACCAAGTGCATTGCAGCCAGAGGAGAATACTTCGAAGGGGACTAGAGTTTCATATATGTACTATCAATAAAAGTGCTCATAAGAAAAAAGTCTGGAAACTTATTTAATTATAATCGTATATCATAAATTGGGAAGAGTCCTTTCATCAGTTCTCTATAAACGGTCAGCTAACTTGATTTGAAACTACTCAGTTAAGTATACATACTAATTGTGCCCATGCCAAATATTTACCCACAAAAATTGTTCCTAACGGACACAACTCTTGTTTTAACGCTTTTTTTCTTTGTTATATTATAAGTGGAATTACAGAAATTCAAATTGTCTTATTCATTTATGAGCTAAATCAAGATTTCATTAATTTTTTTTACTGAGGGGATGGCAAAGTATAATATTTGTTTGTTCTGCCTAGGACCAGTATTGAAACACATAAATCAGTGATTTACCTTAGTATCTGTCGAGGCATCAACACTTTATTATATAAGTTTCTTAGCTGCGATTATGCCTTCATTTAAATTTCATGATTAAAATTATAAGATACTGTCTCGATATATTTGATCACACTGCTCATAAAAATATAATCAACATTTTTATTCGAATTCTTTAATAAACATTTGTTTCTTCAGAAAAATCTATCCCGTCAGTATTCAAACAATATCCAGTATTGAAATATTGTTTGTATAATTATGAATTATCCAATCAACCGATTTATTTCACTCTGTGGTCAAAATTATTCAAATCTGCCTCAAAAGCGACCCTACTCATTAATATGATAATGATTTATCAATGAAACAAGAAACTAAAAGAAATTAATGTCCTGGAAGATTGATATAATAATAAAAAAAACAACATTGATTTGATCTCTTTAGCTCAAAGGATGCATTTTTTACTGGACGTGTTCCAAATGACTGCCATTTTGATCATCTCAGTAATAAATCATTGTAGTATTAATGGGTTGCATTCATTTTGAGACACCCGGTATATATATATATATATATATATATATATATATATATATATATATATATATATATATATTGATTCATTATTGAATTCCATTTAGGATTTCCTAGTTATCTTTATGTCAAGAGGGATTGACATGTTTTAGTTTTTGTGTCAATAGTTAAAGTAGTATAGATGTCCGGATAAAAACATGAAAAGAAAGTTTAAGGAAAATACCTTTTGTTTTATACAATTGGGAATGTCCAGTTAGATTGCTGAGTTGGAAAGGAATCACAGAAACAGCTCAGCGTGAATTGAGAGGCTTGAAGCTTAATCCCTCACTGCAGACTTTCCGGGCCTTTCTAGGTTATCATGTAAAAGGATGACAAATTAATTTTTCTTCATTCCTGTAATTGTAGTTGATCTAGTTGATTATCAGAAACCCATTAAGTGAGGCGTCTTAGATATACTATATGATTTACATCTGATTAAACGGTGATGATTGATTTGGTTGGGTTTAATGGCATCTTAACCATTTTTGGTTATTTAATGCCAAATCCTGTTTTTACATTAAATATCTGATTTGTTTTTACATTAAATATTTGATTTGTAAACGAATTTTTTGGATAAAGACAGTTAAAAGATCTAGTTCTATTTCTAACAATTCAATTTAGCATCAGTCAACAAATTTAAAGGGTTCTAAGTTATGCTACGTTTCACTAACAATTTAAGTAAACATCGACTATTTGTTTGAAGGTACTCAAATGATCAAAAAGTTCTATTTTGAACAATTCAATTTATCATAAGTCATTTGTTTATACTCAGATTAAATGTCAAACAATTCTATTTGACTCATAGACATGTCCAATCAGGTGCTACCCCCCAGGCCAGATGAACCGGGGAGCGATGGCAATAAAGGTGTTCCCGCCTTTCCCAAAGCTTCAGCATTATTAGAGCCTCACCATCAGACTGTTTTCATCACTTGTTGGAGGGGGTCTTATCCTTCTTGCAGAGATTCTGTCAGTGTATTCTTTAGTCCCCACCAACTGTGTTAATGGCGATGATGTAATAATTCAAATTGTCCACCTCCTTCCGTAACCCATACAAGAATAATCTTCTAGAATTTAGGTCCTGGCAAATTTCTGGGCAATATTTACACAATTTAATGCATTCCATTAATAATGAAAATTAATAAAAGAGGGGGTCGCCGTGGTGTAATGCCTTTTTTGCTGAATCTTGAACGAAGTCAGTTCGAACACCAGTTGTGCTATATCGTTAACTTTTGGGCTAATATACTTGGGAAGTGTAAGAACCCCCTTATTCCCCCAGCTATTAAATAAACCACGAAGGTTGACATTACCATAAACAAAGAAACCGAAGGAAGACCTGGAGGTATATTTGTACATATATTGTACTCATCAATTTTTTTTTAAATATCTAGGCATTGCCGTAATAATGATTGTCAAATAAATTCTCTGTAAATGACTTGACATTTCTGGTATTGACTACTAAACGCTATTATCTCGGTTGAGAACTGATTTAATAGCAAACATAAATGTCATCATAAATTTCAAGGAAATTATACGTGGGTATCAGGTATAAACCCCTTTTTACTGTAGGTAGTTGCTTGATTAATTCTGTAGATTTTGAAGTAGTTTCCAAAAATATCCAGGAATAGAAGACCAAAAGAGTACTTAAAATATTGGCTTTTTTTATAATAAGGTTCTATTCTCTTAATAAAGAGTCCTGATAAATGTTCATAAAACTAGTTGCCATACACGAAAAATAAGAATTTAATGAATTATATTATACAAATAAGGGGAATAAATATAAACTTTATCCTATGATTTAAAGAACGCAGACGTAAACGCATTCATACGTGTATGTGTGTGTGTGAGTGTGTGTGTGTGTGTGTCTGTGTATATGTGTGTGTGTGTTATATAAAGGTAGAATCACATTTCAATTTAAATATGCATATGTACATTATATATGTATTATATTCGTCGAAAAGTGATCAAATACAACCTGAAGAGTATATATATATATATATATATATATATATATATATATATATATTTGTAATATCCACTCAGCGTCCGAAGACAGTGGGAGTGGATTATTTTTGTAATTCCACCATACATATATATATATATATATATATATATATATATATATATATATATATATATATATATATATATATATACATTATAACAGTGTTTGTTGTCACTAAATAAATTTGTAGGTTTGTGTCCAACCAAATGCAATATAATATGGAGAGTACTCAATATCTACGATAGAGCTATTACATAATAATAATTATGAATAAATATATATTAGATATATATATTTAATTCATGCAATTTAGACTACGACCCATGGGTTTCATGGAGTTTTTTTTTGCAAAAAACTCCATGAAACCCAGGTTTCGCAATCTAAATTCAATGGTTTATATATATATATATATATATATATATATATATATATATATATATATATCATCATCATCATCATATCGTGCTGGCAGCACGGATATCCCTGACCCTCTCTCGCCACTCCTCCCTATCGTTCATCGCCCTAGGTAGGTCTTCAGGACAACATCCTGTATCCTCACATAGCTGCTGAATGTACGTTCGAGCTGGTCGTCCTGCTTTTGCGCGGCTATGTGTGGGGATCCATAAGAGTACGTCTCTTATGAGTTCATCTCTGCTTCTCCAGCAGAATTTCAAGAAAAAAATCAATATTCGGTCACATTCGGATTATAAATTTATTTCCATTCCATCCTGTTGAATAATATAATTGTCCTGACAGAATTAGTCCCTACTCCGGATTACTGGATTTCTTCCAGGCAGTGGTCGTGTCGATACTGCTGTATGGATGCACTACTTGGACGCTAACAAAATGGCTGGAGAAGAAGCTAGACGGAAATTACACAAGAATGTTCAGAGCAATATTGAATAAGTCCTAGCGACAACACCCCACAAAACACCAACTATACGGCCATCTGCCTCCTATCACGAAAACTATCCGAGTTAAACAAACAAGACACGCAGGACACAGCTGGAGAAGCAGAGGCGAGCTCATAAGTGATGTATTCCTATGGACCCCCACATATGGCCGAGCAAAAGCAGGACGACCAGCTAGAACATGCATACAGAAGCTATGTGAGGATACAGGATGTAGCCCTGAAGACCTGCTTGAGGCGATGAACGATTGGAAAAGTGGCGAGAAGGGTCAGGGATATCCGTGCTAGCGGCACGACATGATGATGATGATGATGATGGTGTGTGTGTGTGTGTATGTGTATAGTGTGTGTGTTAATATTATAATGATTTATTACAGAGATGATCAAAATGGGCGATCATCTGGAACGCAGTCCAGTAAAAAGGGCATCCTTTGAGCTAGAGACATCAAATCAATGTTTTTTAATTGTTATTAAACCAGCTTTCAGGACATGCATGTTTTTTTAGTTTCTTGTCTCCGTAACAATTCATTATCATATCACTGGTGAGCGTCTCTTTTAAGTAAGCAGGGAAGCAAAATATTTTCCTCTCTTGTCTAAGGTATAGTGATCAAAGATTAATAGTTGTTATAGTATATTGATTTTCAATTTGAAAGAAAAAAAACACAACATTATTATTAGAAGAATATTAGCAATCGCATGAGTCCTATGTATATTGAGAAACCCAATATATATATATATATATATATATATATATATATATATAGTATATATATATATATATATATATATCGAGGTTTCATCAAAAGATTTCTTTTTTTATAATAATATGAAAACTATAATCTTATAGACTGATATCCACTCTCGATTAATTAAGATATATTTTTTCACAATGTTTAGTTAATTTCAGTATATATATATTATATGATAATATATATATTATATATATATATATATATATATAAAGGGATTTCATTATTATTGTGCTTCCCACAACTCCAAGTTTCACGTGGAGTTGATATGCACGATCATCAAATGGATAACACTATTAATTTTTGCCTTTTTGAATGCATGAAACAAAGGAAGGTGGGGAATAATGAATTAATGATACTAAAAACAAAGCAAAACAAACAGAAAACAATAAATGAATAACCCTTTCCTTCTGTTCCAGCTACCCGTCCTGTGTCTCTTTCCTTTTTTCTATTTTAAGTACAATCTTTTGGAGTGTATATGCTATTAAGGCTTATATATATATATTATATGATATATATATATATATTATATATATATATATATATATATAAACACACATATATATATATTATGATAATATATAATCATAACACACACACACACACACACACACACACACACATATATATATATATAATATATATATATATATATATATATATATATATATATATTTGGTTTAAAAGCAAGAATTTAGAAATAGTATTCCATTTGCCTAATAGATCTCTTTCGCATATTCACGCTCTTCAGATGGAATTACGAGCTAGAATAAGGGAAATAGAACAATTATGGAAATGGAATACTATTGCTAAATTTCTTGTTTTTTCAACCAAAATATATATTTTGCTCTGCAGGTTTATTTTGTATCATATAACCGAGCAGTGAGCACTCCTTCTTTGGATATTTACAGTCATTTTCTTCTTGATATATATATATATATATGTATAGAGAGAGAGAGAGAGAAAGCTTACTTTTTGATGACATTTTCTGAAGACATACTTTGAAAATATCACACTCTTTCTGTTTGAACACCTGAAAACTAAAAGATATTTACCAATGTAATGCACTGAATACTTTACGCCGGAAGAGCCCATATAGAAAAGTGTACCGCCCACTTGGAAGATTCTAATTACTACTGACAACAAAACATTTCTATTGAGCTATTAACAATGCATTGCCAGAAAGAGCTGCTAGTTACCCATTTTCTTTCTTCTTGCCAACTTATAGTCTTCTCTATTTGATAAAAGAAAAAAAATGAAATCATCCATATTCTCACTGCTGAATTGGTCCCGAAAAATGAAAACTATAAATTGAGCCTACTTTTACTTGGGTCAATCAGCTTTCCTCCCCTCTCTCTTTTACTCATACACTGTACAGGCATGCGCGTGTAATAAGCTAACATTTTGTATTGATATTTAGAGACAAAGTAATATACTTATTATATTGCTTTGTTCTGAGAAAATTATATCAGCGGTTCCCAAAATCGTATAGAGGAATAAGATCTGAAGTATTTGAGAAGAAGGCGTATGTCTTAAAGAAAAAGGTGCAACCTTGAAAAATAAAACAGAGGTGTGAAGATAACAATTGTAATTAGAAGCTGAAGCCTCTAAACCCAAAAGCAGAAAGTAGACAAGAGTAGCATCAATCCAAATGAATAAAAAAAAAAAGAAGAATAAAATAAAATAAAATAAAATAAATAGATAAATAAAAATACATTTTCTCAGCGGAGGCCATGAAATTCAGTGTATTTGTTAAGAATAGGTACTTTAATAAGAATAGTATTTTAATAATAATGATGAATAATGTTTAGTCGCTAATCTCCCAATATGACGCGATAATGTTTAGTCGCTAATCTCCCAATATGACGCGATATATATATATGGGGGTGGGGTGTGAGTTTGAATATCGTTGACCCAGAGTCAACGGTGCATTATGACTGTCAGTTTTTCATTCGACGAATAGGCTTCCGGGTGGTGGGTATACTATTGTGAGGGGCATGATAGTAAGGGTAATCTAGTTTATGATACATTCTTAGAAGGGCAGTCCAATTATGTGATAATTCATTCTATTGAGTTTAGTTACATTGTATTACTTCTTGTTTTTTTATACCAGCTGATGGTCTTTCACTGGAGTCCGAATGACAGCAAGTCCTTTCAAGTCGCCAGAACATTGCCTAGTATTCTAGCCAACCTCAGTAATACTGTAGTTTGAATGACCTTGGCCCATCCTCTAATATTCAGCTATTCCAACCCCCTTACCAACCTTTATGGGTCGTTCAAAACGCACCAGTTACAATTGGTAATGTCGTCACCTTCATTTTCAACAACCTTTTTACTTCTCTAGCAAGAGTTTATCTCTCTTTTTCTTTTCTTGAATTTTCTTCTGTGGTCAGGCCAGACGATTAAATCCAACATTCGGCACATTTTTTTAATTCATTTTTTTTTTAACTCTTACTAGGTTTGGTCTTCTGGCCAGGATTATGTGATGCAATTGCATCTCAAAATTCTTGGATAGTGTGTGCATCCCATTCTCCAGGACATATTCTGGCTTGAGCATATACCATTTGGTAGTATGGTTCCCAGTGGAACACTTTTCTCGCCCTTTCGTGATTAGTTTTGTACTCTTTTGTGCCTATATACAGCTTTCGGTTGTTTGGTTGGGATTGGTTTTTGGGTTTCATGGCATATCAACCTTTGTAGGTTATTTAATTGAAAATACATTTTTAAACAAATAATGACTTCTATTTAAAACAATTCAGTTTAGCATGAGTACACGGTTTCACTGTAAAAAAAATTCTATTTCAAGCTATTCAGTTTATTCAAACAGTTATAATTCAAACAATTCAGTTTAGTATAAATATAGATTTGGTTTACACACAGTTAAATATCAAAACATTTCTATTCTAAACAACTCTGTTTAGCGTAACTACAGTTTCAATGTCAAAAAATAGTCATACCTCAAACAATTCAGTTTTGCATGCAAAAACAGTTCCATTTAAAAACAAATTCAGTTTAGCATAAGTACGCACTTAAGTTCTATTTGCCCCATAGATAGGACCCTATCAGGTGCTACCATCCGAGCCAGAGTGGACCTGGGAGCGATGGCAATAAAGGGCTACTCTGCATTCCCCAAAGTTCCAGCATCATTGGAATTGCACCATAAGATTATTTAAAGTAATAACAGGACACTTGTTGGGGGGTGGTCTTACCCCTTTGCAGAGGTGCAGTCGGTATATTCTACAGTCCCAGCGGACTTGGCAATATACTACTTTCAGTTATTATTATTTACTCATTAGACTTTTTCACATCAGTTTTAGCTGATGGTATTTCACTGGAGTTTGAGTGACAGCAAATCTCCTCTCCAGGACACTTTGCAATATTCTGGCCGTTCTCAATGATGCAGTAGTTTGGATGGTCTCCACTCGTCCTCCAACTTCCAAGTCCTCCAGTCCCTTTAATAATCCTTTAGTGACTGTACCGAAAACACCAATCACAATTGGTATAACTGTCACCGTTCTTGTTCCCTAGTCTTTTCAATTCCCAAGCAAGTTCGAGGTACTTATCTTTCTTTTCACGTTTTTTTAGTTTTATTCTGTTGTAAGCCGGGACAGCAAAGTCGATAATTTTGCAAATTCTCTTTTTTTTTTTTTGGTTGATTAATATTATGTCTGGTCTTCTGGCCAAGATAAGGGGATCCGTCTGTTTGACAAAGTCCCATAGGATTTTATGCGTCATTTTTTAGGATAGATGCTGGGTTGGGAATATACCATTTGTTCATATGGTCAAATCTAAATTTCTTGCACATCTCAACTTGCTGACCCAGTCGTGTCTAGTCTTATACTCCTTCTGGGCTAATTTCCTTATTCGCTTATTATGTGATTGATGGTTTAATCTCTTTCACCGCAGAGTCTATATTTGAAATTTTGTAGCGTCTTATCTGTTTTCACTTTGATATGATTGGTTGTTATGCCGTTGTTTTGTGCTGCTATTAGGATAGATTCCGTTTGTCTCTTAAAATTTCCTTTACTTAGCAACGTTAAAGTTTTCTCGTGTGATATGTTGTTTATTAGCCATTTAAAACGACCATAGAGTTGTTTTTCTTCCCATTTTTGTTTCCAAGTTATTGTCATTCTGTTGTCTATCGTGTTGTCAGTATCGTTTCTGATGGCTGTAATCAGTCGTCTTTCATGTTTTTTTTTAAGTCAGTAAGTTCGATTAGTCTTTGGAATCGGTAATTTTCAGGCTGCATTGCAGGAATCTTTTCTCATCCATCTAGTATCAACACAAAGCTTATTCAGGTAATTCTGATTACCGCATAGCACTAATATGTATATGTGTTGGAGTTCACTAGGAAACGTCTCTAGTATTTTTATCATTAATTTTCCAGTTGTGGCCTTCAAGTCTTGTTCGTCGTGGTTTGTATAGCATTTTTTTTATACGGTGCTGTTTTCAGGATTTGTTCATAACAGTACGCAGCGTCGTTATGTATTTCCGAAATACCTTTTTCTATAGACGTTTCTTTAACAATAGAGGGGGTGTCCTCGTCGTGTAATGGTTAAAGCGATGGACTGCATAATCGTAGTAAGCGAGTTCGTATTCCAGTCGCGTTATTACGTTCACTTTCGGCGAATACCCTTGGGAAAGGTATTAACCCCCTTATCCTCCCAGCTATGGGTTAAAGAGTATCACTACTATTCTTCTAGGAGAATGGCCTTGGCATTAAATAACATACAAAGGTTGATATGCCATTAAACAAAGAAACTAAAATAAACCATCTTTAACAATATTACTTACATCGCTTGGAAGAATTCTCGTCTTGTTCAATTAGAAATATCAGATTTCTATACGAACGATAAAAATCAGATGCAATATATACGAGGAATACTCCAAACAGCAGAATTTGACACACGTGTTTTACATGTTGCCTTTAATTGTTGAAATTATGTTAGGTCAGTATGCCATTCGGAGTGGTTATTGATTGACTGATTTACCTAGCATTTAAATGCATTTTTGGCAATTTACATGAGGTTGATTGAAAGAAAACACAAGAGACGAAAAATAACAACACCTTTTCTTCTTGTTAGAAAAAAAATACCATTGAAACTAATTTTTCGAGATGTTTTTGGGGAAGAGATGTATGTAAAACACAAGAATAGAAGAAATAATTACGTTTCAAACGTAATGAGAGAGAGAGAGAGAGAGAGACAGAGACAGAGACAGAGGTGGAAGTTCTGTTGTATTTTGGTTTTATTTAGAAAGGTTCGGCTGAAACTATTTTGAGGTAAAATACTGGCTTGAAAACGTTAAACATACTAAGAAATCGATATCTGATTATTGGTCTGTTATTTGAAAGGTGTGGTTTGTTTAAACACATTCAATGCATTGTTCACTCAAAGAGGAAAATGTCACATTCGCTTGAAAGTGGGCTACGATTTGATCTAACAAATTAAAAATATCCCAATTTCATTAAAAATTTGTGACCGAGGCTAAATAAATAACGTTTTTTTTTTTGCTACGCAATCTTATATATATTTCTTTCTTATATATATATATATATATATATATATATATATATATATATATATATATATATATATATATATATAATGTTATTTTACCTCGAAACCAAAGTTATTTCCAGTGAAATGATATACTATCCAAACGGATATTATTATGTGTTATTTATTATCAAAGACAGCAGCATTAGAATTCTGTAAGAGGTATATGAAACCTACCATGACAAAACTAATTACACCACAAAAAATACTGAGTCTAACGTAAAATTGGGTGGGTTTCGATCCCAGGTTTAAGCGTCCGACATGTCTAGCCACACTGAAGAGTTGTGATACAACGAAACAGTCTGTCTCTGAGTGACAATATACATATATATATATATATATAAAGAGAGAGAGAGAGAGAGAGAGAGAGAGAGAGAGAGAGAGAGAGAGAGAGAAGTGTGTGTGTGTGTGTGTGTTTGTGTATTTGTGTGGGTGTGTTTCTGTGTGTGCGTGCACGTGTGTATGTGTACAATTTTGTTTTTAGTTACAGAGGTTTAATGCTTAAAATATTGTTACTAGACAATCGTTAAAAATACCGTTTGGAATATTTAATGTTCGACTAAATATAATAAGATGCTGATATTTTTATACTTTTGTTTTAGAAGAAAAATAACTTCCTATACCAATTGCTAGAATTGCACTTATTTATAAGTGTGTATACTTTTTTTACAGAATTAAGAACGTACACTAAGTACGGGTTAGTCTTGACTCAAATATAACAGAAATAAAACGGATTATCCTTTCCAGTCATCTGTTGTGTATTAAGGAAATAATGGAATAAATAAGGCAGCAACACGAATTTGATCGATTTTCTATGAGATTGCGCGTAATACGAAATGGTGGAAACAGAAGAATCCAATATTCAATAAGAAACAGACATTCGGAAATGGGTGGAGGAAATAAAAATCGACAGAATGGATGAGGAAATAGCTGAAAGGTTACTCCAGTCAGATGGTCGACTTTAACTCAAAAGCTGGATAGATAATATACATCTTAAAGATATCTATCAATGCAATAATTTAAGCATGCATTCATAAAAATTAACATGAATAATCTGAGTTCCATGGGGTAAGTGTTATTTATTCGCCCTGTATTCAGCTTTTAATATTTTTCTAAGAGAAAGTTATCTAAATTAATAATTAAAAATATTTTTTTTGCCTGTCCCTAATGAAGAGTCAGATGGAGTACTCATTCAAGCATGATATATAATGGACCAAACTGTTCAGTTTAAAGGCAAAACATTTGGAATTACTAAAATTTATTAATATTGGTGAGGGCAACAGTATCTATTTTAACAACCCCTCCGTCACGAGAATGATGTGACAATAGGTAAGTTTTAAAGCGGAGTACAACTGGTTTGAATAAATAGTTTTCCTTCTTGACTGGTTGCCTAACCAAGGCCAAAAAGCCCAGTATTCCTTCTTATTTACTCATAGTTCAAGAGAGAAAAGATGGATTTATGCGTTTTCCTAGAAGATTAACTCGATGCTTTTATTTTATTTTATTTACTCCGATGAAAAGCGTTACGCTTCTGTAGAACAAGCTACATTTTTTGGAGAAGCTTATAACAGAAGGTTTTTATGTCATTTCTAACTACACTCCTTAAATTTTGAAGATGGAGCTTTCTGTCTCCTACAAAAGTTTTCCTTTCCATGTTTAGGAAACCAGTCTACACAAAATTTATGTAAGAAGCAATTAATTTAATATTAGGTGTCTTAATTTACATGGGACCCATGTCATCGCTTATAACTACTTAGAACAATGTTATGTTCTTTTTCCTTTCAGATTTGAAACAACTATTAATCCTCGATCACAACACCTTGGAGAAGAGGAAAAATATTTTACGTCGCTACTTATTTGCAGACAAAATCATTCAAAACTGTCTCAAAATAGACGCAACCAATTATTATGATAATGATTTATTACTGAGACAAGAAACTCATAAAAAGATTGCATGATCTAAAACCAATATGATAACAAATAAAAAGTATTGATTTGACGTCTCAAGCTCAAAGTATCCCTTTTTGACCGGAGGTATTCCAAATGACAGCCATTGCACTTATCTCTGTAATATGTCATTATCATATTAATGAGTTGCAACTATTTTGGGATACACTTTTATGTATACTAATCAGCCCTTTATTAGTAAATCATTTTTAGATAATGCATGCATTTTAGAGGAAGAATTTATACGGATTTGGGATGTGAAATTACTGTAACAGTTGAATGAAATTAAACGAGTGAGCAGAGTTCAAACCCTGAACGAGGCCGTTTGCATTTCACGTCAGGTTAATGTTCTTAGGAAAGGAATGAATCTGTTTTTCTCCCCTCACACTCACCATGGGTAAATAGGAAATATTTATTTTCTTTAGCCCTGCTGAGGCAACTACTCTAGGAGAAGGAAAACCATGTATAACTTCGATAAAGAATGGTGTTGTTTCACGTCCTGCGGATTGGTTGCATAAATACATACGAATTTGTCTACTTGATAATTCAGATAGCACCATATTTCTCCTCTCCCATAGAAAAATCGCAAATACAATGTCAAATGCTAATATAAAAGACTGTAAATACCTCCTTACTTTATAGACAGACAGACGCTGGATAATACTCCCATCTCACAAATCATATTCTATTTTTTCTTTTTCGTAGTTAGCGAAGCTTTTATGATTCTAGATGTCCCGGTAATTAGTTAAGAACCATTGCAGTACTGTCAAGACTTCCTCACTTTATAGACAGACAGACGCAGCCTCATACTCCCGTCTCTCTAATTATATTCTATTTGGTCATTTTCGTAGTTAGCGAAGCTTCTTTGATTCAAGATGTCCCGGTAATTAGTTAAGAACCATTGCAGTACTGTCAAGATTTCCTCACTTTATAGACAGACAGACGCAGCCTCATACTCCCAACTCTCTAATTATATTCTCTTTGTTCTTTTTCGTACTTAGCGAAGCTTCTTTGATTCAAGATGTCCCGGTAATTAGTTAAGAACCATTGTAGTACTGTCAAGATTTCCTCACTTTATAGACAGACAGACAGACAGACGGAGCCTAATACTCTCATCTATCAAATTATATTCTATTTGTTCTTTTACTTTGCTCCGGTAATTAGTTAGGAACCATTGCAGTCGCAGCCCTAGACGATACTGATGCTTCTCTTTAGGAAGGATCTTAGCATTCTAATTAGTATAACATTGTAATCACAGTTATATCTGTAATTTCGATGATCAAAATTAACGTTCAATCCAAATAAAACGTGTAGAGTAATGAGTGCACATCTCCACCTGTAAAAATGTTGACTGGATGTGAAAAGGCTCAGTCAGTCAGTTGTAACCACCAGAGAACAAGGAACAATTAAATTTTGTTTGTGAAACCATTTCTTTTTAGATGAGGACTAAGATTTTGTAATCTATTTATCAACACATGACAAACCACTTCATGCTCACCTGATTTGAAAGTGGTCTAAAGGAAATTTGAAACATTGTAAGGGAATGTTGTGTCGTGGTTAGGTAGAAATACACAGTGAAATAGATTTAGCTAGTTATTAACTCAAGTGGTACAGTCCAACATTCATTAAAAGTCTCGCGCTGTGGGTGTTATGTCCGAAGTTGGTCTTACTATTGACCGTAATCTGGCAGAACCCTCCTGCTTAAGAAACACGACGTCTTTTATACCTCTTCGATACCGGATGTCACGTAGTACGCGTAACTATACAACAGGGAGTGGTATTTTTGTTTGACTATGTGTCTGGCTTTTCTCTTTTCTCAAATTTGCCGTTGCCTCTAAATTTTGTCTTTGTGTCAAGCAGCTTTCATCAAGACCCAGTAGCACCATAGCAACCAACAAAATAAACATTCATTTCCAATTAGAAAACGAATTACTTTATTTTCAGAGTGAATGTAAAATGTATTGCTTTAATTAAAGTCTTTACCATAATATTCTGTTTTCGCTTGTTGTCTTTTACAAATAAGCATAACGAGAATTTTTATCAGTCTAAATGATGCAGATTGTTTAATTTTTCATCGCTATTGTTGATAGCAAAAATACTAATGAGTTTCTGTGTAATTTTAACTGACCAGCTATGCACAATACAATTTTCCGCTTACAATACAAGCTGTGCATCCATTTATCTAAAAATCCACTATAATTTTAAAATCCTTCTGTTCTTCTATCACTCTATTGAAGTATATCGTAGATCAAATTCTACGAATAGTATTGATAGACAGCAGTACCTATTCAGATTTCTATTGACCGTTTCCTTTTAATGTAGTTCTGTTTTCGGTCAAAGAAAGCATTTAAATATATCTTTGTTGACTTTCAATATCTTAACAAAGTAAATAATGCCTTTCAATCTCTTCCTCAGAAAGCCTGATGCTATGAACCTTTCATTCCTCTAAGATAATGAATATATCTACCCCGCACGCATTAATATATAAATTATCGAGCAAAAAATTCATCTATTAATAACTGATGCTTTAAAAGTTCACCTTACCCAAGAGAAGTTCACAGTTTAGTTTTAGTCAGATATAGAATTTCGAATACTGATGGTAAATATATTTGGTATTTACTTGTTGCCCCAGGACTTGATATTTCGGATAATGATGTTAAGTATAGTTTCTAAAGAAGATCATTTGGTCTTAGATGGGTGTTATACTACTTTTTCTTTGTGTAGGGTACTGCTCATTATGACTATTGAAAAATAATCATTATAAGTATTCTAAGATGCCAGAATAATCGATTTTTGTCTAATAATGCAGGGTTCATGAAGGATTTTGCGATAGTAATGAAATTTAACTGAGACTGGCAGTTCTTTCATAATATGAGTTCACCTAGTTACACTTAATGGATAAAATTTAATAAGGAATTTTAAAGGAAAGAAAATAATTTGTACTGATGTCGTTTTGAGTTTGAAAAAAATCCTAGAATTGTAGCATTGATGACTATAAAAAAAAATATAAAACGAAAAAAAAAAAAAAATCCCCCAAAAGCACAAAACGAAATTTATCGTTTGTTATGTTCACTTCAATAAACTTGATTCTTCTTATTTGAAATTCTTATTAATAACAATAAAAAACAATCGATTGGTAACAAATTGTCTGTTTATTCAAATGTTTATAGCAAATAATCTATCTATCTATCTATCAAGCTAGCGAGCTTTATTTTAACATTTTCGGTGAGTATATTGTGAAATAGATAAATAAACAATACGGCTACATTTAATATGTTTTGGAAAGATCTGGAAGATTAAAATGTGAAATTAGGAAATTAATATTAATATTTTATGTTTATAAAAAAGTTGTCTTCCCAAATTTTTTAAGCAAACGTTAAGATAAAAAAAAATTCCTTCCTAGTTCGACACTTGTTCTTGATTGAGACTGTCTTACAGTATATGGAGAGGAAGAGACACATCTACTCTTCATAATGAGGAAGATTTATCCCGTTTGCTGGTTTTGGTCGGGTTGCTTTACTCATGTAGCATGTCTCGGGCATGAAAAGCTTGACAGAGCCCACTTTTCTCCTGGTCTTCAAATGGCTTTGAATTAATAGTTATTCCTTCTCTTGGACATGTTGCAATATTATATTTAAAGAGCCCAGTCTTCCCATCAATTTCTCCATAGATGAAGGAGAATAGTTGGATTTATAATTTTACCAATGTTATGAGCTCTATGTGAAATAAAACGAGCATCGTTTAGGATTGAAACTCAGATAATGGCGTCTACTTTCTACGGCGATAAATTTAACGGGACAGGTACCTACATAATGGCTAAACAGGGTGTGAGAAAGTGCTGTAAGAAGGTATATCATTTACAGTATTGAAACAGTAAAATGCAGAGCATGAGATAGATCCAAACTAAAAGCCTGTTATAGCCGATTTTCTTCTACCGTTTAAAACCTTTCCATACATGACTTGAACACGTCCAGGACATTCGTGCAAAAAGAATAGAACCTTTGGTAAATTATGAGATATCAAGCCTGAATAATATCTTACTTGATAGCACCAATTCAAAACAAATGTGACCGCATCCTACAAGCTCTAGAAAAATGGGAAATAAATCTGTTCAAGAAAAGAGTTAAAATTTAATTAGTCATTTGAATGCCTCTTACAAAACTCTCGATATTTAATCATTCGTATAATCTCTACACAGAGACACAATTACAATAGTACATTCTTAAATCTTTTAATTTTTAAATCAATGAATAAATTTTCATATTTCAAATTTGCAAATGCTACAATGTATCATTTGCGAATATACGGAGTAATTCATAAGTCTTCAGAAACACATTTTCGTTAATTACGGAAGAAAAAATGTGTCGTTTAAGGAAGACAAATATTATTTTATTAGATCTATTTTGTAAAGACATGTATGTATGTACTAATAAAAATATTTGTTTCGTTACCTGTTGCATGTCACTAAAATTATCTATATCGAATGCACTATTCGCTGGACTAAGAATACATTGATTTATATAATCAGCTTAGCGGTTAGAAGTTTCTGAAAAAGAGGTTTTGTGGATATGACGCTAAACTGCATCTGGTTGTAAGGTTCCTGTTATAGAGTTTTGGGGAATGAGGAATCACCTCTTTGTTGCAATCACTCTGATTCAGTGATAGTACCTGATGGGTGTCCCGTGTAAAGGTCAAACATCTTTTAGAAAAGTATTAGTATTAGATAGGGATACTTGAAAACTCAAGGAAATGTTCAAATTAACTTCTTTTAGAACATTTCCTTGAAGTCATACATATTTGCAAATTATTATTAGTTTCTTATAAACTAAAAAAATTATTGCGAAAAGACTGATGTTGGTATTAAACATCCTAGTAAAATTTGAAAAGTCGTCATTAATATCATCATGATCGAGGCGTGCCGATAACACGGATTCCAGTCCTTTTCTCTCGCCATCCCTCTCTCTTGGTCATCCAGTGTTAGGACAGAATAGATAAATGTTTGCTATGAAACAATCAAACTACCAACCAGTCCACAAACCAACCAGTTTGCATTGATATTGCAAAATAGGGGACTTAGAAGACAGAATTCTATTATTCGCTGCAATAAACGGTCATCAGCCAGAAGTTATTTTTTTTCTATCATTTACTTCCTGCAAACTTTTATTGCAGTGTAAGCTGCACTTCTCAGGATGAAAATAATACTGAAACTGAAACTGCCACTTTGCTACCCAGATGAATTAAACAAATCAATTTATTTTTGCACTGTTGAATAAGTTTAGCAAAAAAAAAAGGGAAACTGTTTTTAAAAAAAGAGAAATAGATTTTTTTCCTCACACGCACACACTGAAAACGCAGTGAGAGACACAAACTCACAGACAAACACACACCCTTAAATACATACATACATACATGCATACATATAAAAAGCGATACACTTGGAGTAAAGCTTAACGTTGTTGGAGATGGAATTTGTTATCCAAATTCAAATAATGGAGAAACCATGCATCCATTTCTTCCCCAATAGCACTGAACTATTCGTGAATGATAGGTCAGATTGTTTTTTTCTTTTGTAATGGTTAGGTAACTAATCTAGGAGAACGAAAAAAAAGGAAAAATCTAAGCCGTTTAAAAATCATCTTGTGTCATACCTGTCCATCACAGAGCTTTTAGGTAAACACGCACACACACACGAGTATGTCGAAAATTATTCGCTGAAATATTTTCTTAACACTTACTTTTTACAAAGTCGTATTTTTCCATAGGATAACCTATTGTCGATGGCATAAATAATCATTCTGAAGTTAAACAACGTTTAGCAGCACCTGCAATGGCTTAATATTATTTGAAAACAAACAAAGAAAAAAAATAAACGCAATATTTAAAAAAATATCAAAAAACATCCAAATGTTTATCGAAGTTGAATAAAATAATATCACGGTAAGATGGCTTTCGATTTACCCTCAGTATATATATATATATATATATATATATATATATTTGTTCAAATTACCCAAATTTGTGCAGGCGCTCATTCAGAAGAAGAATTTATGTTTTATATAAGATTACTCTTATTTTGACCTTGACCAAGTCAATATACAGAACATTAATATTTACTGAAAAGAAAATTCTAAAATGATATTGATCCAATCCAATATGCCTGGATGTTATTCTTGATACTGTAATGCATTTGATAAATTGATGTTCTGGACGTTTTTCTTTGCATCTATATTTAGTTGGGAGGTAAAGCCATTTTCAAGGCAAATCTGACTTATTTTATGAAGAAGAAATTTGCTTATGCATGTTCAATAAAAAATCATTCCAAACATGGTTTATGTGGTCTGATACCACTGTGAATAATAGCGAGGAAAATAATATTGATATAATTTTAAAATTGATGAATTTTTTTTTTCCGTGGGAATATTAAGGTTAATTTACGCTTACAGTTAAACAATCCCTCAACAACTGAAAACATATCTATGGAAAAAAAAAAAACTATATTTAGGAAAGAAAAGTAATACTGCGCAAAATATTTCGAATAAATATGCTTAATCCTTTAGGAATGCTTATATAAATCTTAAAATACTTTATTTTTGATTAATTACAACTGGAAAAATCTTCAATTAAAATAATATAGGCACAAACAGAAAAAAAAAGAAAATTTAAAAAGTCGAGAAACAATAAATGGACAGGAAAACTAAATAAACACGTCAGAAAACAAATCAAAGACATCAAGCAAGCAATTTTATGAGCATAGTTATGTCGAGGAAACTTAAATAGAGAAACCGTATAATTCTTAATAACAACCCAGAACAACGCCATAGAAAGTTATTAAATTAAAAGTAGATTAGATAAGGTTCGAACTGACGAAGAAAAGTAGCAGAAGATACCCCGCAACAACAATTACCGACGCCGACTGCGCCGATGACATAGCGATACTGGCAAATATATCTGACCAAGCCGAAACACTACTGCATAGTTTGGAACGAGCATCAGCAAGCATAGGCCTCTATGTTAATGCACACAAAACGGAATATATGTGCTATAATCAAACGGGGGACATCTCCACTCTGGAAGGAACCCCTCTTAAACTAGTTGACAAATTCACTTACCTAGGAAGCAGCGTCGAATCAACCGAAAAGGACATCGACACGAGGTTAGCGAAAGCATGGACAGCTATCAATTGGCTATCGATTATATGGAAATCAGACTTGACCGATAAAATGAAACGCAGTTTCTTCCAGGCAGCGGTCAAATCGATACTGCTATATGGGTGCACTACATGGACGCTAACAAAACGGCTGGAGAAGAAGCTAGACGGCAATTACACAAGAATGCTACGTGCAATCTTAAACAAGTCCTGGCGGCAACACCCCACAAGACACCAACTGTACGACCACCTGCCCCCTATCACGAAAACTAATCAAGTTAAACGAACCAGACTTGCAGGACACTGCTGGAGAAGCAGGGACGAACTCATAAGAGATGTACTCAAATGGACCCCCACACATGGCCGTGCAAAAGCAGGACGACAAGCACGAACATACATTCAGCAGCTATGTGAGGATACGGGATGTTGTCCTGAAGACCTACCTAAGGCGATGAACAATAGGGAGGAGTGGCGAGAGAGGGTCAGGTATATCCGTGCTACCAGCGCGAGATGATGATGATGATGATGAGATAAGGTTTGTTTTAGTTAGATTTCTTTTTTGAATTGCAAATCAACCTTCGGTGGTTATTCAATTCTCAAGTCATTTCTGCAGAAAGAGAATAGTGTGATTATTTAAGTCATTTTTGGAGGATCACGAGATGCATATCTAGATGGAGATGAGACAGTTAACCGCATAATTGATAAATGCAGCAAAATGAATAATTACAACAGCGAGCACGACTGGTTAATCCAATTTAATCCAAAGGAATTTATGCAAAGGACTGGATTTTTCACCATAAACTCAAATGTTATATACTCATGCCAGGATATATTCTGGGAAATTAGGGAAAACTCTTTGGGATCATTGATAAGATAAGATCACCAATGTGTCAGACCATTTTATAATAAAAAAAAATAATTTATCAGCCAGTGATCTTCAGGTTCCAGCAGATTACAGAAAAAAAACAAAACAAAACAAATTACATAAATACCTGAAACGTATCAGAGAACTAATAAGGGTAATGAAAAATAAAGGTGACACTGATATCAATTTGAGTTAAATTTCTTGGAAAACTCCAAAATAAAGTTTCAAAGTTTGGGAACTGTATACCCTGGAGATTGTTTGTCTCCTCAAAACCCAGCCACCATAAGAGAAAAATCAGGGCAAAATTACGGAATCCCATGTATAGTGAGGTGCGGAGAACACCGCACCCCAATGCGGCTTCGAATAGGTAACATCATCCGGCCTGCTCCCATCACCACTTAGATAGCCGAAAACTAGTGAGGTCAGGAAGAGCCGGTCTAGGGTGCTAAATAAAGTATATGTTGCTAAACTTAGCCCACTGGACGAGATGCTGAACTTTCTTCCGCCTGCTAGTTTTTTTTAATAACTTGACTCCTCGTGCCTCGGTATCATTTGCTTACAATGTTGCAATAATCAATTAGTGGAGGCGAGGAGGATATAAACTGGACGTAAGTTTGTTTTACAGTCTATAAGAAAGCACAAGAATATTTATCGGAAAGATACAAATAGGTCTATAATCTTAGATAGTCGATTGTATCAGAAAATGTCGTGCTAATGAAGAGAATTCTCAATGGAAAATCCCGTGACATAGATATAGTAAATCCAATTTAAAAGTAGACAGAGATTTCTATTGGTATGTTATTAGAAATTAAATCAAAACTAAAAAAAAAAAAATGTTCCAACTGACTGGAAACAGAAGAGTTTAACTATAAGAAACGATGTTATAATGGAATTTTTGTCCGAAGAGTTTACACCATTGTGACAAATTTTTCAAATGCTGTGAAGAAATTGACAAAATCGTATTATCTTCAGTTTTTAATTTACAGTTTACCTATTATCAAAACTTCCTCATTAATGTGATTTAATAATATTTCAAAATTTACATCTTTTTTATATTGTGAATTGAATTACCATGACCAGAAAATCCGGCGAACCTTTACACATGAAAACACTGGACAGCTGTTTATACCTTATTAGGTCTCATCAGTAGTGTATACTGAGATCTCCACCACGGGAGATTAAACCAGCGACCATAGATTGCAAAGCAGACACTCTACAACTGAGCCATTAGCCCATATCGAATAGAAGTGACAACAATTTAACTAGTCATGATAACTGCACGGCCAGTTAACCTAAATGTGTCTTGCACGTTGCTTCCGTACTCTTTACAGAGGACACGGTCACCTCTAGGACCACTGGACAGCTGTTTCGACCTTATTAGGTCTCATCAGCAGTGTATACCGTGGTCTCCATAACTGGATTTCGAACCTACGACCAGAGATTGCAGAGCCGAAACTCTACAACTGAACCATCAGTCTATATCGCACACAAGTGACGCCAAATCAACTATACTGCTGAGACCTAAGAAGGTCGAAACAATTGTCCAGTGATTCCGTATGTCGTGCGTAAGTGTTCACTGGATTTTCTGGTCATGATAATTCAATTCACAATATAATTCCTCTACTTTAAAAAAATGTAGATCTATATCGTTGTCGTTGAGATCATAATAATTACGCAGATGCGTATTTGTAATCATCTTGGGAAGACGTGACCCTGGATGTGACCGTATCCTTTGTAAAGAGTACGGATGTAACTTTCCAGACACATTCAGGTTAATTGGCCTTGCAATTAACATAACTAGTTGATTTAGCGTTACCTGGGTGCGATATGGACTGATGGCTCAGGTTGTAGAGTTTTGGCTCTGCAATCTGTGGTCACTGGTTCGATCTCCAGTGTTGGGGATCGTGGTATACGCTGCTGATGAGACCTAATAAAGTCGAAACAGCTGTCTGGTGTTTCCGTGCGTAAGTATTTTTGGTCATGTTAATTCCATTCTAATCTATAAAAATCATTTTTCCATAATTAATGATAAAACAAATATTCTTGTTAGATTTTCGTTTTATCCTGCTGTATAGCAGTTTTATTGCATCGAAAACTTGTCACAAAATAGTATTTTTTAGTGAAATAGTCACATCGCCTTAAAAAAAAATATTCAATTTTATCATTTGGTAATTGTAATGCATTGTGAAAGAAAAATATAATCAGGAATTTCATCAAATTATTACAGTTCTTATCTTGGATATAGATGTCTTTAAGTCTGATGGAGATTTTGCTAAAGAAAATGATACATTAATTATTAACAAGAGACCAAATCGAGGAATTATGAAAAGTGAACATTTTTACAAGCATTTCATAATCTGTGAAACTCTCTATTAATCTAATAATTCAGAACTTAACAGGAAAATTATTCGATATTCTGTTGTGGCATCCATTACCCTCACAAGAACTTGGATCTCTAACTAGAGCAGAGTAGGGTCAGGACAAGATATCTTGCCCAAGAGATGATGTAAGTCCGAAACAGCTTGGTACCAGTGCCGTGGTTGGAATTTAAATTTCAAAGTCGTCTTTATAGACTAGTTTACCTCATCATGTGTGTGTGTGTGTGTGTGTGTGTGCAGGCTCTCGGGCATACCAATAGATAGTGACTTGATTAAGATATAACATTCTTTAGACATAAGGCATACTAATTTTATTTTGATCTTTTTTATTCTACTTTCATTGCATTTTTCTTGTGAAATTAAAACTTAAGACAGAAAAATGATCATAGTGCCTGTTGAAAATATAAGCATCATAAGGTAATAATAGAAAAATAATGAAAGAAAAATATGAGAACTTAAAATAAATCACGATATTTCTTGCATGTCTATGCGTGTGTATGGGAGAGAAAGTGTGTATATATATGAGTATTTGCGCGTGTACGCACATGTCAATGTGTAGCATAGTATGGTATTAGAGAGGTCTTAATTTAATAGTTTCAAGCAATTCTAACATGAGTCATATATTTGCTATTAATCATTTGTTTGTGCAAACTTAAATGGATATACATATTTGATTCGTCAGTGAACATTTTGTAGGTAAAATTATTTGGCTGTCTGTTCGTTTGTTTGTTTGTTTGTTTGTTTGTGTTTTATGGCATATCGGTCTTTGTTGCTTATTTAATGCCAAATCCATTTTAAACAAATAAACAGTTCTATTTCAAACAATTCAGTTAATCATAAGTTTAATTGTCGAAAGCATTTTTATTTCAAGCTATTCAGTTTAGTCAAATAGTTTTAATAAAAACAATTCAGTTTAGTATAAGTATACTTTTTCTTTACATACAGTTAAATGTCAAAACAGTTCTTTTTCAAAAAATTCAGCTTACCGTAAGTAAGTATTCAATATCAAAAGCAGTTTTATTTCAAGCAATTCGGTTTAGCTTAAGTACACAGTTTAGTTCTATTTAATTCATGGACTGGGACTTATCCAGTGCCACCGCACCGGGCCAGAATGGCAATGAAGGGATACTCCGCATTTCCTAAGCTCCAGCTTTACTGGAACCTCACGATCAGATTGTTTAGTGTCATAACAGGACATTCGTTGGAGGGTCTTACCCCTCTTGCAGAGAAGCAGTCGGTGTATTTTACAGCCCCAGCCGACTGGGGAAAAGTAAAATCGATTTTTAAACTAGTGAGAACTAATTTATCTTCACACTCGTATTGTAATTGTTTTTAAACAGTTAAATGTTTTCAAATAATCCTAACTAATACTCTCTCTCTCTCTCTCTCTCTCACACACACACACACACACACACACACACACACACACACACACACACACACACACACACACACACACACACATACATATATATATATATATTGGAAAAGGTTTATTTTAAAACAAAAGTTTTATTTGCATTTTTTTCTTGTGGGCTCAGGTGAGTTTTAGTAGCATGCAAATGAAATCCACTTGTAATTTGACCCCTCACCGCCACGCTGCATTACCGAGATGGGATTGGTGTAGTATATCATAGTCAAGTCTATTTGGTACTGTGTAACCAAAGTAAGCCTTAGGCTACCCGTGGAAAAGAGAACAATGAAACTGGAAATGATCATGCACTTTCTGTTTCTTGAATGTTGTGGAATTGTTTTGACGGTTCTTGAACATTCTGCAAACTCTGCAATGGATAAAATGCCGGTCTCATCCCCGAAAGAGTACAGAGTTGGTTTGAGTCGGTAGAGTATAGTTTTTACCTCTATGTTAAGTAGAGTAATTACTGGCCCAAGCGACGAAGTAAGCGTTTTTACACATTGAATTCCTGAAGAGTTTTTATTCCCACCACTGAAAGTTTCGTAATTTCTTTTCTCTCTATCACACCTGGTGATGAAGACAACGAATCGCATGAAAGTAAGAAATAAATTATTCCGTAGTCATAAATCAATATCTCCAAGTTTAGAACCTATGTCTAGTTATTTTGTTATGGCCCCGACCGGTAACGAAAGAAAAACCGAAATTGGCTGAAAGAGGAGGTAACTCTTCATCTCTCTTCACCCTTCCCATTCACACCCTTCCCTCCTGTACCCAATCTGCCTGTATTCATTATATCCATGGGATCTGAAGAAGTTCTGTTAAACTTGGAGATATTGATTCATATCAATACTTATAGCAGGATGGAAATAAATTCATAATCCTAAAGTGACCGAATTTTAGCTTTTCTTAAAAGAATTGTTGCTCTGTGATGTCATTTACATTGAGCTCTTTACCAGGAATATCTAAATATTTGAAACTTGAATAATTTATTGTCCTGACGGAATTATTCCCGACTCCGGATTGACTGGGCAGAAGAATACATGACATTGCTCCAAATTATTTGAGCTCACTCGGAAAATTCTACCAAAGAACGGAATATCGGAAACTTTACCACCACAGAAAATGGAAATATTTACTCCGGAATATTAACTAAAGAACTTCCCCTATCCATATTACCATGCCTTCCAACTATCATTAACGGGGAAAATAGTGGTTTTCGTAAAAGAATACGATTGAAGGCCTTCTTCTACCAGGACTCATCTGAAGAAATGGACTGTACGAAAAAAGAGTTTTACAACCTCAAATCCCAGAAGACACCTCCGAATAACAAACTACTGGACCCAGTTTGACGTGGACGTATTTAAATTAATTATAGAAGATTAAATTTAGGAGAGACTAAAATAGTTTTCGAAAGAAATTGAATAAGTATATAAAAGAAGTAAAAAGTTTAGATAGAATATGGGTGCGAGTGGGTAAATCTAAAAACATGTATAAAATTAAACCCTCTAAATACCATGAAATTCTAAGGAATAAGATTACGGACAATTACAAAATAGAGTATAATGACACTATTGACCAAATAAATGACGATACCTGTATGTTTGCATTTAAATTACATATTGAAGATAGGTTAAGGAAGTTTAAAAAGAAAGATGCCTACATTCTATTTAAAGACCATAAGCCAAATTATGAGAACAAATTACAATCTAGAATGATTAATTCCTCTAAAACAGAATAAGGAAAAGTATAAGAAAATATTATTCAAAATAATGTAACTTATGTGAGAAAAGCTAGCTAGAGTAATCTTTGGAATAACTCTAATGACACCATAGAATTGTTTAAAAGAATTAAAAATAAGAGCAAGGCCACATTTACTCAATTTGATATAATTGAATTTTATACTTCAATAACAAAAAGTACACTAATTGATAACATTAACTTCGCTTGAAAATATGTAGAAATAATTTAAGAACAATACGAAATAATTCTAGCTTGGAGAAAAGCAGTTCTTAAAAATAATGGATCCACGTGGGTAAAAACTGGCTCCGAAAATTTTGATATCCCTATGGGAGGTTTTCACTCAGCACAAATAGCAGACCTTGTGGGTCTATATATATTAGATACACTTATATTTTGACCTTCGACCCGGCCCGAAAATGCTATTCCAAGGTGATACACCGGAAGGAAGTGACACATTCCAATGGCCAGTAATCGAAAGAGATCGCGTGGGCGGATTAAGGCTTATGAGGTGGGACAAGGTGAAGGTCCCATTGTAGCACAACAGTGATGCACCGGAAGAGAGTAACCTTTGAACTGCATGACAGTTATTTCCGCTTGATGACGATTAAACATTCGATTTCAAAGATCCAGTGGGCGATCGTGTGGGCGTTGAATCATTATTTAACTCAGTTAAACTCCAGACAGCTAGAGACCAGATGTTGTAGGGAAGGCCACACCCGACCGGGGGGCTCTCGGAAACCCCCGATAGAGTGAGCCCTAGGCCTGTGGTTGAACAACAGGAGAATAAGAAAGACACAACGTGACGGTCATAACAGTGGGGTCAAAATATGAAGTTTATGTTCGGTCTCCAGCACCCTCTCACATGTAAACCTTGAACAACCCTTTCGAACCCTTGCAATAAAGTGAGAGGTGATTATAATTGTAAAGAAGTCTTCCTGCATCTTTGTCTTTCGTCGCTTCTTCCTGCGTCCTTCATTATTGCGTCTGTTATCATTGCGTCGGTATGTATCCAGTATATATATATATATGTATGCAACATTATTAGGGTAGTTAGCCCAGGTCAGATTGGGTTATACCATGATGATGGATTAATATATATCCCTAATAGTGATGATCCTAACAGCTAGCACATACAAAAGAAGATTATAAGGGCATTTAAATTCTTAGGATTCAAAATAGAAATTTGATCAAATATTAAGATTGTAAATTTGCTGGATGTGACACTAAACCTCTCAGACAACACATATAACCCCTTTCTTAAAACGGACCAGTACCCTTCCTATATTAATCTAAACTCAAATTACCCGAAGGCCATAATTAAGCAAGTCCCCAACGCAGTTAACATGAGAATAAGGAGATTATCTGCTTATGAGAAAATATTTCAAGATAGAAGTAAAATACATTAGGAAACCCTTTAGAGTAGCAGATTTAGGGAATATTTTACCAATCATGAAGAAAAAATACCTAATGTAAAGAATTTGGATATTAATAAAGAAAATACGAAGTACAGTAAAAACAATGAAAATGGAAAATTAAATAGTTTAACCCCACTTTTTGTAGACTAGTGAGTGTAAATGTTGGTAGATATTTTCTGAAATTTATAGATAAGCACTTTAACCATAATAACATTTTATATAAAATATTTGAAAGAAAAACGATAAAAAATTAGTTACTCCCACACGAAAAATATCTTTGAAATAATCAACAATCATAATATGGAGATAATTAGGAAATTTCATGGCCGAACGAATAATAATAATAATAAGGGTGATAACGATAATAATAATACTAGTAGACAAAACGAATGTAATTGTAAAACTATAAATAAATGCCCTATGAATGGGTTATGCAATTTAGAAAATGTATTGTACCAAGTAATTCATTTACCCAGAAGAAAACGTTAAGAATACAAAAAAACTTATATAGGGATCTCTTCGACGAAATGGAAGCTAAGGTTCAATAATCATAATCATTCTTTCTCCCATGAACATTTGAAGAACCAAACGGCCCCAGCCAAGCATTTTTAGAATTTGAAAAATAAGGTTTTAACCCCTGAAATCCAATGGAGCATATTGAAAAAGTCGAATACTCCAAAATGCTTTGATAGTAGATGTAACCTGTGTTTGGAAGAAAAGATACAAATTATGCTATACCCAGGCACAGAAAAATTATTAAATAAGAGATGTGATTTAATAGCATAGGAATAAATTTGAACAACTGATGAAAATCGAAGATAATGATTAATAACCTATAAAAATAGGATTAAATTATGATACTTGAGGTAAAAAGAATAAAAGAAAAATAGGAACCCACCATGGGAGGTCGAACGTATGTACGTTTCGGTGAAAAGGTGACCGAATAAATGAACGCGAGGATAGGTTTTGAGTTGAAGATATATGTATTTGCTTATGGTTAATAGGAATTGTTGTTATTCTTTAAATAATGGTAAATCTAAAGAATTACGTTGAAATGTATGTTAATTTACTGTAGAAAGTAAATTAGAACCTACGTCTAGTTATTTTGTTATGGTCCCGACCGGTAACGAAAGAAAAACCGAAATTGCCGGAAAGAGGAGGTAACTCCTCATCTATCTTCACATCCCCACTTCAAACCCTTCTCTCCTGTACCCATTCTGGCTGTATTCATTATATCTACTGGATCTGAAGAAATCCTGTTAAACTTGGAGATATTGATTCATACCAATACTCATAGCAATATGGAAATGAATTTATAATCCTAAAGTGACCGGATTTTAGTTTTTCTTAAAAGTATATATATATATATATATATATTCTAGCACTCCATCATATCCGAAGATGCCGTTCTGCTGATTATTTGGTACCAGTTTTTTCGATTTTAGACAAATACTAACAGTTGATTAAAGCGATCTTTATGACCTCATACTTGTTTTGATAATGTTCCTACATTTGAGTCCTGGTATACCTGTTTTAACTGACCCTTATTTTATGTAGAGAATACGGGATCTCTTGGCAGTTTTATGTACTTAACTTTGATCAAGTGGCAAGCTCACCCTTAGCTTCACTGGGAGAACTTATTGTATATGCCAGAGAACTTGTTTTTCTCAATGATGAATTCATTTCAGATATGCTACCACCACATGACATTTAATATTTTGCACGAGTGACGCATAATAAAATCGCGAAATCTTTTTGGTATTCGTTTTGTACACTGCCCAAGTTTCTGTGTCGTACAGGAGGGTTTACAGAACTATGGCACAGTGCACTCCACACCTACTTTTTATGCAGAGTTTTTCTTTTAAGCCAGACTTTCTTCCTCAGCCCACCAAAGGCCTCGGAAACATTCAATATTTGTGTATCTTGTTCTGCATCTATCATGTTGTTGGCAAACCTGGAGTTTAGATATTTGTGTTTTTCTTGGTTTAGTACTTGGCCCTCTATCTGCATGCCTTGGCCAGTGCGGCTCGGAAGATAACCACGGTTTTCTTAAGATTAATTTTCAGCTATAATGCCTTTGCAGATTTCTAGAAACAGGTGATTATTTCCTGAGCATATTGGTGTACTATGAAAGCATTGTAGATAGCAAACATAAGCTGGTTTCTTAGAATATATCTGGTCTTTCTTGCAGATTTAAATGGACAGGCATTGAACTGGCTTTCCCCCGGCCAACTCAGTTTATTTGTGTGTGTGTGTGTGTGTGTGTGTGTGTGTGTGTGTGTGTGTGTGTGTGTGTGTGTGAGTGCAGGGTGGGTTAGTAGGTGTGAATCCGGGCAAATGGATGCGTATTTGTACCCACAATTAATCATTCGGTATTATTTGACTGTCACAAATTGCATCTTGCTAATATTATATATATATATATATATATATATATATATATATATATATATATGTCTTGTGAATAGACGAATGAGATAACTTGATTATAAAAAAAATCAGTTACAGTAGTCTTAAGGATTGAATATTCACTCGTTGTAATCGCAGATCAAATCTCATAACAGGCATCAAATCACGAGAATATAAATAACTAATTATGTAAATTGCTTCACTTCTCACGTATAAGCTCCCAGTGTCCCAGTGAAAATCTTGTAAAACTTTATTTAAGTAAAAAAAAAAAATTATTTACTAAAACTGACTTTGAATTGTGCATAATTTTAAAGATATTCCGCTCACATTAACATACATCAATAACAGTGAATGTTCAAAAATCACCACGAAAATGAATCTAGATCACAGTGCAAAGCCCAAAGTACTAAATTTAAAAACCTCCAGCTTCTGGGGCTATATCTAAAATAAACCGATCTAATACAGGTTACAATGCAAAGAAAATATCTTACCTATATGTTTGTAATGTAAGGTACGAGGATCATTAAATAAGTTTCCAGACTTATTTCATATGCGCACTTTTATTGATAGTACACACATGAAACTCGAGTCCCCTTCGAAGTAATCTCCTCCGGCTGCAATGCCCTTGTTGTACCGTTCCAACAACTTCTGGAAGGCCCTATCAAAGTCATCTTGTGTGAGCGTATCATGTACCTTCATCGCAGCCTCTTTCATCTCCTCAATTGTCTCCTAACGACAACCTCTGAGCTTATGGAATAACCAAAAGTCACAGAGAGCAAGGTCTGAACTATAGGGAGGCTGAGGAATTGTCTTGATGCCCATCTTGGTCAAATAGTCTGTGACAAAGATGGAGTTGTCGACTGGTGCATTGTCCTGGTGGAAATACCACTGACCCGATTTGAAGATTACTGGCCTCTTCCGACGAAATCTCTTCCCGAACTCCCTTAAGACCTCAACATAGTAACCCTAACCCTAACCCTTTGGCCAATCAACTCTGGTGTATTGACTTCCTTACTCCTCCCACACCTCTCATCATCTTTTACAGACTCCGTGCCTTCCTTGAATCTCTCATGCCACTCAAAAACTGATGTTCGATTCATGCAAGATGCTCCAAAAACAGTCTGAAGTATTCCATACGTTTCTGCTGCATTTTTTCCAAGTTTAAAACAGAATTTTATTGCATATCATTCTTCTAAAGTGTCCTCACGTCCAGGTTGCATTTTTGAAATTTCCCTGCTGTGACAATCAGGCTTTAGTAGGGTGTATTCCAATTGCTGCTGTAGCTGTTTTTTTTTAACCAGAAATCATAAAAATTGGTCTGTCATCTCATAAGATGTAAAGCAATAAGATACTGAATTTTCAAGAGTCTACGACAATTTTAAATGCCTGTACAAAAATTCTGGAAACTTATTGAAGGCACCACGTTTTTTTTATTTAAAAGAAAGATAATATCTATAAATAATTTTAATGGAATGCTTAGTGTGAAGGAAGAGATCTGGCCGTGTTCCCTCACACCAACGACCCGTGTCAGCATTTATTTATCCGTGATATACTAAGGCAAAACAGAAGTAAAGAAAAAATGTCAGTTAAATAATCATGAACACTTCACATGTTATATGCACAATAAAAACGCAGGTGGAATTACAAAGGAATAATACACAAATTTGTCCTGTTATAGAACTAAACGTATATTGTTCTATGAACAGGCTACATGTGGAAGAGTTACAAAATGAAAACCGGCATACTTGTGAAGTGTATGTTATAAAAACATTACATATTGTATGTAATATATACAGTTTCCTTACATGGTCAAAGTCAACATTCTACTGTTAAAATAAGTCATGTGGAAGTTTCTAAAACTACTATGTGACACCCTACATTATAGCACTTAATACGGGAATGGACACGCTATTTCATTTAGGGCTTTAATTATTTATTGTATTCCTATAATAGTATAATCATTTTTTGGATTAAATTCGTACAGTTATAATATCTTTTAAAATGCATTCAAGTTCTATAGTGTAATTGGAGTTTTAACGTATCGTAAATGAGTCAGAAGATAGAAATATCAACTAAATAGCAGGTGATTCTTAACTTACCTGGGTAATGGCTGATACAACGACACTAAGTAGGGGATGTTGGATTCGTTGCGTAGGTATATCTGTTCAGCAATATTCCAAAAATGTCTTCAACTTTGGTATGCTTGTAGGATATGGTTGCAGTTATTTAAATAAAAACAGTAAGATATTCTCTTCATAACGAATAGAATTCATATCTGAAGTACCAGAAATAATGATTGAGGTTTCATTCTTTTAGAAGAACAAACCAACATTATCAGGAATGATAGCTAGCAGAGATACAAATGAATAACACGATCTGTCAAGAATTTGTTGAATGAGTCCTTGATTGATTAAATTGCAGGTAAATATATCAAAGGTCATCTTATGTCTAAATGTTAGGGAATCGTGTTCCTTGTTTTTTTGTTAGCTGTAGCTGTACTACTTTCTACCCTTTTTTCACCAAACGTGTTATCCAACAATGTTTATATCTGTAAGTGAGGAGATTAAAACTATCTAGTGTACTTTCATCAATAAATTTTGGCTTGTTAGATTAATCTGATAAGCGTATAAATCGATAATAATATTTAACTAAATTCGCTAGAAACTTACTACTTTTTGAATTCAGCTCTCACTGTTTTTATATATTCTATCTGGTAAACGCGGTTGTGTCCAACCTGTATTCAAGAAGGCTTACTTTCAAGGACAACTAACATGAGATTTGAATTTCTTAGCGAGTAGAAAATTTGTAAACCAGAAGATCAGAATAAAGCGAACGATAGAGTCATCCAAACACACAGAAAATGGAACGAAATCAATGTTTGTCAAAGCAAAGAATTAAAAGTAAGAAGTGCTGTATTCTTCTTTCCCAAAAGTCAAGGACAGATTTGCTTTTAAATGTCACTTGGAATGACAAAATTTTCCTTTCACAAATGACACTATATTTTCTGTTTTAAGTTATATATATGAACGTCTTCAGATGAATGTTAATCATACGTCTTTGAAGTCTATTTGGCTGTTATAGTTTAACTTTTGTCATATTTTCCTTCTGTCAAAGACTCAAGTGAACAAACTTTCACTGAATCATTTAAGTAAAAATTCCTCTTCTTCTCAGTTTTAATTTTAATTTTGTAGTTTCTATGCCAAAAACAGTTTATAAGCTGAATATTCTTAGACAGAAAGTTACCGAGGCTATGACATGAATAATGCATTGCTGAGACTCAACGAAAGTTATCGAGGACGAAGAGGAGATTAATAAATGACTCGTTCACATCAGGAAAAAATGAAACGTCAAATATGTGGTAACAAAGAATTTTATTCCAGACTGCTCTCAAAATCAGGGACACTAGAAGTAGTATCTTTGAGTCGATGAACAGATTGCTAAGTTGGAGTTCGTTTCTTGTACGCAGCTGGTTATTAATGTCGTACTGAAACTTAAAAAAATCCTGCTGTGACTGTTTCTCACACACACTGCAGGAGTTCCCGTGATTGGCCTCTTCTCATAGGTCACACAGCTGAACACCAAGTTCATTAGTAGTATGAAGCACCTTCTATATTTCACTATTCCTACTCTTAGACAAATCTAAAAAGATGATCTTATCTTTGAAAATCGTTTTCCAAAGTTAATCAATAGCTGATTATCAATAAACGTTATTGTTTCCGTTTTCATTTTTCAATTAAAATCATACAATCTCTATACTTATATAATTTTCATTAATATATAATATAAATTAATAATTTTTAGCTATAAACACTTTACCACTTAAATCTTATCCAGTGCTACTTAACTAAAGGAGTAATTTTTAAAATTATTTTTTCATTATTTAAAGGATCACTAATATAATATGATTATACACTGCTTTTTATACAGTAATCGAACATATTGTAGTCACTGTTTAGAATCTTTTAAAAATGAAGATTATTTCTTTAATGCTAATGTTTTAATCGTAAGTAAGGTTAACACTTTACTTCCCATTTAGTTTGATCTAATATTGTAAAGACTCGGGGATTAATTGATAATTGAATAACTTAAGAATCAAATTCTTTGTAAATAATACAAAGAAGAGGAAGAGTTTTCGTGATAAACTACGCTGCATAGATGTTTGCGGCTCTTATTATTTGACAAATCAAGAATTCGATAATTTTCCCGGCTACGCAAAGAGAGAACAGAAAATTTTTTTTAAAATTCAATAAAATTTGTCTTTAGTAATTCCATAAAACCTTTATTTTACGAATTCTAGGATAATTTATGATCCAATTTATAAAATTCAATGCGTGGAAATTTAAGATAGTGTAAAAAGACATTTTAAATTATCCTTGAGATTTCTTCCAAAAATGTAAATAAAATATTTCAGATTGAAATACATTATTGGCTTCATTAAATATATTTCAATAGATTTCTTTCATTCATATATATATATATATAATATATATATATATATATATATATATATATACTATATATATAACATATATATATATATATATTATATATATATATACATATATATATATATATAATATCTATATATATATATATATATATATATATATATTATACAGAGAGAGAGAGGGGGAGAGAGAGAGAGGGAGGAGGGAAGAGATAGGGAGAAAGAGAGAGGGGGGAGTGAGAGAGAGAATTGAAGAACAAGGTAATCTAAAATAAGAATTTAAGGTAAAAGAAAGCCAATGTTATAAACGTTTCTGTTCTATTGAACCATCGTGGCAAGGAAGAATGATATCTAATGTTTAAAATCAACGAGCGATGTTTAATAAAATAAAAACAAGGTGGAAATATTATAAATACAGAGAAAGGGGTAAACGTTTAACCAATATGTATATATATATATACTTTTAAAATAGTAAGAGATGTCTTTTCTTGGGTATGCTAAACTCGGAAATTAAAGTGAATGCAGTCATTCAGTTCATTAATAAATGCAGAAAATTTAAAGTTATTACCAGTTTAATGGTCATTTTGAAATTAGTTTTAAAAAATAATGTCAGAATATAATTTCCGTCTCTAATAGGCGTCACAGACGAAACTTACGTTTAGCGAACAGATTTTGATGTCACGCTTAGAGTAATTGGTATCAATCAAGTTTTAGAGACCACTGAAAGGGGAATTTAATCTCTATTACGAGAATTCCCATTCTGAGTCAAAGTAATATTTCTTGAGTATTTCGATTCCTGTTAGAGAGCTTATTTCGAAATTCATTATGAATGTGCGATGTTCTACTTTACTGTGAATAGATAAGAATGTTATGACACAACGAAGAATTCCACAGGTGTTTAAAATGTATCAACGACAAAAGAAAATCGTTGTTTTTATTAATCAGTAGAAGTAACTTTGTTAAAATGAAAAGCATATTGAAACTAACATTTTGAATAAAGTTTATTGTGAATGAGTCAACATATTCAAGCAAAAGTGCTGGAGATCATACGTTTATCAACGTTGACAAACGTTGTAGGTTCTACCTTGAGTCGAAGCTATAATGTGCATTGCATGACATCTCCAAAATCTCCACCCTGGTCGAAAGATCAGTTTTCAATGGTCGAGCTGGTTAACGCGTCCTCAGCCATGTTTTTACTCTTCCCCCCTCTTTCTCAAACTATTTGACACGAAAACACACTGTCCATTAAACAAAATGTCAAGGATCTGCTTTTGCTCCTCCGCAGAGATTATCATTACTTTCATGGTACAGATTTCTGCAAGTGATGGAAGAAAGGCACTTCATCACATATTATAGACACCAAAAATCTGCTATTCACAAAAATTTGTATAGAATTATTGAATCCATTCACATTAACTTGTAGGAGAGAGGAGGGTATGACTTCGAACTCTTTCGAATTTTCCTTCGCTCTTGGAATAGTGAAACATGTTTTTGGCAAGCAACAAACGGAATCTTTCGGCAGATATGATCAGATAGCAGATGTTTCAGGATTGGTCGCTTTAGAGGCAAGACAAAGAACAACCTTCTATCATCAGTCTTGCTGTTTTTCAGATGATGCAGCAGTGTTTGCTATCACAGTTAAATAATAGGCCTCAAGGACTTCGGGCTGACTAAATCTGTAGTAGAAAAAACGTTTTGAAACTGGGTATCGTATATCGCTTGACATTTCCACCACCAAACAACCTTCTAGGGATCAAAATCAACTGGAGGATTAGAAAGGATGAAAAACTTGTGTTAATATTTTTTGACTGGCACAAAAATTATTGATGATTACTTTTATCAAATTGTAAATTTTCAACCAAAGGAGCAAAAGTATGGTTTCATCTTGTATTTGCCCAGTTACTAATATTCCAAAAGGGTGATCGTTTTGTTTTAATCACTTGGTAATTAGTGGTATCATGAGTTCAAACCTCAATAGGTGATATGCGTCCTTTGTCTAGTGATCTGCTTAACTTGGTAAATAATCATGAATACGCATAGACGAGTAAAATTCTGTTGACTTATATTATTTTAATCGATTTTAGTGAACATTAGTTCGATTTATTTATCCTCATTCTATAATCTTGTCATTAATTTAGATTTTATAAATATCTAGAGATTATTTTTAAGAGTCATATTGTAATATAATGGCCGAGGAATTTCGTTTTATATACCCTGACTCTGGGTTTTAGTTAGGCTTAGAACCTTTCGCTTAGAGCATGGGTTAGTTAGGTGCAAACTTGAGCGCAGATGTTGACGGAGAAGATGTGTCGTTCTCAGATGTGAAAATAAAAATCACAGATAGCAAGTGTGACCAGGGGATGTAAATGACGTCATGCACCCGGAAGCGTGCGCGGGCGATTTGGGGAGATTTGAGAAAAGTCAGTTAGTTGAGTTCCTGACTCGGAAGAAGACGATTGACTTTCGGGGCCGCACGTGTTGGGCGGGGCAGATGGAAAAGTAAGGTGTATCTCTCTCCTTATGTCGAAAAACCTTTTAACTCAAAGGTCATAAAAAGTTTCGTACCTGAACTAAGAAGTTGTAAGTGTTTTTGTTGTGTGTTTCGGGATTCCTATGTTATAATATATGGACATTATGAACGTTTTGCGTACCGGTATGAATCTGTCTATTTCACGTATTCATGTATGGTTATGTTACATGTATTCATATCTTGGCCGTATCGTGGACTTGAACGGTAATTTTACAATATTCGAGTCATCTCTATCAAGTTTATTATTAAGTAAATTCAACATCAGACGTGAGTTTATACTGGTTAAAATACGAAACAGGATTCCTCTATGGAAAAAAAAACTCTAACCGGTTTTCTTTTTTTCATTTGTTCGTTTGGAATTTCACCGGCCATTTACTAGTACATTTGTGATTCATTTGAATATCCGGCATCTATTACTTAGCTGGGTCTTTCCTTTTAATTTACTGTAAAACATTACGGAATTAAGACATTACCAAGAATCGATGCATTACATAATAGTTTTTTTTATGGAATTTATAGGAGAGTATTTGGCAATTATCACTACATCAGATTACCATTCCTTAGATAGAACTTTTATTTTGCATTTATAGCAGAACTTTTGGAAAATAATAAGGATACCTGGTACCCCGACCATAGATAGTACTTTCTCAGTGCATTTGTCACAAAAAATCGAGCGTTATACGAATACCGTGAAACCTTTCTTTTCCTTAGAGAGAACTTTACTTAGAATTTACAGCAGACCATTTGGGAATTATCAAAATAGCAAAAAATCATTCCTAAACTATTACTTTTCTTTTACATTTGCTGCAAAACAATTGGGGCATTTTCAGATAATGTATCTTTACCAATATTTTTTAACTACGCATCAGGAAACAGATATTACTTTTTCATTATCGTTGGATAGATGATTCACCAAATCTAATTCATTTAGTCCATTTTTAATCTGATGATGTCTTATACTTTCTTTTCCCAGTGGAATATTCGTGTGGACATAACTGTACTTTCTCAACAAAGAAAAGGTAAACAATCTTGAAGATCATATAAATCTTACTTCAATATCAAACTTTAAGATCTTTGAATTGTGTTCATTTTTCCAATTTGAAAAGGGATTTAAATAGCAGATGACTTGATTATGTATTGTTTATGCATTTCTTTTCATGTCAGGCATTTTCTCTAGCTATGCGGGAAAACAAGCGACTTGGTTTGTACAATCTATACAAAGTTATTATCTGTTTATCCTACGGCAGAGAAACAAAAATCCTTGCAGGCTGGATGGATAATGTAAAATTCAAAAATGCACGCGGAAAACGGCGCAGCTTTCAAAACAATCTTCTCGCTGATGAAAATAAATATCACACTGTACAAAGTTGCAGCAATGCTTAGCGTAACGAAAATGATAATACAAGCGTGGCAAAACACAAACAAACAAACAAATAAACAAACAAAGAAACAAACAAAGAAACAAACAAAGAAACAAGCTAATAAATTAACCAATACAAAAGGTTTTAAATGAAAGATTACTTTGGTTTGGGTTTCTTTCTTAAAGGGCATTACAACATTTTTTTTAGTTATTTAATGACAAAGCCAACCTTATAGAAGAACAGCAGATACTGTTTAACCAATACTTGGGAGATAAGTCGGTTTATACATTTCCACATTTCCGAAAGTGAGCATAATAGTGAGACCTGGGGTTCAAGTTCACTTATTTTAAGGCTTCTGTCAAGCATTTTAGTCATAATGTAGTAGAGACGGCCCTCTCAATGAAAGAAATACGCATTGTTTATTTTTCTTATCGTTCCTGTTCTTAACCACTTAAAACTAAGCGAATTATCGGTTTGTTCAAATCTGGCGGAAATATTTCATACCATGCAGAAAAAATGTTTATACCCATCCTAAAACAACACAAACAAACACACACACACACACACACACACATATATATATATATATATATATATATATTATATATATATAATATAATATATATATAATTTATAAAGAACAAATTATAGCAAGGCAATTCAAGTAGAAGGACAGGATTTTTTGGGAAGCAAAGTCGACAGTATAGCGTTTCGGTTCTAATTAACCTTCATCAGGACCATGAGGGATAATTTTTAGCGATGTTAAATCAATGATAGATGAGAAAAAAGTGAAAAATATAAAAACCTAGGGAAAATTTTTATAACAAGAAAAAATTTGCCCGTTTATAAGAAAACGTTGGCCGTTTATAACAAGAAAAACGTTGGCCGATTGATTAACGAATCTATCATTGATTTAACATCCTAATATCATCACTCATAATTTGATAATGATTCATTAGAGCCGAAACGCTATTGTGTCGACTTTGTATCTCAATAAAACTCTTCTTCTACTTGGATTACTTTGTTATCAATTTTTTCTTATATATTGTCGGATTACAATCCATTATTTACTTCCATATATATATATATATATATATATATATATATATATATATATATATATATATATATAAGTAAATTTGGTGACTGTGGTCGAGGGATGAATCGAAGATTTCCTTTTCAACAGCTACTACACCGACGTTCAGGCAAGGGTGCTACCTCTTTCCTTGGATTGCTCCAATTTACCCTAGATATGTAACTTACAGTGCTGAGTGTTAAGTAAGGAGATATCAAAGTACCATTTTTAAAGTCTTTTGAATGATTCGAACTTGAATGGAACCCCGGTCGGCCCATTGTCCGATTGGGTAGAGTGTTTTCCAATGGCCTGAGAGACCGGGATTCAATCTCGGTCAAGTCATTCCAAAGACTCAAAAATGGTACTTGATGTAACTTTGCCTAACACGCAGCATTATAAGATGCGGATAATGGGTAAAGTGGAACAATCTAAAGAAAGGTGTAACGCCCTCCCCCTACTCCTCGTTGTTGTAGCTAATGAAAAGAAAGCGTACGAGTCACCTGCGACTACAATTCGCCAACGTTACTTTTTTACTTTATATGATTATATGTACGTATTCAGCAAATACTACGTACAAGCAAGTGTGACATAAAATCTATAGTTAAGTGGATTTTAAGCGGTTTGAATTAAATTTTTTCTTCCAAAATAGACACAGAAACTCACACACCACACGCGTGCAATGCAAATACCCCCGCTATATATATATATATAATATATATATATATATATATATATATAAAGACCCTCACACAAATATATAAATATATATATTGGGGGGGGGAGTATATATTTAATATATAATATATATATATATATATATTATATATATATAATATATATATATAATCTTATAATTCGGCTTTTAACAGCATTCAATATGAATGTCTTAAAAAAAAAAACAGTACAGAAGATATTGCCACTTGACTTAGTAGATTATCTTACCAAATTCTATAATAACTTAATTTCTGTCTGTAAAAACTACTGTCGATCTCTTTGTTCATATCAAACTTTAGTGACTTCCTTCCCATCTTCATTACTAAATCCAACTATTGTACATTTACACGCATCACTTGGAAAGACCAATTAAACATAAAAGATTGATGTTGCCATTCAAACTGTCCAGAGAATGTTGGCTGTGCATAAATAGCAAAAAAGATTCTCATGTGCTGACAACTAAGAAATGGGTAATGAAAATAGTTCGGGATAAAATCTAATGAAGATTAACAGTCTGGACACTGACCGTCTCTGAACCCGGGCTTTACAGTCAGCCTCAACAATTACTGACCACACGAGCTGTCTGACAACTCGATAAACCACCTTTGGCTCTAAAACATTTCCTTTGAGTCCACCGGAAAGACGGCAGGAAGAATTGTCGACTACTCAGATGGGAAAGAATTGATTGCTCGCTGACAGATATATTTCTGTAGATTATCATGATAGTCTGCACGTTGCTGTCTATGAGAAGGGAATTTATTTCAATTACATTCAGAATGATAACGTGATGAATCTGATAAAGTTCCTTGTTCTGAAATAGATAAAGAAACAGAATATCCTTCGCATTGAAATTTGCCAATTTGCAACAGAGTAATAAGTTATTAATATAACTTATTATTCTGTTTCAAATTGGGCTGGAAATTGTCACATTGTATTCTCCAGTATTTATAAGTATTGCTCTTATAAGAATATTCTTCTGTTCTTATTGTTAATTTTCAAATAACATCTTCTTGTTATGCCGTTTTTCTAGATCCCACACACACACACACACACACACACACACACACACACACACACACACACACACACACACACACACACACGCAGACATTATATATATATATATATATATATATATATATTTACTAACCTACTATCTACTAGCATTCACGGTTACCAGGAAAAAAGAAAAAAAACGCCTGTATCTAGAGATAATATCTCGAATTACCGCCCGAAGGAAAAAGAAAAAATATCATAGGACAAAAAAAAAAAAAAAAAAGAAAAGGCCAACTTCGTCACACCAGTTGAAAAAAATCAAGAGATATGCAGTCAGTTGGTCAAAAGAAAAAGAAAACCCACCGTAAAATGCTGCAATGCTACAATTACAGAGAGTGCTCAATACAAAGTCGGTACTATGATGAGCCGGTGAAGTGAAACTTTAGTAGGATAGGCCCTAGTCGCGATTTAATTTTTATATATATATATTATAATCCGAGGAGAAATCCAAGGGATCGAAGAATCCAATTTGATTAAGAACACATCAAAACTCATCGTGCCGAGCCAAAACCTTTTTCATATAAGAAAAATCCACTTTAATGACACCACTTGGTGTCATTATAAATCTATTTCTGGTCTATGATGACTATCATCTGATGTTAAAAAACTGTTAGCATCTAATGATGGTCATTATAGACCAGAAATAGATTCATAATGACACCACAGAAGTTAATTTTTTCTTATATATATATATATATATATATATAATATTGATAAAAGCATTGCAGAAGTAGAAAAATAAGGGTTTAGTTAAAAGCGTTAAAAGAAATGATTTTTGCTCAATATAAACGAAATGTATCCGTAGCACGAAACGGAAAAGTAAGCTTCTCCCTCCCTCCTCTCTCTCTTTCTTTCTTTCTTTCTTTCTTTCTCTCTCTCTCTCTATATATATATAAAGAGAGAGAGAGAGAGAGAGAGAGAGAGAGAGAGAGAGAGAGAGAGAGAGAGATGCTCACACGCTTAGGCTTTGAATTTTACACATTGGTAAACCCAGATATACAACAACTTTTTGAACTTACATAAGTACCCCCGTACCATTTGATAGCCCATTCTTAACTTCTGTTTCTGTTTGACTGAGTGAAAATGTGTTAAGAAAAAATTCTGCCTCAGAACAATTGAACTATGCCTCGCATAATCTGAAAGAGTCCTTGAATAGTTGAGTATTCTAAAAATATCAAGCATACTTCCTGTTGCCTGTAATGACAAATTTGTGACAATTATACTCTAATATATGTTTGCAAAATATTCCTCTCGATATTTGTATATTTCATCGTGTAGAGAAAAGGTGATTTTTTCAGAAAAAGTGTTTACTAATAGAAACATTATAAGTCGTCTTACATGTTGCAATACTCTTTATTCTAGTAGCGCTGAACAATGAAACTTTGCTTTGTGCCGAACTAAACGGATATAAATAAATATGTCAATGAAACTATTCTTATTCAAAAAGTATTAATAGATTCAATAAATTTTATAGGATTAAGTTTAAACTTTCCAGTTTTGTTTTTATGTTTGCTTTTTTTTCCAATTATAATAGTTCTTGCTTTAAATTTATTTCCTGTTTATTCCGTTGGAAGATATGATGATGTGATATCTCTTGGAATTTTGTCATCATTTAAATGTATATAGAGTAATGAATTGCCTTAGATATAGAATGACTATATAAACTCTTATTATCTATGATATTACTGATTCGATATCACTCTGTTAATAAAGTTACTGAATAATGATGTGGGCTTATTTTCAATGAATTGACTTTTATAATTCAATATTTTCAATAAATATTCTCTTGGGTATCACCTAACTTTTCAGCATAATGAGCTGTTCCATCTGTTGAAAATTTTACCTGCTCGGAGCCAAAATGACAAAAATTGGTGCGGAATGGGCTTCAAGTTAAACAACCAAGCGGATATAGTTTATCATCGAACACCTAAATATTTAGGAAATTCGATGTTGCTTTTTAGATAAGATAAAAACTGAATAAACTTCAATATATATATATATATATATATATATATATATATATATATATATATATATATATATATCAATCCATCTAAAAATGTACTTCGATCGATCGAATGTTATCAAATAAAAATTTTAATCTCAAACTCAGCAAAAATTTGGATATCAGGATACGTATGTTTTCTTGTGCCAGGTTAGAGGTTGATAATTTTTTCTTATTCTTGCCACTGCATATCTTAATCAGTTTTGAAACAAGATAAAAAACACAATTCTATAAGTTTATTAATATATCCATGCATACAGATCAGTCCGTTCCTTAATTTTTAATATTTCAATTCTAATGTATGGCGTTCTTTTCATTATCAAATTTAGCTTCACAAGCAAACACAACTTTTCTATCAATGAAGTAGTTATATAGTGAAAATCTTTGCTTACATCTATAATTTAGAAGATTTCTGAGAGACTCTGACTCATTAATAAATGTTTATGATATACTGAAAACAAAAAGTAATCAATATTTGGCGCACAGATTTTGGAAAAAATCATGCTGTTAAATATATTATTTTCTCTACCTGTTTTCTTTGAATATTTTCCGCACGAAAATTCGGGTAGAAAACTGGAAACATCACTTCGATCAAGTTTATCTTTGTGTAAACTCTATTCAAATATTTAATAATATATGAACTTTTCTGTGGGGTACTTATATTTACATTTTGTTCCAATTGATAATATTCTATTATTTGCTTTTCTCTGCGATTGTTATATAATTGCGGAATGATTTTTTTAATATTACCATTTTTCGTTGGTTATATCTTATCATTCGGTTTAGTTAGGCTTAGAACTATTCGGCTTAGTGCACGTGTAGGTGCACACATTGAGTGCAGGTGTTCCCGCACGCGCACGGAAGATGTGACAATCACAGATGTCATAATAAAAACTCCAGATAGGATATGGACTGGGGTGTGAGTGACGTCATGCCCGGAAGCGAGGGGCTGGGAATTTTCGCGATTTTTGAAAAAAAGCAGTTAGTTGAGATCTAATGCTGGACGAATCGAGTTGAGATTTGGACCTGGACGAGGCGAGTCCAGTTTGTGACCTACGGGATGCGCCGCGCGTTTGTTGGGTCAGATGGAACGGTCAGCATAGTAAAAATTGTGTCTCTCTCTCCCCGTATCGAAAGACTAAATTCAAGAAGTCAATAAACGTTTCGTACCTGAACAAAAGAAAGTCGTCAGTGTTTCGCGTATTTCGGGATTCCCATGCATCTGAACATTTTACGTATTCGTATTTTGAATATGTTACGCGGTGAGAATTCACTAAATCGACTACTAACTGCAAATCATTGTTGGCGTATCAATGTCAACTACCAATAGAATAGTGAACGGTCTGTTGAAATTTAGAACATAATCCCAAAAGCACTAAAATGATTATTTACCCTTGGGAAAGGTATGAACCCCCTTATCCTCCCAGCTATGGGTTAAATAGTACCACAACTGTTCTTCTAGGAGAATGGCTTTGGCATTAAATAACCTACAAAGGTTGATATGCCATTAAACAAAAGAACCCAAACCTAAAATGATTATTGCTTCACTTTGATTTCAAAACTATTCCTTTTGCGATTTCATTTTCCAATTTGAATCAGAATTAACTATTTTTTTACTTTGCCAATTGTATGTAAACATACTCATACAGAGAGAGAGAGAGAGGGGGGAGTGTGTGTGTGTGTGTGTGTGTGTGTGTGTGTGTGTGTGTGTGTGTGTGTGTGTGTGTGTGTGTGTGTGTGTGTGTGTTAAACTCCGGTTAAAATTGACCTTTTGTCTCATCCTGCCCGTGTGGAGGGATGGGTGAATGCATACATACTAACATAGAGTAGTTTCTAAATTTCAGCATGCGTAAAAATGCCAACGTTCCCATTAAAGCATGTGAATATTAATCACATAAATATGAAAAAAAAATCCATATGCTTATTTGTTGAACTACATTGAGGAGTTAAAATAAACACCATTGTATACATATATACTTAATTCCTTTAGTATTTGGATTGATTTTCTGACTATCAATCACAAAATGTAATGCTGATCTTGTATAGGTGAACAAAAAACAAATGTTCAGTCTATTAAAGTAAGAACAAAGAAAATTACTATTTCGTAATTTCAATATTGGCTTTATTGAACATCAAAATATTTCGTTCCAGTGTTTTTCATCATCTTAACTTATGTTTATCACCAGTGGATCTTTTTTAAAAACGTTTTACAGCCATCCAAGGAATTGAATATTTTAAAAATCTCTGTAAGACTGCTACCGAAGATGGAATATAAAAAAAAAACGATACAAAAAATGAGTACAACTTCTCAGACGAGCTATTATATCTTTTGTTTGGTCACAAAGAAACATGCTATCTTGTGTTGTCCAAAGGGAATACCGCACCATTTCAGCTAAGTAATCTTTTTGTCGATTGATGCCTTCATTTAATCTCAACTTAAACCAATTGATTCTTCGAGAGGGGGTCATAGTTAAATTCCTGCCCTATTCTAAGCATTACAGTCATTGAATAAGGACTGATCTTTGACAGAGTTGTCAATCTTTCATTTCGTTTGTCTCATAAACTCTTGAATTCCTCCTTCTATTAAAGAATCAATTTCTAATCACCTATCTTAATCTCTTAAGACGGATTTCTTTTTCAGTTTAAGTTCTAAAATACGTTTGATTTCTCTATTATTTTGAAGCGATACATTGAAGGGACTAAAAGAAAAGAAACCGGTGGAAATGATTTTAATCTTATGAAGAGTGAATTTTGAATATTTCCCGTCTCCTGAGTTGTACAACGTTGAATATTCCACGTTTAATATATTTATTTCAATGTTAACTCCTTCAACTAGGGTAAAAGAAGATCAATAATAATTCAGCGAGAAAGGTTTTGCATGGACATTCGCAATTACACTCGGACAAATTTGCGCATTCACACTTTCGCCATTTTTCGTCTAATATATATATATATATATATATATATATATATATATATATATATATATATCAATTGTATGGAAGCCCAGTTAGCTGATGCTTTAAGATACACTTACAGTATCTCAGCAGGGATGACCCCACCCCCAACGAGTGTCCTAAATTCGACACTAAATGATCATATAATGAAGCTCAAGTCATGGAGTTTTGGGGAATGTGGAGTAACCCTTCATTGCCACTGCTCCTAGTTCCACTCTGAACCGGAGTGGTAGTACATGTTAGGTTCCTGTCTAGGATCAAAACATGACTATTTAATCATTTACTCTATTTGCAGCCATTTAACTGTGTGCAAACAAATGACTGATGAATTGAATTATTAATATTACTCAAAATCATTTATCTCTGTGCAGGTGAACTATTAGCATTTGATAGTATTCCTTGAAACCATGTAACTGTGTTAGAATAAAACTATTAGTGTTTGACAGCTATACCTTAAACCATTATCCATGTGAAAAAAAATTAACTCTAGCTCCTTTTAGAGTTGTTAACTTCAAATTATTCCTTTACAAATCCTATATATTCAATACATATTTATAAAAAGGATTTGAAATTAAATAATCTACAATCGTTGATATGACGTAAGCTTCAACCAACCAACCAACCAAAATATGAAACTGCCTGAATATAATTATCAACCCAAAAAGAATTATATTTGAGAACTAGAACTTAAAAGGTCGATTTTAATGAAAGGATATGCTGCCTATGAGGGGTCCAAACAATGTAAATTGTGGTTAGAAGACAACAATTCATACGTTTTCTTGAATTTGAAGAGTCTATTAAATAAGTGTTATATATTGACCCTCGACCAAGCCGTCAATCAAGAGATGCACCTGTGTAAATAAGCGAAGGAACCGCGGAAGTAGGTGGACGAGAGACAATTATATAACCAGTTGCCACAAACGGCTTGGGTCAGTTCCAGTTGGAGTTGGAGTCAGTTGGGGACGAGATGCCAGCGTGAGAATCAGCTTGCAGACTGAGGGCTTGCAGACTGACGGCTTGCAGCCCTCAGAGACCCACATTTGAGCAACCCCAGCCAAGATGAGGAAGAAGTGCTGCTATGGTCAGAAGAACTTTGGGTCAATATGTAGCAGTCTGTCCCCGTCTCCAACTCACCTCTCACACACAACCAACATCACCCTTTCGAGAATAAATTGTGAGAAATTATATTTTTATAAAGAAGCGTGTTCGTTCGTTCATTGAAGTTCGTCATTATGATATGATTATGGTTGTAAGTATACAACATAAGGAATGAGAATTAATATCAAAATATAATCACAAAGTTAAACGCTTACATTGTAATTTGACCCGACGTCATTAATATGAATAATTACATTACTTGAGTATCGTATCAGGCATTAAGAAAAATATATATTTAATATAACTAAGTTGTTGGCATTAGGTTTCAGTCATGTTGATGTAGGCTCGACCAGAAGATGAGTTCAGAATATTTTAACTTTTTCACCAAGTTGCCCTAGATTTCTGCTCTCTCAGTAGTTCGAGATTAGCTGGCAGAACACCATGCTCTTGGGAAACGTGCCAGTATCACATGGATAATCTGATGGATCTACAGAATTTATCTACAAATGGTACACTTTGAACTGGGCTCGGACATATATCAACAAGAAGAAAGGCTGGCTATAGATTCTGTATCATCTTCAAAAATAGTAAACATTCTCTTTCGAGGAGAAGATATTAAGAATAACACCAGTAATGTCAAATGCTTCTAAGATATGTTGATGAAAATTTCATTCAGTCATCCTGTGAGGAAGAAGTCTATGTAATGCTGGACCATATTATCTCAATAACAACATGAAGATAGTTCACAATAGCAGAGGGAAAAGAAAATCTGCTGACCTTTTGTGGGTATTATTAACTCACAAAAATGGTTGTATTCAAGACATCAGAGGATTGAAAATCAGCTTTTACCAGAAAATAATTTCAATTCAGTTTCCAAAATCTCTACAACATAGGGATCAGGTGAAATTAGCCACCCTCTGAAGTTAAGTCCAGAAAAAAGTAGAACATCTGCAGCTCAAAAAGAGACAAAGAATTCAGGTATAGCTTATCATGTAGAGATTTTATTGAAGTTAAAATTATAAACAGAGAACAACCCTGAAAAATTAGAAAATTTGAAAACGAAGAGAATTCAGGCACATGTTAGGATTCAGCAAACTCCGAAGTAGGCCAGTCATGGGAATCAGCACAATATGGGAGGATTTAATTAAGAATTAGAAGACATGAGGCCTAAGAAGCCGTAATAATACCCACTGAATACCCTAAGAACAATGGAAGTACTATTCGTGATCTGATTGAAGAAGCAAATAAAATGGCATTATAATGAAACCACTTAAAATGCTATTAGAATTTTCCTGGAGAAAAATGAGATAGAGGGTAAAATCGTTCGTTACGAGTTTCAAGTTAGTGTCTACTTGAAGACTCTGTGTTCAATCCCAGGAGCCAGATTCCACAAAAAGAAATGATATTGAATAATAACTAAATAACTAAGACGAACTGTTAACTAGTACATGACATGGACATGAAATGATTCTACTCGCGTGCTTTGAATAAACATTCTTGTACGAAATTGAATGATGACTAATGACTTCATTAATCAATAAATAAATAGATATATAACATTTCAAAAGCCATAAAGAAAACCATGCCCAAAATTAACACACATACAAATACACGCACACTTGAAGACGATCGGAGAGTACAGTGGCCCAAACGTTGAAAATATACCAACCAAAATTAGAATAGTCTTAGACGAGATAGCATTGTAAACAGGATCATTGTTCCGAATGTGATTATCTTATTTAATGTTTACCTAGACACCATAGACTATCAGTACTTGTACCTAATTTAACTCTATAATACTGGAATATTGAATGTAAATGGGGGGTATCATATGCCATCAAATATCGAACATCTGATGCCTTTGTTTCCTTATCCTGTGAATTAATTTAATTTCGTATTTACAGCATTGATCAAGCAAAACCAGCAGGTATGGACGTTGTGTGTGAAGTCTTGCATTGTTTGCTTTGATGCACTGTCATCACAGACACTGCCTATAGGAGGTAGATGTTTCTTCTTGATTAAGGATATGTTAGACTTATTAAATTTCTTACTGCTTTTGAAATTTGATGTAACATGAAAGAACATTATTGGATTTTCTTAACATATAAGTTCAGTACCCTCTGCTAATTCTGTTTTTTATTTTCAAGACTGCGCACTAAAAATGTTAAAAAGTGATACCAATATACTATCTCGCATTCATAGAAAGGTCTGCCTTATATAACATGAGTTTTATCATTCCTTATTTAAATCTTTAGGATTTTACATACACGATGTGCGAGAAATATTCTTTAAATTTGACATAGAAAATAGAACATAGAAAATCGCTTGCATGGATACATTATTTTCTAAAGATGTTTTAGTGCTAAATGAATGTACGCATAGATAAAGCGTGGACTACTATAACAGGTCAACAGAAATAGGGAAATCTAATCTCTCTGATAAAGGAAAACGGGAATTCTTTGAAGTGTCAGAACTATTGTATGGTTGCACCACTTCGACTTTAACTAATATCCCCGAGATTGAGAAGTACTCAAGGATGCTGTGTGGTGTTTTGTACAAATATTGGAAAGAATATCCAATAAACTACCCGTTGTATAGCCACTTACGTTCTGTCTTGCAAACCACCTGAGCAAGACATATTAGTGACATGAGGACAGACTCTCAAGTGACATTCTCCTATGAACTTCTACACATGGACACACCAGTGTAAGAGTACCAATAAAAGCTTACACGCATCAGCAATTATGATCAGATTTTATGGTTCAACTTCAATTATTATTGAGGACTTATTGGTGTGCTTTGCTTTAATTCTATGACATATGGACCATTGTAAGTTATTTAATGCAAAATCCTTTTCATACATATATATCAAATATGATTTCTAAACATATTTCGTACATAACATTTTAAAACGAATCAGAGCTCATTTTTATACAGATGAATAGTTTCACTTATTTCTATCAAATACGAATAATTCTATTTACTTTTAATCATTTTTGCACACAGTTTAATGATGTCCAGTATGGCCATGTATCACTAATAATTCAATTTAGCATCGGCAATTTGTAATTACACAGTTAAAAGATCAAACAGTTCTATTTCCAGCAATTCAGTTCAGCATAATACACAGTTTAAATTTCAAACAGTTCTATTTGACCCCTAGATAGGACCATATCGGGTGCTTCCATTACGGCAATGTATGAACCTGGGAGCAATGGCAATGAAGGGGTACTCCGTATTCCCAAAACTCCTGCATTACAGCAGCCTCACCATCAGAATGTTTAGGGGCATATCCAGAACACTCGTTTGGGGAGGGGTCTTATCACTCTGTAGAGGTGCAGTCGATTTATTCTTCAGCTCTGAATAACTGGGCTAGAAGAGTTAGCGTCTTAGAAATGCGTGTTTTTTCATTACATTTTGACGATGTATTTTGATTCTCAAAAATTAATCAGTTTGGATTAATTCTTTCTGTTTGTCTAATTTTATTTGGAGGAGTAAATGTAAAATGGGGAAGTCTCTGCGACGAAGTAGTAAACGTACTCGTCTGTGACATTGTCGTAAGTCAGTTTAAACTCCGGTCATGCTATTTGTTGTAGAGTGGCTAACACCCCTTCAGCACTCTACCAGACGGACTGGCTCATAGCCATAAATATCCTAGGATTAAGGAATTCAATGGTTGAGTAATAAACTGGTCGAAGATGCCAGGCAGGCCTAGCAGTGTTGACACGTGGCCAAGACTGACCAATTCCTCCAGCATCAGTGGACCGTGTCCCAGGCTTTTACCCTCCTTGGAGGGGCAAAGTTTATCACCTGGCGCCTGAGGCGCCTCTTTTTAGGGGAATGATAACGGAGCCTGAGCAATTTGGGGGAATGTCAGGCGTATCTGGGCTCTGCCTTTTGAGCACGGACTAACTCTAAGAAGGCCTTGTACCGTACCCCCCCTGTTTGGTGGGGGTGCACAAGAAATAACTTGATTGATAAGCAGATATTAAATTGTTTTATATTCGGACTGATTTTACCTCGTTTGGCAATACATCATTTTGAGCCTCCTCTCTTTTTTCTAAGTTCTCTTGATAATTGTTTGTAACTTATGGGGCAGTGTCTTTTTGTAGGGTACTGAATAAATATAGCAAAAACTTATTCTTCTGTGAATCCTTCACCTCGACGATACAACACTATTATGTTTACTTTCAAACTAATGACCTTGAAAGAGATATGTACCTCCTTATCTCACCCCAACTAGAGGTTAAACAGTATCACTATTGATCTACATCATCCTCATCATCATCATGTCGCGCCGCCTGCGCAGATTTCCTTGACCGTCTCTCGCCATTTCTCCCTATCATTCATCGCCTCCGGCAGCTCTTCAGGGTTACATCCCGTGTCCTCACATAGCTGCTGTATGTAAGTTCGTGCTGGTCATCCCACTCTTGCACATCCATGTGTGGGGGTCCACAGGAGTACATCTACAATAATGATCTACAATAATGATGATTTTGGCGTTAAATATCTTACGAAGTTTGAAATTCAATTAAACAAAGAAATCAAATAAAACCTACGTTCTAATGATTGAACGACAGTAGATTTTTGTGGTCATACAATTCTTCACCAAAGTGGCGCGTTTTACGTAATGGTTATTATGAAATAGAATCGGCGAGCCGTGTTCAAATCCTCGATGAGGATGTTCACATTTCTCTTCACGCTAATGCTTTTGTAAGAGTGAGATTCTCACTTGCTAATTTAGTAAATTGAAGTGAGCTTAATGAATTTTATTTGGTGTTAAAGATGGATTACTTCAACGATCTATTTCTTTGTTATGTGTCGCATAATCAACTTTAGATAACAATCGGGATTTTAACCTTGTTTTAGATAGAAACGTGTGATCAATAAAGAAAAAAAAACTTGTTATTTTAATATCGAATCTTGTACAATTCACTGTTAATCTAATCTAAACAAATCGAAAAGATAGTGTGGTCACAGCCATAAAAATGACACTATTTGCAATTTAATCAAAGGAGACGGGAACCGAAATTAACAAAAAAATTTTGAGATTCTATTCATTCAATTTTTTTAGATTCTTATTTTTAAAATTTTTGACCAAGAATATAAAAGCCATCGGAATTTATCTTGCTGCAAACAGATTACCTTACCTAAAATCATATTATACTCAGGAGTGCCAATTTATTGAATTAGTTATACCACAAATACTGTTCATATAAAATCAGTAAACTTCCTAGAGACATACGTATCGTTCGAAATATTCTAAGCTTCTCGCAGATTTGAGATTTGACCCATACGCCTCAAATTTGTATGGAATTCACCGGCTCAGAAATTAAGACAGAAATCTGAAATAGTTTTTCTTATTGTTTAAGAAATGTCTGTGTGTTATCAAAAAAGTGTTCAAGTATGGCTCTTCTATCTGGCAGAGGCTTAGAACATTGATCAACCCTTGTATATAGGTACATGTAATATAACAGGAAATTAGCGTATATTCCTATTTTTCTTTATATATATATATATATATATATATATATATATATATATATATATATATATATATATATATATTGAAATGAATAGGTCTTCAAATGATTTAAAATTTGGAATTTAAGCTTATATTATTTCATAGACTTGTGCTCTACATGTGTTTCGGATTGTACATCTTCAGGAGATTTAAATGGCCAGGTTCAATGCGAGTTGTTCTTTTTATAGTAAAGATTGTTTTGATAGGTTGTTTTGATTTTTTTTTTTTTTCCAAATTTTGCGTTTGGAAGTATGCGTAAAGTTGGAAATACGTGTACAGCTCAGGTATATAAAACAATAAAAAAACCTAAATAAAAATTTGAAATTATTTGGGTACTATTCAGTTAAAAATCTAACTTTCCCTCGTTTAACAAGAAACAACTTATATACATATATGTATATATATATTTATAGGAGGGTCAGTTGTAAAGTTCATTTCTTTATTAAGATAATTTCAAGGAAACGTACCAAATGATGTTTATTTCCAACATCGTCTCCCTTGAAGTCCATGCACTTCTTTCCTCAGTGTTGCATTGCGTGTACCCCTTTGGTTTACATTCCTCAAGAACAGATATGACCTAAAGTACGTGCTTTTAAGTCTATGAACTATTTATAGATACTTATATATTCACATACATATAGATATCTACCTCTGCCTCTTTCTTTCTCTCGGTATCGGTATTAATCTCTTTCTTTCCCCCCCTCTCTCTCTCTTTCTCTCTCTCTCTCTGATACATATAAACCTACACATTCACGCATATATATATATATATATATATATATATATATATATATATATATACACCCACTTTGTGAGCGCATGTATTTGAATGTGTATGTGCGTATGGGTGCGTGAGTGCGCGCGCGCGCGTGTGTGTGTGTATTAGCTTAGTTTCTGTCCCTTAACTGATAAGATTACATGAGTGCGTGCACATACGAAAAAAAAAAAGCCTGTGCACACACACACATATATATATATATAAAGCATTTGTATAACTTCTTTATTATCTTTTGACTAAACATTGAGAATTCGTTTGGGACATACCTGAAAAGGTACTATTTACCAACCCCTCCGCTCGGGCAGGATATGACACAAGGTCAATTTTTAAGCAGAGTTTAACAGGTTTGAATTCAGAGTTTTCCTTCTCATAGACTAGTTGCCTCACCAAGGCTGAAGAACCTAGTCCGTCCTACTATTTACCCATAGCTGGAGGGAGAATAAGGGGGTTCATACCTTTCCCAAGGGTATTTGCCCGAAAGTGAACGTAATAGCGCGACTGGAGTACGAACTCGCGTACTACGATTCCGTAGTTCATCGCTTTAACCATTGCACCACGAGGACACCTGAAAAGGTTTTTAAATATTTTTGACCAAGTATTTACTTCTCAAAATGAAACTAATTTCAAATGATGAATATTTTACGTAGATAAAATTATATTGTATTTTTCTCTGTAGTTTTGTAGCGATTCTTTTGTGTAGTCACTGGGAATTAAAGAGTTTTATAGGTACGTTTTTATTTTGGATCAGATTGTACCTCTGATTCATATTATCCAAGTTATGAACATCAGTGTCCACCTTTAAACTAGTATGTATTATGTTTATTGGTATTATCTATAATCATTGATTCTAGTCTTTACTTGTTTGTCTCTAGAAAACTGATAAACAGGTTTTAAACTTGCTTCGTAGCTCTAAAAGTTATGAGATTTTCTGTGAGTGCCAGATGTTGCTGTTTTGATATAAAATCCGTTGTCTGTTTTAGTAATAAAAGAGAATGCCAATACTCTTAAGAAATAGCAAAATCGTCCAGTAGGGATTAGAGAAACACACTCTTCATACTAAAATTTCATCTTAGATTTGTTTTGTACTATCTTTAATAAATATATTAACTCTCTGTTTCAGATATTTCTACGAACTAAATCCGTTTAAGTGCCTCTGACCCCTGTTTGGTTCTAATCCAAACCTATATCCAGATTTTTCTCGTGTTCAGAAGATTATAGACTAGAGTCTCGCTTTCAAATTTTTCCTCCTATTTATCTATGACTCTTTCTCTCTCTCTCTATATATATATATGTTTATATATATATGTGTGTGTGTGTGTGTGTGTGAGAGAGAGAGAGAGAGAGAGAGAGAGAGAGAGAGTGAGAGAGAGAGAGAGAGAGAGTGTGTGTGTGTGTGTGTGTGTGTGTGTGACACATATACTCATCATCTTCCTTTTTTAATCTCTTCAGCATAACAAGATTTATGTTGTTTAAACTTCATGATACCTTTAACATTAACTTAAATACATACGTAGAATGTACCAAACACTCTTGAGATTATTATTGAACAGATTGTAAACTATTATTATTGCTACATATTAAGTTATTTTTGTGGACGGATGAAACAACGTCCAACGAAATATTATTCTTGGCAGAAGAAACTTGGCACTTTTCCACAGAAGAAAAGGAAAATGGTAGTCAAATAAAGACGTGGTATGTATAAATGATTGATAGACTTTGACCAGATCTAATTCACCATTTACCAAGAAAAATCTTTTCATAGGATAAGATTTTTTATTCGTTTTATCTTAAAAATTATTTACAGTTGAAGTTTCATGTAACTATTTTTTACAGTTATCAGATCGGATGATTCTAACAATTCTTCTGTTTTATATGTTTTACGTAATTTTTAGAATTATGTATTGACTTTTGAATGTAATTTTAAACTTACTTCTAATAAAACTTTTATATATCATAATCAAGCATTTGTGCGTTTCAACATTATTTTTCTACTATGGTTAACAATGTTACTACGAGGGGCATACGATAAGTTTTCAGACTTTCTTCGTATGGGCATTTAAATTTGTCGTAGGCTCTTCAAAACTCAATATGTTATTGCTATACATCTTATGAAATGACTGACCAACTTTTATGATTTCAGGTTCAAATAAACAGCTACAGCAGCAATTGGAATACACCCTACTAAAGCCAGATTGTCACAGCTGGAGAATTTCAAAAATGCAATCTAGACATGAGGACACTTTAGAAGAACGATATGCAATAGGATTCTGTTTTAAACTTGGAAAAAATGCTACAGAAACGTATGGAATGCTTCAGACTGCTTTTCGACCATCTTGCATGAATCGAACATCAGTTTTTGAGTGGCATAAGAGATTCAAGGAAGGCAGGGAGTCTGTGAGGGATGATGAGAGGTGTGGGAAGAGTAAGGAAGTCAATACGCCAGAGTTGATTGGCCAAAGGGTTAGGGTTAGGGTTACTATGTTGAGGATTTAGGGGAGTTCAGGAAGAGATTCCTAGCGAAGAGGCCAGCACTCTTCAAATCGGGTCAGTGCCATTTCCACCAGGACAATACACCAGTCCAAAACTTCATCCTTGTCACTGACTATTTGACCAAGATGGGCATCAAAACAGTTCCTCATAGTCCAGACCTTGCTCCTTGTGACTTTTGGTTATTCCCTAAGCTCAGAGGGTGTTGTTATGAGACAATTGAGGAGATGAAAGAGGCTGTGACGAAGGTCATTGACACGCTCACTCAAGAGGACTTCCGTGGGGCCTTCCAGAAGTTGTTGGAACGGTACAACAAGTACATTGCAGCTGGCGGATATTACTTCGAAGGGGACTAGAGTTTCATGTGTGTACTATCAATAAAAGTGCCCATACGAAAAAAGTCTGGAAACTTATCGTATCAATAAAGACTTTAAAATCTCAGATTGGTATATAAAAACGATTGTAAGAATATATGATAATTTCTATTTAAAATCAAAAGACAAGTTATACGTTGGAAAAAAAGGAACCTTTTCCATTGCTTTTTGCATATGGACTGAATGAAAAAATATTAAAATCACATCTACAATAACATTTCCTCTTCTGTCTCCAAAGGGTGAGCTTACATTTACAATTTCTCAACGGTATTTTGCCACATTAACTTACTACATTATTTTAAGGAATATCTCAGATGGGATGAATAGGAGAAGCAGTAAGAATAAACCAAAAACCTATATTCAAAATTGAAATTATTTTTTTTATTATTATTTAGTAATCCCTTAGTTACTGTTCCAAACGCACCTATTACAATTGGTATAGTTTTCACCTTCATGTTCCACAGTTTTTTCAGTTCCCTAGCAAGGTCGAGGTATTTATCCTTCTTTTCACTTTCTTTTTGTTTTATCCTGTGGTCTGCCGGGACACCAGTGTCGACTATTTTGCAAGTTCTCTTTTTTTGTTGATTATTATTAAGTCTGGTCTCCTGGCCGGGATTAGGTGATCCGTTTGTATATCAAAGTCCCATAGGAGTTTATGCGAGTCATTTTCTAGGACAGGTGCTGGGTTGTGCATATACCATTTGTTAGTATGGTCGAACTGAAATTTCTTACACATTTCCCAGTGAATCACCTTACCGACCCAGTCGTATCTCGCCTTATATTCCCTAACCTTATATTATTATTATTATTATTATTATTATTATTATTATTGTTGTTATGATTATTATTATTATTATTATTATTGTTGTTGTTGTTGATTTTTGATATTTTTTGAAAATGTAGCTTCATACATATGTAAATCTCTAATTCATTTTTTTTTTACAAGTTGAGATCAAAGTTTATGAACACTGAAGCTTTAATCTAAAAAGTTAAATATAAAAATATAAAATTGAAATGAAGACGTGAACAGCTAAGCAACATTTAATAAAGTCATGCTGTTTACACGTCTAGACTTTTTGGATAGGGGTCAGGAACGACATAGGATATTTTTTTATTCAGCTGTCACAGCAACTTTTGATCAACAGCTTTTGAGAAAAAAATAGGATTCTGCAGGTTCAACACCTTTCATAAACACGACACCTTGTTGTGGGCAACTTTTTTCTGCTTCCGAAAATTATTAAGTCATCTCAGTTTATGATTCGATGACAGGGATTACATTAAAACATATTCGAGGTCTTCACTTCACTCTATATCGAAAGAGAAGCATCTCTCCGTGAAACTTTTATTTCAGTCACAGTATATAACTTACTCTCCGCCAATCGGGAAAAACGGAAACAACAAATACAGCCTCCACAACACGTCAGATAGGAATGGGCAACATCTAACAGATTTCATGATAGAAAATAGATTAGCATGCCTCAATACAAACTACCAAAAAAGGGAGGGAAAACTATGGACATACACCTACGCAAACAATACTAAAGCTCAGATAGACTACGTCCTTATAAACAAGAAATGGAAAAATAGTGCAATGAATTGCGAGGCATACTCCTCTTTTGAGGGTGTGTCCACCGATCACCGAATAGTCACGGCGAAAATACGGTTAAGCCTACGAAAAAACGCCAAACGAACAGCGACCAACAAACACTATGACTGGGCCCTATTGAACAACAGAGATATAAGAGATAAATATGTATTAGAATTAAGAAACAGATTCGAAACACTACAAGAAAAGACCGAAAAAAGTACACCAAATGACGAATATGAAAATTTCGTCAATGCACACCTCGAGGCAGCAGCGAAATACATTCCAACAAAACTCAAAACTAAATATAGAGTCCCTTGGGAAACATTAGAGGTGAGAGAAAAACGTGCACCAGTGAAAACAGCCTCCAAAAACTATCGAAAAAACCCAACAAACTCAAATGACTTAAAACTAAAAACGGCACAATATCAATTAACAGGCGTATATATAAAGGAACAGACAGAATACATTAAAAATCAGATAGATAAGATTAGAGACTCGGTGGAAGATAGACAATCTAGGATAGCCTGGCAAACAATAAACGAAGTGAGTAGAAGAAAGAACACAGCCAAAGCAAAACTGAAAGCAGCAAACCAACAAGAAAGAATAAAACTGTGGAAACAGCACTTCGAAAACTTACTAGGAAACCCACCGAAAATAACACATGAACCAATCACCAGAATAATTTTCACACAATTAGACATTAAACTAGGACCGTTCACACAAGAAGAACTCGACTCGGTTCTCAGAAAAATTAAAAATAGGAAAGCTGCAGGGCTGGACAAAATTCCCCCGGAAGTATGGAAGACCAGACAATTCGATGACATACTGCTCCGACACTGCAACGCAGTATACAATCAAAATCCGATAGATAGATGGATGAAAGGATACATACTCCCCTTTGCTAAAAAGGGGGACCTCGGATTAGCCAAAAATTACCGGGACATAACACTTACATCCATAGCAGCCAAAATCTACAACGCCCTACTACGAAACCGCATAGAACCCGAAATCGACAACATACTTAGAAAAAACCAAAATAGCTTCCGAAGAAATAGATCCACGACTTCACAAATATTAACCATCCGTAGAATCCTTGAAGGTGTACGGTCAAAAAACCTACAAGCGACATTAATTTTTGTTGGCATTAGCAAGGCTTTCGATTCCATTCAGAGAGGAAAGATGGAACAAATCCTACTAGCGTACGGCATACCTAAAGAAACCGTAGCGGCAATAACGATTCTCTATAGAAACACTAAAGTAAAAGTACGATCTCCAGATGGAGACACAGAATACTTCGACATTGTAGCAGGAGTACTACAAGGGGACACGCTGCTCCGTATCTCTTTATCATTTGTCTAGACTACGTACTTAGAACATCAATTGACAAAATCAAAGAGAATGGATTCGAACTGACGAAGAAAAGGAGCAGAAGGTACCCCGCAACAACAATTACCGACGCAGACTACGCCGATGACATAGCGATGCTGGCAAATACACCTGACCAAGCCGAAACACTACTGCATAGTTTGGAACGAGTAGCAGCAAGCATAGGCCTCACACAAAACGGAATACATGTGCTATAACCAAACGGGGGACATCTCCACTCTAGAAGGAACCCCTCTTAAACTAGTAGACGAATTCACTTACCTAGGAAGCAGCGTCGAATCAACCGAAAAGGACATCGAAATGAGGTTAGCGAAAGCATGGACAGCTATCAATAGGTTATCGATTATTTGGAAATCAGACCTAACCGAAAAAATGAAACGCAGTTTCTTCCAGGCAGCGGTCACATCGATACTGCTATATGGCTGCACTACATGGACGCTAACAAAACGGTTGGAGAAGAAGCTAGACGGCAATTACACAAGAATGCTACGTGCAATCTTAAACAAGTCCTGGCGGCAACACCCCACAAGACACCAACTGTACGGCCACCTACCCCCTATCACGAAAACTATTCAAGTTAGACGAGCCAGACATGCAGGACACTGCTGGAGAAGCAGGGACGCACTCATAAGTGATGTACTCTTATGGACCCCCACACATGGCCGTGCAAAAGCAGGACGACCAGCACGAACATACATTCAGCAGCTATGTGAGGATACGGGATGTTGTCCTGAAGACCTACCTAGGGCGATGAACGATAGGGAGGAATAGCGAGAGAGGGTCAGGGATATCCGTGCAACCAGCGCGATATGATGATGATGATATAACTTACTATTCGATAAATATAATAATTAACATACGGTAGATATTAATATGATTTTTCCCTATTTACTTATTGACTTAGGGCGTGTTTATCTTTTTTTGTTTTCTTTTCTTTACTCTCTTCCCTTTTTTCTTTTTTTTCTTTCTCTCTCACTCTTCTTTTTTCTTTCTTTTTTGTTTTTCTTCTTTCTTTCTTTTCTTTTCTTTCTTCTCTTTCCTTTTCCTCTTCTTTGCTCATCCTCTTTTTTTCTTTCGTTTAATTCCTTTTTGTCTTCTTTTCTCTTGTGTGTTTTGGCAATTTTATTTATTTATTTATTTATTTATTTTTCGCAATTATCGTCTTTCAATTCGTTGTATCTCCTAGAAGTTCCATACTTTTAAACACCATTGCCTGTACGAATCACGTGATAGTTTTTTTTTTCAAAAAAGAACGCTGATTGAATGATTGAACGGTTATATGATATTTCTTTGTATATATGTATTTTTTCTTTTCCCTGTTATTGTATTTTATTAAAACATCCATAGTTGTTGTAGCAACACTTGCTTCACCATCTTAAAGTCCTGATGAAGATTTACTAAAACTGAAATGTTTTAACGTAGACATTCCTTTTTAATAAATTAATCCCTTCGTAGTTTTAAAAAAATAATTGTAGAATTCTCATGGGTGCAGGTACTAAACACGTACCTTAAACGTTCCGATGAGCCACACTTTGATGATAAAATGAAGGCATAACTCATCCTCCCATCTTACGAAGTAGTGATCCCTTTGGAAATGAAAGAAACTTTGAAATAAAATGGAATGAAAAAATATAAAATATAAAGATAAAACAAAAATAAAGCAAAGAAATCAAAGCTCATAGATAAATAAGAAATATGCAATTTTTTTTGTGTTGATGAAGGATCAGAATGAACCATAATTTTGCCTATTTCAATTATCTAACATATTTTTAGAGAAGAGTTGTAGAATAATCGACTTATGTTTTTATTTTTCTAAATACTGCTTATTAGCTGCAAGCTCTTCTCAGTTGGATCACGTAAACAAATATGTGAGTCTGATTGCGAACAGGCTATTTCTTAAATCAACATTCAAGAATTTTTTTTTTCTTACTTTTAACTGTAACATTAAGTTCTCTACTTCTCTTACATCAATTTTCTATAAAGTGCCAGTACTTGATCTAACTTATAACTGAAGATTGAAGTTTTTTCCCTAATATGTTTATGTGGTCCAAAATAATACAGTCGGACGTAAATAAAAAATGAAGCCATTTAGCTGTTCGTATCTTTAAAAATATATTTGCTTACCTGATTTTCCTTGGTCAACCTAGAATTATCCCAGGTGGGTAATGCAAATTTAATCACATGGTCCTAGAGTACCTTCCTCTCAGGAAGCACCTGTCTCCTTGTCTAAAAATGATTTGGCTGAGTTTCCTGCTCTGTGTCTGAGGAACCTCCGAAGGTGACCAGCAATTCTTTATAGCTGTCGCAAACAGAGAAGCTCGTGCGTGGTCCCACAATATAAAATGATTTCTTGCCAACTCTTATCTGATGGAAAGTCGGAAAATCTGTTATATTATTTGATTATAATTCACCAATTTTGTTTTTAAAAAATCTATTTGCCTGCCACTGTATAGATAAAGGACAGCCTCTAAATGTTTCTAATGAAAATCCATAATATATTCAAGTGTGATTTTCTTCGATCCTTGGAAGATAACTGCGTTAAAATTGTTGATATATTCTCATTTATAATACTAGAAATGGCAGCTAGTTAACCATAAACGTAGCCACCAACGACGGTTATAAACTCATACGTAATCACAAAATGATTGAATAGTAATTTTATAAAATTCTAATACAAGGAAAGTTTCCGAATATTTTGGTACTTGTTGGTTAGTATTTCGGTAAATTGACGATAATTCTTGCGCTACCGAAAGTAAATTCCTTTCATATTGACATAACTAGTTTAACTATGAGTAGATATCGTGCATTTGAGAAGGTATATAATTTGAAAATATATTTTCTCATAGGAAGTATCTTCCTCAAAATACACATTATATGAGAAACAAATCGTAAATAAAGTTTCCTATCAATTTCCACTGAAACTAAAACAGATACAGACACTATAATACACAACTGGATAAAGCTAGTTTTTAGCTACAAACACCCTTTATAAAAGTTCCCTATTTTAGAGATGAATTTTATTACTATGTCAGTAGGATTGAAACTCCCTGTAGTCACTGATAACTGCTTTGTCGGTGATGGCTAGTCGTCAGATCGAGGACGAGAACCACAAAAAACACAAGTCACCTAAAGTGTTAGGACCTCTGCTACTTTATTTTCTCCGTTCAGTCACTGAGAACATGGAAGTATGTGAAAAAAGATAATGGGTTCCTCGTTCTCCGTTCATGCAAACGCTTGTCTTCTTGAAACCCAGTCACAAAAAAAAGAGTGGATCGAGGAAATCTAACTTTTTATTGGCATTCATAAAACAGCTATATCCACCATCACCTCGCGTAGGTGGCCTCATCCTGCTAACTCCGACCACTACTTAGATAGCCGATTGAATCTAGTCTCCTCCATTCATCCTGCTTAATTGATGTTTTTTTCAGTTTGGGGTAATAAATCAACCATACCTTGTTGGATGTCTAATCTATTTTCAACCCCGTACCAGTCATTTAACTTCAAGTTACTAACCTTTATTTCTTTTGCCTTATTTCACATCCCAACTCGGAGAGGAGCAACAAAGTTATGACTGAAAACCAAAATGTTTTATTTAATTCCTCTGATACACTATTTTAAATGCAAGATGATAGAATACTAGCATCATTTCTCGCATTAGTGACTAGTTCAGCTACTGAAAAAAATCGATTGATAAAACAAATCCTTCATTGTTTTATCAATCAAATTTTTGATAACATTGATTTCCAAAAAATATTATATGAATCAAAAACAAATGTATTAGAGTTCAGAGCATTTCCGCCTGTTTTACTTAAATGAAAGACAAGTTCTTTTGTCTATACTTTACAAAGACCATCTCTATGCTGTATGCTATACAAATACAAAAGTTATGTCTATAGGCTGTACAAGTACAATTTCCATACTTTATAAAAGTTGACTACCGTAGTCGAGGGCAACCAGAAGGCTCTCTTTTCAATAACTATTACGCTGAGGTTTAGGGGAGGCCGCAGCTCCTTTCCCTGGATTGCTCCACTTTACCCTTCATACGTATATTATATTGCTGAGTGTTAAGCAAGTAGGTATCAAGTACCATTTTTGAAGACTTAGGTATGACGTGACCGAGGATTGAACTCAGGTCTCCCGGACTATTAGCGAACACTCTACCCACAAGACCAATGAGCTGGTTTATACTTTATACTATATGAATACCAAATCAATTTCTTCATTATATACTTTATAAATACTAAGACAATTTTACAATCTATACTGTACAAATATAAAAACCATTTCTATACATTAAACAAAATTTAAAACAAAACTCCTGACTCTCTATTATGAATTACCATGACCAGAAAACCAGGCATACACTTACGCACGACATATGGAAACACTGGACAGCTGTTTTGACTTTATTAGGTCGCATCAGCTGTGTATACCGTGATCTCCACCACTGGAGATCAAACCAGCGACCACAAATCGCAGTCCCGAAACTCTACAACTTAGCCAGAGTCCATATCACACACAAGGGACACCAAATTAACTAGTTATCGCAATTGCGCGGCCAATTTACCTGGATGTGTCATGCAAGTTATATCTGTACTCTTTGCAGAGGACACGGTCACCTCCAGGGCCACGACTTCCCAGGAGGATTAGAAATACGCATCGGCGTAATTATTATGACGTCAAGGACAAGGATATGGATCTACATTTTTCTTTTTTAAGTAGAGGAATTATATTGTGAATTGAATTGTATGTGTTTCGTATGTCGTGCGTAATTATTCACCGGATTTTCTGGTGATAGTAATTCAATTCACAATATAATTTCACTACTTAAAAATGAAAAATGTAGAGCCTACTCTATATTACACAAAAGAAAAAACAATTTCTATATATAAAAAAGTTTAAAGAGTAACAGTATTTCTATAATGTGTGACGCTTACTGTATCTTTGTTCTGAGGTTACATTATCCTCGAAAGACGGGGAGAATCTCCGTCACAGTACCGTACCCCCCAAGCTCTAAATTCTCCGTAACTAGTTATATTTTATTGATAGCTTTGAAAGCCCATATAACTAGTTAAGTATAAAGCTTGCGTTTAGGTTTAATTTTTCGAGATACGGACGAATGAGGATGTGTCAAGGGTAAAGAAGTCGACGTGATATAAATGACCACGTGGGGAATTCCGAACCGGACAAACAATATGACACGTAGTTGTTTTTCTTCTTTTCTTTATATATTTATCTTTCTTACATATTTTATTTTACAGAAAGCACAGTTGTAACAACAGAAAAACAAAAAGCAAAACAAATACAACAAAAAAAAAAATTACAGAAATGTGGAGGGCAAGCCGCTTCCAATAGTATTTGACTATGTCCTTCAATTAAGACAAAGTTCTCCTTTTTCTTTTCTTTTTTTTTTCTTTCTCAACTTGTTTTAAAATTATATCCGTATATATGAACAACCTCAAAAATGTTTCTTTGGAATAGTCTTGATACGGACCTTTATTTAGGTTACGTATATTATTTATAATAAAATTTTTGACTAACCTTTTCTTTTTCCTTTCCTTCTTCTTGTTATTATTTTTTTTTCTTATGTTCGTTAGTTTCTTATAAACAAGTCGCAAGGCACCATTTTTAGTTTTTTTTTTTCTTTTACGTTGAGCCTCCATTTCTTACCCAACGGAGTCGACGGCTTCTATTAGGCCATTCTGTGACTAGAATTTCCCCTTCCACCGGACCACGTGAAAAGGCGACCTTTCTCTTCCTTGGCGAAGCTTGGAACTGACTTTTTGGGTTTCGTTCTTTTTGGCGGTGAAACGCCCTCCCTGCCTCGACCAATGACATGTCTTTTCCTTATCTGGGTCAAGACCTTTGCCCCTTCTCGGCTGGTCCTTCACTGTTGGTAGGGCTCGAAGACCCACCGGTCGCTTGCCCCACTTCCGGTCCTCATAGTAGTCCTTGCTTTCCTGCATTATAACCTTACCGTGGCCGATGGCCGTAACAAATGTATATTATACAAATAGAATTTATGAGGAAGAAAGTTTCCAGAATATTAAGTGTTCTTTTTTTTCAATATAGACTTAATGTTTTTTTGGGTTTTTTTTTTTTTACCATAAACGGGAATCTTATTTCTTTAATAATTACATAGAGTTTTCGCACGAATCATTATAGAGCGTATAAGAGTTAATTGACGTCTGTCATCGTAAAAGTCGAATTATGGCTGTAGCCTACATACTCTGTCATCTACAGAGTTTTGCGAAGGACTGATTGATGCATTCGTTTCTTAAGAAAGATAAAAGAGATCTGAGCACGAGAATGTTTTAAGGGATAAAAAGTAGAGCATCTTCTAATTGTTGAATATTAAAAAATAATAATCATTCGATGATAATAGGAAGTTGAGGATGATATTGTATTTATTATGCGTAGAAAGAAACAATATTTGAACAAACTTTGAAACAAGGTCTATTATATATTGGTAGATACGAAAGTAAAACTTTAATATGCTAAACCTATTAAAAATCTAATAGGTATCATATAACTGATATCTAAGCAAATGGTACAATTCCTATTGGAGATACTAGTGTCAGCTATTTGTTGTTAGAATCATTCTTGGCTTTGTCTTTAAGTATTTAGCTTGTATTAAATCGAACGGGTTATTATTAAAGTTATATCACTCATTTCGTGTGGTAAATTTTAAAATAGCTTGGGATTAAATTTTGGTTCTCTTTCAATGTCATCTCCTTTTGTTATATAACATAAGCCATGGATTTTTGGTTCGTTCCGAGTAATCCCGTGTGATTTGACAAGCTCTCACGTTGTGATTAGTAAACAGGACGGCACGATCAGGGCACTCGGATACAACAGTTGTGTGACCGGAAGGTGACCACGTGATGAGAACCACGCGGACATATTTTGACACGGTGCAGAGAATCGCAGTCTAACGAGGGACACGCAGCCGATCAGGGGCGTCTTTGACGAGCTTGCAAAGGGGTGCAAGCGTTGGAACCCCCTGGCTCCCGGAAGAAGATATGGGAAGAAGAAGTCCTCTCTCTGAGTATATGTCTCTCCACCCATCTCTCACACACCACAGAAACATCAACCCTTTCGGGAGTAAAGTGTGAGAGATATATCTTACATAAAGAATTATGTTCGTTCGTTCATTGAAGTTCGTAAAAAATGTTTGATTAAATTTCCGCTTGTATGAGAGTATTTAACATTTTTATAATATTGTACGCTAGTTTAATTTATAAATGTTGTTCTCTTTCTATGTTAGTTTGATTTCCTTCTATTCTCCATCAGTTCGACCTCCTCTCAGCTCTGAAGAACCTGGCAATATTTTAAAGCCTGATTCTATGTGAAATTCTTTTGTAGCTGATGCCCGGAAGTATATCAAAAACAATACTTCATTTTAACAATTAGGATCTTTTTAACATTGCAAACTAAATTAGCATGTCCACCAATCTAGACGCCATGACAACACCGAATAAACTGAATACTTGTATAACAAAAGAAAAAAAAATCCCTTTGGAGAAAAGATAATTGATTTATGAATGTTCGGTCGGCTACAGGGCGTGTCCGTTAGGGAAAACAATAATTCTTTATGGACTAAAACAACGAATAATTATTCTAAAAAAGTTCAGATCACAAATAACGTTTAAAATATCTTTGAGATAATGATTTGCAATTTTTAATAATTACGGCTGAGAAATGGTAACCTTATGGAGACTGAGATTTACTCTTTTAAGACTTTATCAGCTACCAAGACAAAGTAGAAGGGATAATTCAACAACTTGATATGTTTTGATATTTCTCTTCGATTGCAACCAAAGTAAATATTTGTTCAAAAGTAATCACCCTAGCTAATAGTTGATACATTTTTAATGTCAAGATTTAAATAAAAAAACACGACAATAGCTGGGGTGTTAAAATAATTATAAAATAAGTGCTGCTCAGGAGGACAGTAACTTATGCTATTAAGACAAGAAAGTTATTACTACTACTACAAATGATAATTCTACGGCAACAAACAAGCACAGGCATATATGCCTATACATACAATTTTACCGTTACGACAACAATTCGACGGTTTTAAAGCCACGTTGTTCAAATGGAAGTTTTTCTGGAAGATGTTTGTACTACTACTTCACCATGTAGATGATTGCACCATGATGATTCTCAGTATATCCTTTGTAGTGCTCCCGCAGTACATAGATATTTATACCATCATGATTCTAACGGGTCTATATGTATAGCACCATGTCCTTAATGTCAGTAAGACCTCGTGATAACCTCCACCGTGATAAGTGAATAGTTTGATGGTAACTTCACTTTTTTACGATTTATTAGATCTTATTTTTATGCACACATTCAAATAATTTTCTTTCTAATATTAACAATTCTATAATTATCATTTGTTTTTACACAGTTAAATAGTTGCATGTATTCATATCTTGTACTAATAATCGTATTTAATGTTATCATTTGCCTGCATATATTTAAATACTTTCCCCACTTGCTATCTAATACTAATGATCCTATCTAGTATTAATTGTTTAATTTTTAACTGTTAAATAGTTTCAAGTGTTGCTATTTAACTTTTGTAACCCTATTTATCAATTTTTCCTTTATAATGAAAGTAATGAAGAAGTACTTCGTATTCCCCCTGCTCCAGAACTGGAAGCTCACCATAAGATGCGGTTTAGCATCACTACAGGACATTCATTGTTGGGAAGTCTTACTGCAGCCGACTGGGCTTCTAGAATGATTAAATATATCTTTTCAACAGAACTAAATTTTATTAATGAATTTTGGTTGTCACATCCTTATTGAAATATTAAAAGTATGGACTGAATAATATTTTCAAAAGATACCAGAAAAAAGAGCATAAGTTATCTAAGTGCATATATTCATACCAATATACGCACACGCTCGTTGTATTGGAAACGAGCAGAAGATTGAGTTAGCTAGATTAATAAAACATAATAATTGCAAAGCATTAATGATGTTAATATCCGTTGTGATTATGATCTTGTAATGATCTTGCATTGACAATAAATTTGACGAACCAATGAAAAGATATCTTTGTAATGTCAATCTTTTATTATTTGCTTTAGTTTAGTAATAAGATCTCAGAAACTGATACCGAAAATATGAATTATTAAATCATTACGATCAGTTCAAACCTTTTTTTTTTTTTTCGTTTTTCTTGAATTTTTCGATCGTGATAGGGTAGCATGGCGAAATTCATTCTTTATTCATCAGTTATAGAAGTAATGGTTAGACGTGATACAAATCTTTTGAGGTGAATAGTTTTTTGCTTTTTTAATTAGGAAAATGAGAAATTAAGTTTTTAGTAATTTTAACTCAGTGAAGAATAAGAATGAAAGAAAATCCTTGGGATCGGATTACGTGTAATAAAAGTAGATTTTTGTAAAATGATATCTTATTCTTTATCAAAAATAAAAGATATTTGAAAATATACACCAAATCGAATCTATCTATCTATCTATCTATCTATCTATCATATATTTCTTAGTTAGGTCATTGGTGACTAAACCAGAATTCCCATCGAGTATGTGTGATGAGGGAGATGGCTAGATACCCTGCTGGAAAAAAAAACAAAACCTATTGAAGGACGGAGGACGCTTTTTGTTCAATTGCCATTTTGTAGAAAATTCCTGGGAGTGCTGAGCCCCCTAATCATCGTCTAGTCATCCAACTGAGAGAAGGACAACACTACGTTTGATGTGATTACTGGTTATCTTTATACGGCTTGTCATTGGATGAAAATAACTAAGACTTAGAGAATGGTATTCGTGTTGTACAAGCGTTCGCCACTATCATACCATGATTTACAAATGCTCTATTACGATCCTTTCATCTACCAAAACATCTCTCAAAAACATCCCATGGTTATAAAAGGGTGTTGACAAATCCAGACTTGACCCGATAGAAGCATTCTGTAACATATCTACATATAAGCGACGGATGTTTCATCATAACATCGTTGTGGTTTCCTTTTATGACAGAGACTGACCCCAATGGAGACTCTTGTGTCTGAACAGTCCTATTAAGGAGAGCAATGCTCACATGGACAAAGGAATGCTGATCGTGGGAGTGCGTGAAATTTTGAGGGACGGTAGTGATCTGTTATATATTATGAAGTTGCTATCTATCTATCTATCTATCGTAAAGGTAAGATGACAAAAATGATGTGTAGTCAAACGTAGATTCACACAAGCGGGAGAAGTAGTGAGAATCAAAATCATTGCACTGATAAATGATAAGATAGTGCCTAACTCATGTATTATTCTCTAATTCATAATTATATAATTAGAGATAGATTTATTTTTACCTTAAGCAATTTAAAAATGAATGGATAATCACTTAAAGGGATGATGAAGAAGAGTAATTTGCGAGATCAAGAAAATATAAAAGAAACTGCGATAAATGTGCTAGGATCATAGAGAGAAATTTCGATTATAGAGCCATATAAAAAAATATCTTCGATATTCTCTTTTTTCTCCTCTGACTCTATTTCTCTTTCTCTCTGTCACACACACACACACACACACACACACACACACACACACACACACACACACACACACACACACACACTCTCTCTCTCTCTCTCTCTCTCTCTCTCAATCTCTCTCTATCTCCTCTCTCTCTCTATATATATATATATATATATAGATACACTAGATAAGAGAGTGAAAGTGACTAGTAGGGAATTATTCAATGCATGTAGAATATTCGCTGTTCCATGAGTAGTTCTTAGGTATCTGTGAAACCTTTGCAATTATTGACTTTTTAGTAAAGAGTCTAGATTTAATAAAAAGCTGATCTTTACATATTTCATCTAGTCTTCATTCGCCTGAGAAAACCTATTGTATGAAATGTAATACTATCCATTGGACAACATGACCTAGAACTTTTTATCGCTTTAGATATTCTACCACAGCGCATGATTGAACGTAATCTCATGGGCACCTGTCACAATTGTGTAATGATAATCTCCGCTTGGCATTCAAATGATTACGTCAGCAGAAATCAACGCCGTAATAAATCCTACGTCAATTGAAACAACGCAGCAAGACTAGTAACTCATTCAAATGCTTTTAAAAGAGATTAAAATTCCAAGATAAATTCTAGATACTCTATGCAAGGAGGTGCTCAGTGTGTATAGGTTACAGTCGAAGGAAATGAACAGGGCAACCGGGTTTCTATTCCTGGACGATGGATTTTGTATTCTACATTGCGCAAATACATTTAGGAAAAGTATGAATCCAACTATTTTCCCTCCAGCAATGTAAAAATAGATGGGCAGATGGGGATCTTTAACCATGATATAGAAACCATTCTAGGAAAAGGAAAACTCTGAATTCAATTTCATTAAACCCTGCTTAAAAACTGACCATGAGTTGCATCCTGTTCATGTGGAGGGGTAGGGTAAATAGATGTATATGCCCAAATGCAATTAAAAATCTTGGAATTGATCTTTTAATATAGAATATTTCATTATTGTACATTGACATATATATTTCATAATTACTCACTGAAATATATATTTAATTATTACATAGTGAAATATTACCTATTTCATTATCATGCATTGTAATATTTCGTCATTATACATTGAAATATATTTCATTATTATGCATTGACGTATTCGGAAGGAGACGCTCGTAGCATAAAAAGTTTCGTCGAAAAAAGAAGACCCAGCCACCCGATTTCAAATACTGTTTACATTTCAGATTGCACTAATACCCCAGGGAAAGATATAAATCCAACTATTCTCCCTTCGCCTATAGGTAATTAGTTGTGTAGACGAGGAGCTTTAACCTTGGTACGGCAACCGACATAGCAGAAGAAAAACTCTGAATTCAAACCATACCGAGAGAAGGACGGGCTCCATCATGAGATTCCTTCCCAAGACACACTGAGATATTTACGAGATAAGTCAATTGATCGGACTAATGTTAGGATTTTGGTTCTTGCAATCCCATGATTTTAACCTTTTCATCTTTCTTCAGATGTAATTTCAAACTTATGCTTGCCAGCATTTTGTTTCTCTCAGCCTACATTTCCTTCAAAAGGAGAATCCTATTTCCCTTAAATGAGTACTCAACGAACGTAGGTTATCATGTTGAGTAGTTATAACTTTTCATGATGTTTATGTGTAATTGTAAGTGTATTAAAAATCTGGGAATTAACACACTTAGAAAATATTTACTTAGGTTTTGTATTTAGAAATGAAAGAAACTCAAAGATAAGATGTAAAATATTTTTTCTTTAATAGCTGAACATTTCGGCTTCATAAATTATTCTTAAACAAACGTAATTAAATAATTCAAATTAAAGATTTAATCTTATCCAAGCCATGTAGAGGAAAATATAATGGACTAACCCGATTTTAAGGGAAAATATTTGAGTTAATTTTTAGTTGGCTATCCTCGAAGGTTTATGATAACCTAAATTTTTCTAGCATATACGTTCTTTATTAAATCAATATCCTTTATTAAAGTAATATCATTTTTTCTGAATGGCTGTAAATAGATCCACTTTGGTGGATCAAACATTCTCGAGGACAATTTAAAAAAGTTTCCACCACAGACTTTTGTTGGATTTAAATCCATCCTGTTTGCTAGCTATGCTTTTTATTTTATATTTTTCTAAGTCATGAAGAAATTAGTATAGAATCGCCTAATGGCGAGGAAAGAATCAAGGAATGATCTTATTTACATTCCTAAACCAAATCCCAGCCAAAGCCTAGATATGCAAATCGGTCTAGAATTAAAAGTGTGTCCTTGCACATCTCAAAAAAAGTTGTGCATACCTAATCGAAGGGAAAAATGATTTCAGCAAGATCATTGTCAGATAAAACAATAAAAAAAGAATCGTAAAGCTCACTCAAGAAGGCAATTCATATTGATGTAAAGACGTTGGTTACTCTTTGGCCTCTGGGTGTACAATTTAGTGGTTTCATAAAAGAAATGCTGTGGTCCCTTGTGAGACTACGGAAGACATCAAAGTATCAGGATAAAAAGTTCAAAGTAATATGCCAAGAAAATAGAAAATATGAAACGAACACAAGAGTCCAAATAGTTATATGTAACGTGCCCCATACCAATACTACGTATGTAACGTGGTCATGGCAGAAAATTAGTGTGTAACAGGTGGTTGTAGCGGGACTGTGGACGGATGTAAGTTGTGGTGATCAGCACCAGATTGTTGTGTCAGTTTGGGCCAATCGTTACAAGGCTATTCTATCCGTAGCAAACGTATTCTTTTCGCTCCGAGATGTCGAACGTCAATGTTTTCTGTTTTCTCCATCTGTTTGGACTAGTCGAAGTTCGGTCTTTGTTTTTTTCTGAAAAATAAGCTGACTAACGATTTATTTGAGAGTAAAGAAGATATTTGACACGAAGACAAAATTATTATTATGAGAGAGAGAGAGAGAGAGAGAGAGAGAGAGAGAGAGAGAGAGAGAGAGAGATGAATGGGGGGGGAGATTTACTTTAAGCTAGTCTCTGAATTAAATGGTCTCCTTTTGACTTGGTGGCCAATCAAACTCTGTCGTCTTGACAGTCGAACACTCTCCTGCTTGGAGATCAAACACTTTCTGTCTACTTGACTGTAAAAAAGATCTCTTCATCAAAGAAATCTGACAGTTTCTGTTGATTTGACGGTCAAAAACTCTCCAGCTTTGATATCAAGCAGTTTTTGTCGACTTGGCGGGAAACATTATCTCTGGTCTGGATATTAACCCATCTCAGCTTACGTCGACACTCGATCCGGTATATATCGCTAAAATAAAAAAAGTGATTAATCTTTGGTCATCATTATCCCCTGTGCTTCTTTCGTCGTTGGCTGTCCTATATCATTTTTAACTATCCTCTTCTAATAGACTCTGATCCGTTTTTGTTTTTTTTCAAACCTGTGAAATACAATTTTTTTACAAATTTGAATTTGGTGTATCTCTACTACAAAAAGCACCTAATAACCCTTTGTCCTAATTGAACCAGTCTGTTTGCTTGAAATTCAAAGAAGCCCTTTGAGGAATGGTCGCCTACCTCTCTGGGATTTTTGTCATTTATTTTATCTATGCGCTGGCAGACTGTTTATTAATTCATTTATTTATGCACACGGACTTAAGATTCCGTGACCGTGTGTCAATTGACCAGGCCATCTATTTATTTTTTTTCATTTTTTATTTGATTTTTTATTAAAAAATAATTTCAAGTTATCTTACACTCCGAAATACACCATTACTCCAACGAAATAATGGAATAAGTATGCAATAAAACAAATGAAAAAACTCATGGGTCAAAAGAGGAATCAATGTTTGTGATAGAACTATAAGAAATCGGCTGAATGAAATGGGATTTACAAACAGAAAAACCAAACGATAACGATCACTAAAATACAAAAAGAAAAAAAAAACTGCTAAAATCGGCTCAAGAGAAACAATCATGGCGTGTGGAAAATTAGATGAAAATGATATTGAAGGATGAATTAAGAAGCTGTATCGATAAAAAAGATGATTGCTAGAACTTTGTTCTGGTGTAGTTTGAATGAAAGATATAAAGAGAAATTTCTGAAGAAAAGAGGATTTTTCAAGTATTTCTGTAAATGGAGTTGCATGTCACTGAAAATGACCAGGAGGAATATAAATTACAACATCAATAATCAATGTACATGTGTACATTGTATTGTCTGGTTTGATGTATTACTTTTTATTCTCATTCTTTGCACATACCAGGCTTTTCACAACTTCATTTAGTTCCTCAATTTTTATTCTTCTGCTTCTATTCGACGATAACCCGTCTTGTATTTAATTTTTACTCACATTTAATCAATTTGATATTCAAAAATATATTTTTATTTTCGGTAAGAGAAGCTTCCAGAAAACGATCCTTTAGCCTAGGACATTTGATCACTGTACATTTATCCCGTTTATGTGGATATATTTTTCAGAACTCAGTTTGATAAGCTTAAATTCAATGCAACCCTATATGAATATGTCAATAAGTTATGTCAGTTACATACTGTCTTGCCATAATTGAATACTCATGCAATTAGGCTGAAAATATGACAAAGACAGGAGCAATCATTCGATTATAATATATGTGGTTGCGAAAACAGGTTTTCGTGCTTTTGAGAAGGACATGTTTTGCCATAATAACAGGCTAGTAGCACGTCGCGATCTTGATGACCTTTAGTTGGACTTTTGCCGGAATGACAAATAATTTTATAGTTCTCTGATTTTCATGCTCTGCTTTCTTTCATCCACCCGAGAGTAAGCAACATTTTATCTACGATGGAATTATCGATTTTGGCTGTTACTGAAACTGTAGATGGCTCTATTAATAGCCAGTTCGTGATTCTTGTCATGATATGATACCAGGACCGTAATGCCTCTGATAACGGACCATTAGGCGTTCCCCATTTTGAGGACAACGAGCACTGTTATTATTATGAACAGTGTCATTCTGGCTTGCAAGAAAGAGTGGGAATCCACCTTGAAAAAGGAGAAACTGAAGACATTTGCATTTTTTGCATTTTAATGGAATTAACAAGAACTTTAAGTAAGGGTTAGGGTTAATGATTATCTTATGCAAACTTTGGAGGAATATCTTTCTAACTTTTGATCCTGAATTTTGTCTCGTATTTTCTTTTGCTTTAATATTATTTTATCGGGTTATCAATCAACAACATCGAGGAAATGAACAAATCGGAACAATTAAAGGATAATAATAATAATTAACAGAAAAAAGGACACTTGCAAAAATGTGGACTTTGCTGTCCCAGCTAACGACGGAATAAAATTGAAAGAAAGTGAAAAGAAGGATAGATACCTCGATCTTGCTAAGGAATTGAAAAAACTAGGGAAAGGGACCGTTACACCAATTGTAACTGGTGCTCTTGTTACAGTCCCCGAATGTTTGATAAAGGGACTTGGGGGCATGGAAATAAGAGGACGAGTGGAGATCATCCAAACTACTGCATTATTGAAATCGGCCAGAATACTGAGAAGAGACCTAGAGACTTGAGGAGACTTGCTGTTACTCAAACTCCAGTGAAAGACCATCAGCTAACGTTGATGTGAAAAACTCTCAAGGAGTAAAATATTAATGATAAAGGATAAACTCTTTCTGTGGGGTTCCAGAAGCCTAATTCAAACATCTAAAACTCATTCATAATTTAATTTTCAATTTTTCTCGGTAACATATATATTTTTTTAATTCAGTAATTTAAATAAAAGAAATCTAGAATATTTTTTCAAAATCTCTGTTTTGATTTCCACGTTAGTGAATTAATTCAAATCTTCGTTATAAACTTAATGCTGCATAGAAAATTAAACTAATGGTTTAAAACATGTTTGGGGTCGGCGAATTTTTTATCTGATCTATAACTTTTATTTTAAATATGTATGAATGAATTTTTCGATTCAACGTATTCATTCAAGGCTTGTGTTAAGATTTTTCTTTATTTCTGGGAAAATATAAATCTGATTCGAAAAACTAATTCTAAAATAAACAAAGACGAAGATACTCATCCACATTATGAAATAGTTTCTTTCTAAGTTTCAGAAAAATGTTCTTTAAATTTTTCAACTAGTTTATATTTCTTTTGTTCTTGTTTTTTTTTTAATGGGACGCCAAGCTCGCTTTCCAATCTCTCACCCTTAAGTAAGGACTAGAGCTGTTACCCGTTGTTACGTAGTTAATGTAGTGTGCATGTAAGACAGGATCTAAAAGATAAAACAGGCAAGTTCAAACCTCCATAGACGTTACCTTTTCAATTTTGATCGAGCTGGCTTACTAAACTGTTTTAAAATGTTAAACCACATAAAACTTCCGATACTAAAAGTTACAATAATGGGATGATGTTGTGCAGTAACTTATCCGAACAACTTATGTATTTCATTTAGAACACTTACACCCTCAAGCACCAAAATGCCGATGTGAACGCTCACGTATTACACAGAAAATGTTTGTTTAGTTATGGTATGTCCATAATATTCCTTCATCGCTGATATCACTTTATTGAGGTTTTCATATTCTAGTGTTAAACGTCATTCAAGGATTAGGCTTTTAAATAGAAGATGTCTTTTCTATTTTACAGTTTTAAAAAATTATTTCTGAAGGAAATGGAACGAATAAAGAAACAGAGAACAGATATATCAGTAACCAATATTTAGTTAGGTTGGGTTTGGTTTCTTTGTTTAATGGCATATCAACTCTTTTTAGGTTATGTAATGCCAAAGCCATTCTCCTAGAAGAACAGAACTATTTAATCCATAACTGGGAGGATAAGGGGGTTCATACCTTTCCCCAAGGGTATTTGCCCGAAAGTGAACATAATAGCACGACTGGAGAACGAACTCGCGTACTACGATTCCGCAGGCCATCGCTTTAACCATTACACCACGAGGACACCCCCATATATTTAGTTAAAGATATTAAGATATAAACAATAGATTAGTAAAGCATGAATACTAGGAAATAAAAACAGTAATTGAATACGATTGAATTCTTAAGAAATGTTACTAAAAGCATCAGCAAAATGGAAAATGAATAAATGTTAATAAAAAAGTACAAAGTTTTTATAAAAGTGACTTACTAAATAATAATAAAATAAGGGGAATTGAGTAACAAAGCATTTGTACATGCAACACTAAAAAGCTTCAAGATATGATATCTACTAGTCTTTCATTCCTTTTACCAAACATTTCGGGATTGGTCCAAGTGAATCAATTACAAATAGAATCACGGAAAACTTCATGTTCTATAGATTTTTAGTACACTAGCAAGGTCTCGGTATGAATATTTCTTTTTGCTTTCTTTTAATTTTACTCTGTGTTCACATAGGACAGCAAAGTCCACTATTCGGCAGGTTCTCTTTTTTTGTTGCCTATTGCTTAGTCTGGTCGTCTGGCCGAGATTGAATAATTCGTTTATATCTCAAAATCCCAGAGATTTTTGTGCGTTTCATTTTTCAGGACGGATTCCACGTTGTGATTATATCAATTTTTCATATTTTCAAATTTGAATTTCTTGCAAAATTCCCAGTGGATCAGCTTCCCCACCCAGTCGTGTCTAGTCTTATATTCTTTTTTTGTACAAGTTTGCTGTATTCGCTTATTACATGATTGATCGTTTCGTCTCTATCTCTACATAACCAACACTTGCAATTTTGTTGTGTCTTATATAGTTTGTTTTTATTGCGTTGTGGTCCTATTAGAAGAGATGTCATTCTATTATCATTACTATTAGTTACTTGTTAATACATGAAATCATCATATTTTGTGCAAACAAATTATCTTTAATTAATAATATTTACGTGAAACCATAGAATTGCTTTAAAAAAGACTGACTTCAGCATTAAATAACGCATCAAGTCTGATATCCTGTAAAAATAACCGACCAACAAACAATGGTTGTAATATTCGAAATATTTGACCATGTGTTAATATTGGATGAGTTTGTTAAATATTCATAGTATTATGAATAAGAACCTTTTCCTACAGAAATTTTTGGCACGTTAGTTTAATAAAGGAAAAGCAGGATCGAGCCTACTTCGTTTCATCTAACTATTTCATCATCGTCATGTCACGCCGCCAGCGCGGATTTCCCTGACCCTAAAGTATAAATGTCTATGAATATATTTTCCCTGCAAAGACAGGTTAAGAAATTTATTTTCTATGTTTATCTTCCGGTTCCGTTGTTAGTGTTTCAGTTTGACTTGAATATATAATATTCTGACAGGTTTAGGTTTCACTTGAACTAATATGGCATCATGTTGTTTCGGCCAGGTTTAGTTTGGTCTCAAAGCACTTATGGATTAATTTACATCAACGTCTTCTACTACGGCTTCTTACAAAGAAATGCAGGTTTATAAGCTATTGATTTTAGAGAGGCCATCATAGGCAACTGAACAATGTACAATGATAGTTTGTTTTGAAAGATGAAAAAACAAAACAACACAACTCAAAGCATAACAAAATAAGCACGTGAAACTAAACCCGTTGAGTGCATCATTGTCATTGAAAGAAAGCGTATTGAAAAAATATGTAGAATATATATATATATATATATATATATGTGTGTGTGTGTGTGTGTGTGTGTGTGTGTGTGTGTGTGGTTTTCGTCGTTGGTCTGCCGATATACAAGTATTAACACGTTTATGACTATTCTAATATACAAATACTCGGTCGACTCAAATATTTCTTCAGAATCAGTAAAAATCTCCACAACTTTTGTCATCATTACCATTCTCATCATGAAGGTGTGGCGACAGCGCAGGTCCACTTGAATCTTTTCCCCTTAATCATCCCAATTGGTCATCGCTCTTGCTAAATCTTTTGATGGCATCTAGTATCCATCCAGAGCAGGTAAATGTATATAACTTTGCTGGTCGACTTACACTGGAGTGTCAATCTGTAAGAATCACTTATGAGTTCGTTTTTAGTTCTTTAGCACTGACTAAGATGTCCTACCTGTATTTCATGGATGTTTTGTGAGATGGGTGGTTAGCGGTCGAACAGTTAATGTTTTGTATGGTATTAATTCAAGGATTTGTTCAAAATAGCACGTAGGATCCTTGTGTAGTTCCTATATAACTTGTTTTCTACCTAGAATAAATTATGAAATGTAAGACACTTTCACTTCTAAATTGCAGTAGCTCTACACCAGGCGCGCATTCCGTATATTTGATATAAATTCTCTGCAAACAAAATATATACTCCGTCTGTTACTTTAGACGAATTCTTTATCGATTTTTGAAATCTTTCAAAATGTACTTTTAACCACCTGGGAAAATATTGTTTTGGTTCACTTTGTGTTTACCCAATTCAGGAAAATTCACCCTTTTTTGTTTCTGGACCTGAGACATTGCCATCGTTATCTCCAAAATTAAGGATTATCTTAGTGGGATCATTTCAAATTGGTTGATATCTATTTTGGAATTCAATATTATCTTCTTTTTCTGGCTCTATATAATATATATGACAGTCTTTCCCTCCTTTGTATAATTTCGTGTATGTTTTTTTTCACTCGTTTTCAATCTATTTTTCCTTCCAGACAGAATTCTCTTCAGTTTCTATTTCTCTTCTTTTTCTTTCTGCTTAATCGAAATAATAAAAAGGATTTCAACCGATCAATGTTCTTGTTTTCTAAACTCGCCAACAGGACGTCGTTCTCTCCGACCCATAGCTAAGCAAAAGCACCGACGCATACGTACATAATATATATATATATATATATATATATATATACGTGTGTGTGTGTGTGTGTGAGAGAGAGAGAGAGAGAGAGAGTTAGAATCAATCCGACGCCAGAAAGATGTAAAATATGAAAAAATGAAATATTCATATAATATATTCTTTACAGAAACATCGCGTTTGAGTCTTTGCAACAATCATCAATGTAGTATACTTTTTTGTTTAATGCTTCATTTGAAAGAATCTCTTTCATATTTACAAATTTTTCCAATGAAAATATTTCAAAGACATATTTTCATTTGAAATTATTTTAAATGAAAATTTTCCTTTTCAAATTATTTTTTTGATGAAATATCAAACAAGAAAAAACCACCCTGATAATGGTTGGATAGACCAGAACGTTGGTAGTATTTATAGAAATGATAAATCATTTGAATATTTGTTTTTCACACACACACACGCACACACGGCTCAGTGGCATTTCCACCAGGACACTGCACCAATCCACAACTCCATCCTTGTCACAGACTATTTGACCAAGATGGTCCAGACCTTGCTCCCTGTGACTTTTGGTTATTCCCTAAGCTCAGAGGCTATCGTTATGAGACAATTGAGGAGGTGAAAGAGGCTATGACGAAGGTCATTGACATGCTCACACAAGAGGACTTTCATGGGGCCTTAGAGTTTCATGTGTGTACTATCAATAAAAGTGCCCATACGAAAATAGTCTGGAAACTTATTTAATGATCCTTGTATATATATATATATATATAAGGTATATGTGTGAATTATTGATAACTTACAATCCATTTTATTCTGTTTTTCAATATATGATAAAGTAAATTTGCTTTAAATATGGAATATATGTTATGTGTAATTTTAAGCATAAACATTCAAAACTTTCATAAATGTTTCATAAATGTAAAATTCAACTCATAGCGCATGAGTAATTTCTATTCTTACATAACTGCCTGAAAAACCTTCTTATTTTTCCACAAGATTTTTTCCTGAAGTTAAGCAAAATATATATTTTTTACTCACAATTCACACTATGTAAGAGAAAATGTTTCATAGCTGTTGAAGAAATATGCATGTAAATATTAAAAAAAAGCATTCTTATGGTTTTATTATTTTCATGGGATTTTTATTTGTTAAATATCGTGTGGAGAGGAGATCCCCATGGCGTTGTGGCTGGGTTGTGACAACTTAGTAAGCAAGTTCGAACTGCAGTCGCGTGATTACGTTCACTTTAGGACAAATACCCTTGGAAAAGGTATGAACTCTCTTATCCCTACACTGATGGGTTATATAGTACCACTACTATCCAAATGGCTTTGGCATTAAATAAGCCCTAAATGCTGGCATACCATTAATCGAAGAAACTGAATGTAATGAGGTCATTTTGTTCCTACGTACTTCTACTTTCCAATTTTTGTTTGGAAATGTTAACAGCGTTGGTGCATTAAATTTTACATCAACTTTGGAATGAAATCCTGAATAATTAACTGACATAAATCCTTAGTTACCCATGTTTAACCCTAAACAATTTCTTTGGCTGCTCATATCATTTTGATATTTTCTGTTTCTCTATATACAGTGTTGAATAGGAATAATTCTAGTGCTATCAATTTTTTAAAGAAAGGTTATTTCCTACAAAAAATGTAAAGACAGGATTTGTATTATTTAAAGCAAAACATTATACTATAAAAACTTATATTATTTACTTACACAACCCCTCCAAATCACAAGGCCAATTTTAAGCGAACTTTAACGGGTTTAAATTGAGAGTTTTCCTTCTCCATAACTGGAGAGGAAATACTTGGAGTCATACATTTTCCAAGTGTATTAGTACTATGTAAAATCCAAACAGTCTCGGCCAAGATTTAAACTGGGGTCGCCGAGTTGACCATTACACAAGCAACATTTCCAATAAAACGAATATTATGAATTATTATTTATTACCGCAATCTCCAGCACAGATAGTCTGTAACTAGAAATAAAATTGCATAAATACATATATGGTGTCTATGTAATTTGTGACTGCTGCTTATTTATATCATGGGTTACAGACTGTCAAGCCTTTCATTGTTTGGATTGTATAAAGCTTTCATATTGTGATTAAATTCTTTCACAATTAGACATATGTAGTAATGCGAATCGAAGAAAGTTGGTGAAGACGAAAAGAAAAAGACGATTTGAAGGACAAGATGAGGTTGTTAATATCAAGACATGGAAATTCAATCACATGGTCTCAAATAAAACCCCGCTGATGAGTGGTACACATAGCTGAATAATATAATGTCAAATATGCATTTAAATGAAAAAATATAGCATTATTCAATGCAATTTCTATTTATGAAGTATTTACGTGCAATTGCGGTAAGTGAAGCCGTAATACCCTAACTTGTAGGAAGTGGACTAGGCTTCATGAGTTCAAATACTGAGCAAAGTTGTTTCCATTTCACATAACTTTAATACAGCAATGGGTAAATAGTACGTTTGACTCTGGTATTTAACCTTAGTATGGCAACTATTCTAGAAGGAAAACTCCGAGTTGAAATTGCCCAGTCGGCTGGGGCTGTAGAATACACCGACTGCTTCTCTGCAGAGGCGTAAGACCCCCCTACATGAGTGTCCTGGATATGACACTAAACAATCTGATGGTGAGGTTGCAGCAGTGCTGGACCTTTGGGGAATGCGGAGTACCGTTTCATAGCTATACCTCCCAGGTCCACTCTGGCCCAGCGTGGTAGCACCTGATAGGGCCCTATCTATGGATTAAATAGAACTAACAGCATTCTTATGCTAAGCTGAGTTGTTTGAGTAATCTGAATAGCTTGAAATAGAAATGTTTTTGACATTTAAACCGTACTTACATTTAAAGTGCATGCTAATGCTTAACTGAATTATTTGAAATAGAACTGTTTTTTGACATTGAAACAGTATTTACACTTAACTGAATTGTTATATATAACTGATTGAATAGTTTGAAATAGAAATGTTTTTGACAATTAAAATGTGTACTTATGCTAAACTGAATTGTTTGAAATAGAACAGATTATTCACATAAAAATGGATTTGGCGTTAAATAACCTACAAAGGTTGATACGCCATAAAACCCAACAAACCAAACCAATCCGAATTCAAACCAGCTGTTGACATGGAAAGGGATGTACTCGCTACATGAATAGTGCACGAAAATATTTTACAGAGTCATTAAAAAAAAAAAACAAATATAGTTATTAAAAACCTGAAACTGTAAACTTCCAAATTTTCTTTAATTAATAAAATGACAATTATTTATGATTTTATTAAAATCCAAGTCAGACGATACACTGCAAATAGTATTCAGCTAATGGTCAGTTCTTTATTTTCTGTTGAAATGAGGATATTTTGAAGGACATTTTGCTTGTCAAAAAAAAGAGGGAAGAAATATTTTTGGATTGATATAACTTACATCGAACTGATGTCACTCAACTATATAAAAGTCGAGCTCTCTTGAGGTTTTGTGTCACTTTTTTCCACTCAAAAATTGCGTAGTAATGTTGTTATGACAACACGAGGTGAAGTACTTATTCAAGATTGTGGGGCTTATTTTTTCAGAAAGGAAGCTTTAATGTTAATGATCATTACCATTACATTGTGGTGATAACGCAGCTTCTTTTGAATCTTTTTCTCTTCATCCATCAAAGTTGTTCATCACTCTTAAAAGGTCCTTTATCCGCTATTCAGTGTCTGTACAGAACTGATGTAAGGTTTTGCTGGTCGGTCAACAGTGGTAGGGGAATCCATGGAAAAACTCGTTGATGAGTTCGTCTTTCCTTCTCCAGCAGTACCCAGCATTTTTTCATTTTACTTAGATAATTTGTGAAATGTGATGTAAGTGGTCGTATATATGCTCCCTTGTGTGGTGCTGTTTCCACCAATCGTTCAAATCATCTTGCAGGATCCTTTTGAAGTTCTCATCTAGTTTTTTTTCTTTCTAATTGTTTCGTTGAATTCCAGTTTGTGAACCTATACTATATTTCTAACACGGTTAATTGTAACGTAATTGAACAGCTCATAGAAAATTGATTGGTTGGTTGGTTGGTTGATTGGTTGGTTGGGTTTTATGGCATATCAATCTTTATAAGTTATTTAATGCCAAATCCATTTTTATGCAAATGAACTGTTTTATTTCAACCAATTCAGTTCATCACAAGCACACATTTTGTTTGTCAAAAGCATTTCTCTTTCGAGCTATTCAGTTTAGTCAAACAGTTCTAAATCAAACAATTCAGTTTAGTATAAGTATAGTTTTTGTTTACACACAGTTACATATCAAGAAAGTTTCATATCAAACCATTCTGTTTAGAACAAGTACACAGTTTAGTTCTATTTGACCTATAAATAGAACCCTACCAGTTGCTACCACTCCAGACCAGAGTTGACCTGGGAGTGATGACAATGAAAAGGAACTCTGCCTTCCCGAAAGCTCCAGTATTCCTGGAACCTCACCCTCAGATTGTTCAGTGTCATATCCAGGACACTCGTTTGCGGGGGTCTTACCCCTCCGCAGATGTGCAGTCGGTGTATTCTACAGCCCCAGCCGACTGAGCAATAGAAAATTAAAATTGAAAAACTGAATAGATAATTAGTCTCCTAACGGCTCGGCCAAAGCTCTTGTTGTAATTAAAAATACCTAGATGAAACCGGAGGTTGCATGTACTCACGCACGGAGCCAGTGGAAGCGGATGTTTCTCCCGCTGACACCAGAGGGAAGGAGGGGGACGACTCGTGTTTTTTTGGCAGTTAGCGGAGAAACGTGATGGGGTAAAGACAGAAGTTTAAAACCAGCCATGAATATGCAAGAGGACGAAGGTTTACGAGCTACAATTTTGGGAGTTGCTCCAAAGGGGCCTTAGGCTAGATGTGACCACCAAATGGACAATAATTTTAAAAATACAAAAGAAAGCTTGGGAGGAAATTCAAGGACAGAATCTGCTCTCTTTTTTCTCACCAGGGTATGTTGCTTTTCTTTGTCTAGCTGACGCAGTCGTCTCAGTTTCCATACTCTCTTTCTTTCTCCTTGCGACTGCCTACAAGTGGTTGTACTCAATAAATCTTTAGGTATTTAAACAGCGTTTCTTGTGTTTGTCAAGGTTCACCACTCAGGTTCTAAATTCTTTTTGGTACCACGAAGGTCCATAATGGTTTGAATTAAACTTTTTATCTAATTCCTTAAAGTTAGCAGAAATATTTCAATCGAAGGAAGACAAAAATGTCATCGTTAAATTAAACAGGAATATGCTTAGCTGTAAGCATATCTTTATCTAAATTTTCTTTTTCTTTCTTTTTTTTTTTTTGTTGTTGCTGGAACCAAACAAGTAGGGTTGCCATTCAGTTAGACTCACCCAGCCATAGCTTACAAAATTATTCCCGATTTAAATTACTTTTTAGATCTGATGTCTATATTATCGATAAACTCTCTATAGCAGTCCATATCTTTTCTATGTGTAAGTTGACGTAACTTTCAGTAGATGAAATATTGCTACCGAGTTATGTTAAATTGTCAACTAATTTCAGAGGCTTGCCGTTCTGTGGCTTTATATTGTTTAAAATCAATGTACTCTGTTTCATTTAATTTCACGTAAAGAATTGTACCTCTTGCTGCCTGCAGCAGGTTATGCATCAGAGATTCAGCTTGAGCAAGTATATTTGTGAGAGCCAGTTGATCATCTGCATAGTCTGCATCTGTAATAAGTTCTGCAGGATATCTTCTACTTCTTGTATGAAACCATTTTCTTTCATCATATCTATTGACGTTTGTAGTTAGAAATACAACGAGAGTATAAAAAGAAAAGGTAATAATTTATCTTCTTTCAAGACTCAAACAACGAGTGAGACATTACTTTCATGTCTATGTAAATAATCATTACAGTGGTAATTGTTTCTTGGGGAGGATTATACAACTAGTCCCATCTTTAGATATTTGAAAAAAGTTTGATTGTATTGAAAAAATAGACATTGATATTTATAAATGTCATTATTTTCAACAGTAAAAATGAATGAGCGAAAAGCACTTATTTCTTATATTTTTTACATAACAAAATTTTCGATGCCGTAAAGATTCAGATTCGAGATATTCGAATCAAACCTAATGTGTTCTCTGTCTCTGTTTTCGAACGTTATCCATTTGAACAAAACCTCAAATGCTCACAACGTTTGCATTCATTGATTAAAGGTCTACTTAAGTGAAGATTGTAAAAATTTGATTAACATCTATTGGATGGTAAATTTGCTAATTACCGGAATCCAATTGCCTTTCAAAGCCTAGAACAAAATCAGTCAGCATCGTGATATTTTTTTAAAATTAGGATAAGAAGAAAGAAAACTTAATCGCCTTTAATTTTATTCTATCTTTGCTAAAATAGCTACGTTGATATTTTGACGTCACTTTATTCTCAGTGACCAACAACTCGGCTAATTTGATAAGATCAAGTTTTTAAAAAAGTATTATGCTTAAATACGCAATTGTTTTAGAGAATCTTTTGGTGAAAACCACGTCTGCAAATTCATTAAATATATCATTTTCTCGTGTGATATTAAAAAAATGAATATATTTAGAGTTAAAAATATTCATCATTTCATACTTAACTCTATCATTCTCGCTTTATATAATTAATTCTTACACACTCACACACAGGCATGTGCATTTATCAACCCCTCCACATGGGTAAGATTTGACCCAAGATCAATTTTGAAGCTGTGTTTAACTGGTTTGGATTCAGAGTTTTCCCACTCCTAGACTGATTGCCTAACTGAGACTAAAGAATTCAGTCTGCCCTACTATTTACCCATAGCTGCAGGGAGATGAATTCGATTCAACCCTTACCGAAGGGTATTAGTGCTATGATAAATGCAATCAGCTTCGTCTAGGATTTTAATTCGTGTTCAGAGTACATTTCTTATGAAAATAACCATTACACACAAACACACACGTTCGTGCACGCACACACTTATATATATATATATATATATATATATATATATATATAAATGCATGTATGTGCGTGTGTGTTTGTGCGAATGTGCCTGTGTGTATGTATTTCCCAAGTCATTTGCATGAGCAGAATACGACACATCGTCAATTTTAAAGTGGAATTTAAAATGTTTGAATTCAGAGTTTTCCGTCTTATATATATATATATATATATATATATATATATATATATATATAATTATTATTATTATTATTATTATTATTATTATATAATGTTAGAGGCATGGCTTGGCGTTTGAGTCGACCAGGTTTCGATCCCGGCTATGGGAAGGTATTATGTCTACCCACACTGATGAATTCTGATAGAACGAAACAGATCTGTCTGTGGATGACTATATATATATATATATATATATATATATATATATATAGAGAGAGAGAGAGAGAGAGAAGTTTGTGTAACTATTACTATGAGTCCATCTGTTATTGTCCTCTACCAGTGGGTAAATGATAGTGCTTAATGAGTTCTTTAGTATTTCTTAAGAAACCAGGGTAGCGGAAGGAAAACTCAGAAGTTTAACCTCTTAAAAACTGACCTTGAGCCACATCCTATATTTATTCTGGTATATTTTCTGTAATACAGAATGATTTCATGCTCAATTCGTCTGTTCGCTTGGCATGAAAAACTCAAAAATAACAAATCTTTCCATCAATAGACACACACACACACACACACACACACACACACACACACACACACACACACACACACACACACTCCAGATGTCAGATTTGACAATTTTCATTCTTCTGAAACAGCTTAACTCACTTGGCTTCTTTTATCTTTCACACAGGTAGTTTTAGGTTTTGCCAACTCGTAACGCATCTGCACCACCCTGAACTACGTGTCAACTCTGTCACGAACTCCAGTTGAAAGTATAGTCACATAGTCACAACAATGAAAATAAAGGCAGAACGTTTCTTTTCACAAAGTATCTATAAATAGCACTAAATGCGTGTTTTTATTGTGATACTCTCTTTTATTTTTCAACAAAATACAGCAACTTTCATATAATTTAATGAAATTGAATGTCCAGATTATTACTCAGAAAATGCAACCACTATCACCTGAATAACATCCATCTGAATGACACACACACACACACACACACACACACACACACACACACACACACACACACACACACACACACACACATATATATATATATATATATATATATATATATAAGCGATTGTTTTTCCACTCTGAAGAGTTGTGTAGAAAATGATTTAAATCACTCTAGATTTTTAGTAACAGTGGACAGACAAGAATTTTTGAATAACTTGTAATCTTTTTAGCGCCAAAAGAAAGCGAACAAAATAAGAAAAATGATTTTCTCTCGTTTGAAAAAGGTAATGTGATCTAGCTTTAGTTGTCATCTGCCCCGTCATTTTATTGATGCATTGTCTTATTAATCTTGAAATGAAAAAAAAAACAAACTAAAATGTTGAGTGCTGAGAGTAAATAAAATATGAGCTGGAGATGTTTTAATCCTTTCACAATTCAAGGCAATTAAGAAATGTCTACGTATAGGTTTTCACATGATTTCATCCTTTAATTTCGGTTTGAGAGCTTAGTATGACCCTCAAACGTTTCACAGCAAATATAGAGAGCCAAATGTGGCTCTCAAAGAATAAAAAAATCGTTAATGAAAGAAGTTGACTTATTTTATGTTATTTTGTAATTTTACAATGGGTATCAAGGCTCGGTTAAAAAATAATGTGAGATTTTATTTTGTTAAGAAAATCATTATTATTATTAAATCATGTTCTGACTCACCAAAATATTTCTTTAAATCGATCGAAGCTACAGAGCTGTTCTAATGTAAGTCTTTTGTTAAAAACAATTCGTTGAAAGGACTTTATAATTTTCTTGTTCATAAGGAATTTCTTGGTTGAATAATGTTTGTTCAAATGATTATCTTCAGAACGATATATATATATATATATATATATATTTAGGCAGCATTTCTTCGTTAATGCAAATTTCATTAAACATAATAGACATTTTATGTCTACATATTTTCTTTTGGATCCGTTCGAATTCCCGTATTACTTTTATTGTATTCTGGGGGAATTGATTTATGTATTGTCCATAGTTGCATGTATCCCTAGTACTTTCTGCCCGACTTTGGGCCATCATCAGGGGAGGATCTACTACAAAAGTGATGTAACTTTTGTTTTAGCATATTACAACTGTGTAAGGGCGTCTTTGCCGTTGAAGGTTGTGGCGTTTGTTTTTGAATGTGATTCTATATTTAGTGCCAGTAGCTAAAGACATTTAAGTACATTAGCACTGGTTTGAAAATTAATTCTATTAAGTGTTGGCTGTAGGTTTCTGATATGTAATGCTTCGAGAATCTGAAGTTTTTGTTTATTATTTTGATGTTCTAATATTGTTGTGTTGTCGGTGAGAATTTTCCGTAGCTGTGTCGTTGGGCATGAATGTTTTTTTAAATGCTGAGCTATTGAACTTGTGTCTGAAAGGTGCATTGTCAGTCTCCTCGACAGGGTAGTTGAGGTTAAACCAACATATATATTATTATTATCAGAGATACAATCTCCTAAAGGACATTTAAATTTATATATAACGTTGGTTTTTTGCAAAACTCCAATCGAGGGAGAGGAATTATTTCTAATGACTAGATTCGAGGTTTTAAACTTATTATAATATATAACGAGTTTTATTTTTTTATTAGGATCAGTGGGGAGTATGTTTTTGTGAATCAATGTTTTCAAGATTTTTTCATCGGATTTGTAATTGTAGTGCATTTGGTTACGATAAAAAAGTTTGATATATGTTTGTTGGCTGGATGGAGTAGTACACTGTTCATTTTGTTGGTTAACATTTTTCAGTAATTTCTACATGTCCGATCTCGAAAATAGAATTTTTAATAGCACAAAAAAACCTCCAATATACCTAAGATATGTTGATGACATCCTTATTCTTACTAATAATATTAACGAAATCAACATACTACAAGACACCTTCCAAAACAATTCAGTCCTTAACTTTACTCATGAAATAAACAAAAACAATAAAATTTCCTTTTTAGATGTTCTTATTGATGCTAACAACAATAATAACTTCACTACCTCCACTTACAAAAAACCCTCTAGTAACAACTCCTGTACCCTCCACTTTAAAAGTGAATGCTCCTTCAGATATAAAAAAGCAATTATTCATAATCTAATATCCCGTGCCAAACTAATCTCCTCCTCCAAAACAATATTTTATAAAGAGGTAGAAAACATAAAACAGGCTCTCATCAACAATGGGTTTCCTAACTATATTGTTGATGAACAAATTAAACGTATGATCAAAAATGTTAACCAACAAAATGAACAGTGTACTACTCCATCCAGCCAACAAACATATATCAAACTTTTTTATCGTAACCAAATGCACTACAATTACAAATCCGATGAAAAAATCTTGAAAACATTGATTCACAAAAACATACTCCCCACTGATCCTAATAAAAAAATAAAACTCGTTATATATTATAATAAGTTTAAAACCTCGAATCTAGTCATTAGAAATAATTCCTCTCCCTCGATTGGAGTTTTGCAAAAAACCAACGTTATATATAAATTTAAATGTCCTTTAGGAGATTGTATCTCTGATAATAATAATATATATGTTGGTTTAACCTCAACTACCCTGTCGAGGAGACTGACAATGCACCTTTCAGACACAAGTTCAATAGCTCAGCATTTAAAAAAACATTCATGCCCAACGACACAGCTACGGAAAATTCTCACCGACAACACAACAATATTAGAACATCAAAATAATAAACAAAAACTTCAGATTCTCGAAGCATTACATATCAGAAACCTACAGCCAACACTTAATAGAATTAATTTTCAAACCAGTGCTAATGTACTTAAATGTCTTTAGCTACTGGCACTAAATATAGAATCACATTCAAAAACAAACGCCACAACCTTCAACGGCAAAGACGCCCTTACACAGTTGTAATATGCTAAAACAAAAGTTACATCACTTTTGTAGTAGATCCTCCCCTGATGATGGCCCAAAGTCGGGCAGAAAGTACTAGGGATACATGCAACTATGGACAATACATAAATCAATTCCCCCAGAATACAATAAAAGTAATACGGGAATTCGAACGGATCCAAAAGAAAATATGTAGACATAAAATGTCTATTATGTTTAATGAAATTTGCATATATATATATATATATATATATGTGTGTGTGTGTGTGTGTGTGTGTGTGTGTGTATGTGTGTGTGTGGAAATGGATCCGACAATATAGAGAAAAAAATGAAGAACAAGGTAATACAAAAAGAAGAATTTAATGTAAAAGAAAATCAATTTTATAACGTTTCAGTTCTCATTAATCATCGTCAGGACCTGGGAATGATGATAACTAGTTATGTTAAATCACCGATGGATGTATAATATACATCAATTGGTGATTTAACATCCCTAGATATTGTCCTTCACAGGTTCTGATGATGGTTCATTAGAAGCGAAACGTTATAACGTTTTCTTTCTTTTCCATTAAATTCTTCTTTTGGGGTTGCCCTGTTCTTTACTTTTACTCTCTCTGTTTCTGTCTCTGTCTCTCTGTCTCTGTCTCTGTCTGTCTCTGTCTCTGTCTGTCTGTCTGTCTGTCTGTCTGTCTCTCTCTCTATATATATATAGTTTTGACCATGGAAAGAAACATTTGTACTGAAATTGAACAATCTAAGAAAGAAAACCATCTTAAAAATCGAAGTGACCAGTCTACTTCATGAGAATGTAAATGAATTTATCATAAAATAGGAATGTTTTCAATAACAGGGAGGAAAGCCTGTTAGTTTCTGTAAATCACTTCTATTTTATTATTACATGTTCATGCGCCTTAAAGAATTCATCACATATCTCTTCCTTTATTGGGAAAATTCGTTTTTGGTAATAAACATATTTGCATTCTGATTAAACAAGATAAGAAGCGAAACATTTCAATCTGATTTTCCAAACTTTTCTCTTTTTCCCCATCTCTTTCCTTTTTCCCTGTTTGTTTGTTTCTTTCTCTCTAACTCTCCCTGTTAACATTATTTATATATATTTATATATATATATATATATATATATATATATATATAATTATAAACACACACACACACACACACAGACACAGACACACACACACACACACACAGACACACACACACACACACACACGTATATATATATATATATATATATATATATATATATATATATATATATATATATATCAGTGAGATGGGGTTTACGTAATCATCTGAATAAATTAATAAGCTATAATTTTCAGCAAGCTCTGATTAATTTTCGTACTCACAATTCATAAGTTTAGATTTGAAAATATCTTGAATACCAAGACAAAGCGTATTTCTCATAAAATAATTTACACGTTGTTTCCCTGGTGTAGGACTAGGCTGTTTATTCTATTAACCTCTCAATCGATCAATTTAAAATATAAATTTTAATAGTTATTTCTAGCTATGACTTTATAACTGAATCATTTCGGACTTACTCATTTTTTGAAAATATTTCTACAAAGTTGATCATTTAAAATTCTCTTACACAATAATATCATAATACCATTTTGATATGGAAGAAGATCAAATGAATACTGGTAATAATGAATTGCAGGAGATCAAAAAAAGGAAGAGTGTGTATTTCTAATCTCATCACATAGAGGAATTCTAGCTTTTTAGGAAAGTAGAATTCGGAATCATGGCTTTTACCTGGCTGCAAAAAGAAGGAAATATCTCCAACGATGTCGTGTACAGTTATAGAGTTCTCCGGATTTTACTTCATATACCCAAAACCTGATGATTATCAATTACTGGCTGTACATATTAATCGTGATTTCCTGTGTAAGATTGATTAGAACAATGCCTCAACAGCTTCATTAGCTGATATCTTTCCATATGTTGTGACGCATTTAATTCCGGAGAGAACAAAAAAAAAGTAAGAACAGGAGTTATATTAGAATTCGATATGCATAAAGGAGTTTACGACTTTTTTTTATTGCCCACTGACTTTATTACTTCTCCATCATGTTTCCCAGTCGCTTTATTCATTTATCATATTTAAAAAAATAATTCTGGCGCCCCCCCAAAAATTGTAAAGTTAAATAAATAAATTTTTGAAACCAATTTTCGTTATCCAGTGTTATTTTTCCAGCAAGGAAACAGGAAAAGGCAGTTTTTAGTTTCCATGTTATCATTGCAAACAGTACTAACATATTAAAGGTTATATTCTATAATTCCCATACAATATTACAGTAAACATATCCCTCTCTATCGGTGGGGCTTAGAATACGCTGACAGCACCCTTGCATTGTGCGTAAGACCCCCTCAACTAAGAAAGTCGTGTTATGGATATGACGCCACATTACATCTGCTTGGGTTACTCCGGTTTAAGAGATATGGGGTATATTTTGAACCTCTTCATTGCCCTTTCTTCCAGATCCTCTGTGACCAAAGAGTGTAAGCACCTGTTTGGGTTCTATCTATTGGTCAAATAGCTGTTTAAAAGATTATTCGTTTTCGAAAAGACTTTTTACAAAATCTTTTTAGAAATTGCACAAAAAAATTAAATGTGAACGTACAATGAATGTGATTCCTTAACCTTTTAATGTGTCCTTGTAGCTTGATTACAAACGTGCTGTTCTGTGACATCGTACCAAGCGAGTTAAAACTACAGTTGGGCTATTATATTCACTTTCGAATTTGGAAAAGTATGAACTCATTCATCCCACCAGATAAGGGTTAAATAAGGAAAAAAAAAAGTTCTACACATATGACTTTGGTATTAAATAACACCTGAAACTGGATATGCGATTAAAAAATAACATATGGACATAGAAGAACCGCAAACCCTTAGACATGCCATTCAAATTAATTTAGTGGGTGTCCTCGTGGTGTGATGGTTCAAGCGATGGACTGTGGAATCGTAGTAAGCGAGTTCGTATTCCAGTCGTGCTATTACGTTCACTTTCGGGCAAATACCCTTGGGAAAAGTATGAACCCCCTTATCCTCCTAGCTATGGGTTAAATAGTACCACTACTGTTCTTTTGCATTAAATAACCTACAAAGAGTTGATATGCCATTAAACAAAGAAACCAAACCAAACCATCAAATTAATTTCTTAAAAAAAACACATTGTTTACAGATTTAGATATTCAGCATGTTCGATATAAACTAATTTGATCAGGAATCAATTAGGTTTCCATTATAAGAGCAATTTTTTAAATTCACATTGCTGATTACTTTAGGAAGAAGTGAATGATTATAATTAGTCGAAGTTACAGGCTATCGATTATATGGAAATCAGACCTAACCGATAAAATGAAACACAGTTTCTTCCAGACAGCGGTCGCATCGATACTGCCATATGGATGCACTACATGGACTCTAACAAAACGGCTGGAGATAAAGCTAGACGGCAATTACACAATAATGCTGCGAGCAATCAAACACCCCACAAGACACCAACTGTACGGCCACCTGCCTCCTATCACGAAAACTATTCAAGTTAGACGAACCAGACATGTAGGACACTGCTTGAGAAGCAGCGACGAACTCATAAGGGATGTATTCTTATGGACCCCCACATATGGCCGTGCAAAAGCAGGACGACCAGCATAAACATACATTCAGCAACTATGTGAGGATACGGGATGCTGTCCAGAAGACCTGCCTGAGGCGATGAATGATAGGGAAAAGTGGCGAGAGAGGGTCAGGGATATCCGTGCTACCAGCACGACATGATGATGATGATGATGACTTTTGTTACCCCTCATCACGAAAACTTTCCAAATCAGACGAACCAGACATGCAGGACACTGCTGGAGAAGTAGGGACGAGCTCATAAGTGATGTACTCCTATGAACACCTCCACATGGCTGAGCAAAAGCAGGGCAACCAGCTCGAACTTACGTACAGCAGCTCTTTGAGTATACGGGGTGTAACCCTGAGGACCTCCTGGAAGCAATGAATGATAGGGAGAGGTGGTGAGAAAGGGTCAGGGATATCCGTGTAGATGGCATGACAAGATGATGATGACTTTTGTTATTGACGATTTTACTGATTAAAAATTACATTGAACCATTACTCAAAATAGGAGCCATCCCAACTTTAATTGGCAAGTATATGAAATTAGTTGACCAGTTCCCATACGCCGGTAGCAATATCTCATCTACAGAAAACAATGTGAACATACACCTGGTGAAGGTGTAGACTACTATTGAGAGGTTATCGATCATATGGAAATCTGATCTCTCTGATAAAACAAAACCGGAGCTCTTCCAAGTTGTTGCTATGGCTGCGTCAGTACTAATGTATAGCGGCACCACTATAACTCAAATGAAATGCATAGAGAAAAAAAAAACGAGAAGAGGATCATGAAAAAATACTACGAACTAGTTTAAACATATTGTACAAGGAGGGCGACACCACATAAACAGTAACTGTACGGCAACTTACCTCTCATCCCATAAACAATCCGAGTAAGATGGAAAAGACATACTGGGCACTGCTAATGAAGTAAAGATGGACTCGTAAGTGACATTCTCTTATCGACTCCTTCACATGGACACACCAGTTTTGGCCGACTAGCAAAGACTTACGTACATAGGTTCTGTGCTGACAATGGATTTTGTCTAGAATACCTTGCAGGATCAATGATTCCATTTCCGTTTAATGAAAACCGGTTTTCATTTTTTTTGTTGCAGACCATATACTAGTTGGCCAGTTGTGTACAAATCCCAAGAGTGATAGGAGCCTTCTATCATGTCTGAAAGTGACACAATGTTCAACGAGCAAGATCGGAGATACGCCGCCGTACAACTCATGGTCTCTACCGATCCAAGTTATGACAACAGGACCATTGCCAGCACCCTCAAAATACAAATCTGGATTGCCACGAGCCAGGGTGATGAAAACAAAGTTTCCGGCTACGGTTATGGTCTTTGGTGTGGTTTCAAGTGAGGGCCATATCATGCCGACTCACATCTTCGAAGTCGGCATGAAAGTCAACACCGAAGCGTACCTGTATGTGCTGAAGAGTGTGGTGATCCCCTGGTGCAATCAGGTGGCCTGTGGCAGACCCTTGGTGAGTCCCACAAGTGCAAAGTCCAAGCTTGGCTTCAGAAGGAGTGCTACGATTTTGTACCCTTCTCTCACTGGCCCCCTTCTCCCCCGACCTGAACCCGCTGGACAACTTCGTTTGGTCATACGTCGAGAACATCACCAACATGACCTCCCACAAACACCAAAGCCAGTCTGATCACCGCCATCTGCCGAGTATTCGCCGAGTATTCGCTTGCGCTTGTGGAAAAGGCATGCTTCCATATCCGGATCAGTATCGAGGCGGTGATTGAGGCTGAAGGCGGCTACATTGAATAGATGTAAGCTCCACTACATAATCAAGTTATCTGAATTGATTTTTTCAATAAAAGTTTTGAAATAAAGCTGTAGTGTTGTTTTCTTTAGGACGACAATTATATAGTTCCACCCTGTAGTTACAAATTATCGTTTGGTTCTTTGTTTATCGGTTTACCATCCTTGTAGAATAACAGCAGTGTTACTTTGTAACTCTTACCTGGGCGTGGGGGATAAGCAGTATTTACCTTTTCTAAAAGAATCAGTCTGAAAGTGAACGTAATAGCGAAACTGGAGTTCGAACTGCTTTACTTCGAGGCCGCAATCTTTAGTCTTCACTACACTACACAAATATTACAAAGATGATAAAATATAGGCAGATAAAACAGAGTATTACCTTTTGACAGCCATCAGTAAATATTTATTTCGTTAATATTTTAGACGTCAATCCTATTTTCAGATAGATCGAAAAAGAACCCAAAAGTTAAATTTAGATTTATGAATAAAAGACGGACATCCGCAATATAATTAGACGCTGAAAGCTTTGCATTGTCGTTGGCGCCGCTGAATGTCACATGTAATGATATATTCGGGTACATAACTTCATCTTTCAAGGAAATGGAACAAAAATTTTGGAATCTGCCATTATCCTTGTAGCAAAAGAATTGAATGATGAGAAAAAATGAAGGCGAAAAAGCAGTTCATGAGGTGAACTATTCATGAAAGGTTACGTATTGATAAAATGCAGAGGTGGAAAGAGGATTGCTAAGAGTAGGTTATTGCAAAAAGAAAATACTTTCTTAACTCAGCAGTAATAAGATAATCGAAATATATCAAATGCCTAGTAAACTATGAATTTCTCGACCTAAATCAGCAATTTACTTTGACCGTATTATTCAATGTACATGGTGTGTTCGAATTTTCGGTATTTTTCAGAAATACTATCTAAGGGAGATATTTTGAGGGTCTAGTTTGGCATCGTTGTGTTTTATAGCATTTTTGGTTATTTAATACCAAATCCTGCCCCACAACAATATATATATATATATATATATATATATATATATATATATATATATATATAGTATTTTTTTATTGAACGAGACGGTTCAATTCTTCTTCTTCTATTAGTGGTCCATCCGAGTTTTTTTTTTTATGAGTCGCCTGACTTCTGGATGAAATGAATTAAAAAAGTCATTACATGTACTTTCGAGCCTTGCTGGGGCCACTTTTAGGAGAGCGAGCCTTTGAAATGACATGCACAATGACGAGTAATATGCATTTACTTAAAGATAGGAGGAAGAAATCAGAGTGGAGCTGGGAGTAATGATGGTGAAAGTTACTCTAAATTCTCCAAAGCTCCAGGTCCGGAGCCTTAACATCTGATAGATGTTATATCCAGAAAATTCATTGTGCTAGGGTGGTCTTACTGCTTTGTAGAGATGCAGTTGGCGTATTCTACAGCCCCAGCCAACTAAGCTAAGCAGATACTTTAATATTTTAATAACTTTTTTCAAATAAAATACCTACATGCAGAGGTAGATAGATAAATATTAGCATATTAAAGTCACGTACTTCCATTTTATACTCTTATGTGCTAGAAGTAGTCAAAAGTTCTGCAATGTTTTGGTTTCGTTTGGTATGTTTCTTATGGAATATCAACCATTGAAGGTTTTTTATCCTAAATCCTGTTTATACATATGTATTAAATAGATATGATTTATATGCAAATTGTATTGATAACATTTTTAAACGAGCGCTTTGAAAAGTCTAACTCATTACGCCCGAAAACAAAGAAAAACATATCTTGATTGAAAAGTGAATGTGCAGTTGATCACAGCACAGTGACGAATTGGTTAAAGAAATTTCCCAAGGGCAGCAAGAACCCCGAGGATTGAAAATGTCAGATAGGTCTAGCTTTTTTCAATATATTAAACCATCATTTGGGCAATGCTAATGTTTTGTATCTTCTGAATTATATTCAATTACAAAAAATGAAACGAAGATAAGAAAAAAATGATAGCATTTCATTGCTGTTGTGTTTCCAATATAAATAGTAAATGACGTCATTAATTTTCGAAATTCATTTTAATGCGTAATATATTCGTTATTGATTTTAAGAATCTTTAGAAACTTTAAAAGAATTTTTTTTTTAAATTGTCACTTTTTGTAATTTTTTGTAATATTATCGAAAGATATTAAAAAAGTGAGCATAATTTGAATAATTAATGTAAGACTAATTGAAATATTGGGTCTATTAACGTTTTAACACTAATTTAAGGAAGGAGATAAGTAAAAAATGGGTATTTTATTGTTATAATTAGATATAATGCTAGATTCAGTAAACTTTCTATATTTTCTATTATGTATACTAATTAACAATTAGGAATATTTATAATTTAGAATAGTTTAATGTTGTATTTTAACAACGCATTTTGTAAGGTTTGTGTGTTTTTGGAAGTCTTAAAATTTTAAGAATAATAGAGTGGTAATCAATTAATGAAAATCAGAATTTTTCTTTTGTAATTGATTTTATTTTTCCTTGTGATGAAATAGAAAATATGCCTGTGCAACCTCCACGATATATCAAAAAACGTGCAAATTACCCAAAGGCAGACACGAGAATTGGCGACGAAAAAAATGGCCATGAGTATGATCATGTATTTAAAAAAATCGATACATGAAAAAAAAGTAACCAAAACCTAAATGAATTTCAGTATTATCGACCATTTTTTTGCCCTAAATAAAATGTATCTGAATAAACTAAAAAGAATCAGGACTATTTTATTTAAAAAATTCTTTATTACATTTTGGAAATTCGTCATTTAAAAATATTAAAAATTAAGAAAAAAGAATTTTTAAGAAATGTTCACTTTCAATTAAATAAAATGCAAACATTTTAATGAAGATATTATTTAAAATTTTGAAGAATATATACTCTTGTAATCATGTTTATTGTATATTTCATTCAGAAAAATTAAATTCTCGAACACAGATTTTCAAAATATCTTCAATACATAAAAATACATAGATTTTGCAAATAGTATTGTCTTATATGAAGTCTTTCACACGCAGGCCTACACCAAGAATAACTGTTAATCAAAGGATACACACATACCCACGCGTGTGTGTGCGCGCGCGCGCACGCACACACACACACACACACACACACACACACACACACACACACACGCAGAGGTCAAATGCTATTGATAATCACATTGGTAGATTAGATAGATAGATATTGAAAAGACTGAGATAGAAAAGGATAGAGAGAAATGAAGACAGAGAGAGGATAGTATGTGTGTACGTATGTGTGTACGTATGTGTGTGTGTGAGAGAGAGAGAGAGAGAGAGAGAGAGAGAGAGAGAGAGAGAGAGAGAGAGTGAGAGAGTGAGAGATAGAGAGAGAGAAAGAGGGAGAAATTAGAACATAAATATGTGCAGAGAAATAAATGGTGACATATGTAAATATCCAAACTAATAAAGAAATAGAATGATGGAAATAGAGAAAAAAATGTTTGTTGACGTGTAAATGTCCGTAACGTAATGGAAAATAGAAAATCAGTTGTTAAAACCTATGTCAACTGAATCATCGTGTACCTCATAGCACATCAATAAAAATAATAGTAAAAATGTCTTCAAAACGTCATGTGAACATAATATTTCAATCTCATGTCTCTCCATTTCTTTTTGTCTTGCCAATATGTATTTGACATATTTAATTCAATTGATTGTGCAATAAATTTTCTGGTCATTGACATTTATACTTACTTTGAAAAATAACATGACTCTCTATCTTGAGATACATTCAACAAAACATCAGATCAGAAATAAGGTAGGCTACTAAAAAATTAAAAACCTGAGATCGGTCCCGTATATTCTATAATAGAATAAAGTCATACATATTAGTTTGGTTCCTTTGTTTAATGGCGTGTTAGCCTTTTTGGTTATTCAATACGAAAACGTTCCTTGTAGAAAAGCTGACGTGGTACTATTTAACCAATTGCTCGGGGAGATAGGGGTCTACACATTTCCTTAATGTGTTAGTCTGAAAGTGAACGTATAAGCTTGACTGGAGTTCGAACTTGCTTTCTAAGATATTTAAGTCCAGCTCGTTATCCATTACGGCACAGAGACTCTCCAACCCTTAAGAAATCATATACCTACCAGCAAGCATTATTTTCGATGTTATCTAGAAGTGAATTATATCAATTCATTTGGTTGTTTAGAAAATAATGATCGTTTAAATTTACATTTGCATAAAAGAAATCCCCCATAATTTTTTAAACAATTCTTCATATCTTTAATTTCAGAAAATTTTAAAGAAAAATAATTTATATATGTGATAAAGGAAGTGGCTCAGATCTTACAACGCTCCGTTGGCATGGTTTTGAATACATCAAAGAGGTTATATCACCTTACCAATAAAAAAGAAGGGTTTTACTGGATATGACACTACGCCGCCTCTAATTGATTGGCTCCAATTCTGTAGGTCTGGGTAGAGTTCAGTTCCCTTTCATTGCCTTTATTGCAAGGCCCACTCTGACCAGGAGTTGTAGAATCTCTTACGGTACAATCTTTGAGGCAAATAGATCTGTTTAGGAATTATTCTTATTCGATTGAACAGCAAACAAAAAAACATAAGACATTAGTACACAAAATATATCAATATGGATATACTGTGAACGCAGTATCCTAACATCGAGGCCTAAAATAACCCTAGATGGGCCGATATACCGTCAAAAGCAGCTAATGAATCATTTAATCTGATCTTATTGTTTTTATTAGGCTGTATTAGACAAAAGGCAATCAGTTTGTGGATAAGAAACACAAAATAAAGGAGCCCCATCGACTGGGGTGTGGAATACACCGACTATATCTCTGCATGGGGATACAACCCCTTTTCTCCACAACGTGGCTCCTGCCTTAGAGATTTGGGGATAGTGGTGTACTCCCATCGTGATTACTCCAAGGTCCACTCGGACCAGGAGTCGAAGCACCTGATCGGGTCCTATGTATAGATCAAATAGAATAGTGAGCAAACAAATGACAGAAGTTAAATTGTGACTGTTATATAGCAATACTTGAAAGTATTTAACTGTGCAAAAAATGAGCTCAGACTTGTTTAAGAATATTATCTACAAAATGTGTATTATAAAATAGCCGAGGGATTTCGGTTCATGCCTTTGAGTTTAGTTTGTCTGAGAACCTTCCGGCTCAGCACATGGGTTGGTTGGGTGTAACATTGAAGCAGGTGTTAACGCGGGTGCGTGCGGGCGGATGGCGGTGTCACTCAGATGTCATAATAGTCCGAGACGATACTGGGTGACAGGGTGCGGGTGACGTCACGCACCGGAAGCACGGGGAGGTTTGTGTGAGAATTTGAAGAAAATAAGAGTCGGGTACTAGACGCAAAACGAGAAGGATCGATTTTTGGAGCTCGCGGGCACGAGACAAACGTGCGCCCTATGGGGGCCGCTCGAGTTGGGGGCCAAATGAATAAGACAGCATAGAAGATTGTGTCTCTCCTCCTTATGTCGAAACCTTTAAATCAAAGTTAATAAAAAGGTTTCGTACCTGAACAAGAAGTCGTTACGTGTTTTCGAATTCCGAGATTCCTATGTTCTTTATATATTCTATAGTGTGACGGCAAATTGACTAAAATCCCAAAACGGGACTTTATTTTTGTACGTGTGAAGACGGGGTAGGTTGGCACTTGATCTCTTATAGAATAAGTCCTCGTTCAGAGTTTTTTTCTGAGTCATATAAGAACTGGCATATTACGTGAGGGATTAATTTAGGGCTTTACTGACCGCCGCTGGCAAGGGGTTCCAAATTTCACACAATCCACACACCCACCAGGTCACTTTCCTCCTAGACAATGGAAGATATGGGCCTATATGTTTAGTCGTAATAATATTAATTATAGTAGTCGGCAATTCCGGTTTCCCGTGTGATATTTTAAAGGAATTTATAGGACAATTTTAAGCAAGATAACACAAGGCGAATAGAAGCTGAAAAGGAAGCATGAAGTAACAAACTCGTAGAAGACACTCCAAATAACAACTTAGACCACGTGGTAATATTAAAATACATGAATCTTTTACTACAATTATATACACCTTCAAAGTGTCAAATATATAATAATTGAACAGTCCATGAACATAAATGTCTTTCTTCTTTTCTGTTCTTTCGTTTTTCTTCAAATTGAGAGAGAGAGAGAGAGTGGTATATAAAATTGGGTATAAGGAGAAATAGTCCCAAAGTTACTTATCTTATTTTTCGACGGAGTTCCACTGGAGAATCTTCCTTCTTTTACGGGCTAATAGACTTTAGGCTATTTTTAACTCTGGCTTGAAGAAAATGGCTTCTTTGTGTCTCGCAGATATTTTTTTGTCTTCTTCACCCGGAGTACTTGGCTTTTGGTTCTGTCTCCTACGAACCATGTCCAAAAAACTAACTTTCTTACTATTTATTTCCGCTGAGGGGAAGGAGTCCCCACTTCCGTTTTGGGGTCCCAGCCAATCATTTGGCTTCTCTCTTCTTCCTCTTGGTGTCCGGCGACCTGAGTGAGGTTATCAAGTACCAACATCTGTTGGTATCCCCTCTGTGACCTACATTCTTTCTTAACGGTCACTCTTTGACGGCCTGCTACTGTTCATTCAAACGGGAGGATAGTATTAATCTTTTTTCTATCGTCTCAGTGGGATACCACGTGACAATAGTAATGAACATTATATGTCCATTTCGCACATAGCGTTAATTGTGCATATGATACATGTGTTTACAAATCATGTATATATTTAATACGTATGTAAAAACAGGATTTATCATTATAAACCTACAATGGTTGATATGCCATAAAACCAAACCGAACTAAACCAATAAAATCAATTTTGTTATCAAGAAAATGTATCTACAAATCATATCTATATTCAATATAAATAGGATTTGGCTTTAAATACCATACAATGGTTGATATGCCATAAAACCAAACTAAACCAATAAAATCACTTTTGTTATCTAGACAATATATTTTACAAATCATATCTATATTCAATATGATTAGGGTTTGGCTTAAAATATCCAACAATGGTTGATATGCCATAAAATCAAACTAAACCAATAAAATCAAGTTTGACAATATTAATAATTGTATGGTGACTGGGCTAAAAGGAGTGTATAAAAAGTGAGAGACCGTGACGCTAAGAATGTGTCAACGCAATTTTCTTTTGAATTTGATTACACAAGCTAACTCTCTGAGTACCCCATAGGGAAGTGTCTATTTACGCATTCACAGCAGGGTCCATATTAATTGGCTGCCAAATTACCTCGCAGCTAATAGCGAAATCGGTCTGAGTTGCTAGGAGTGTCATTCAGAATGGTTGGAATCTTTCTTAATTTCTCAGATTCCTATCAAAACGGCGTAATTGAGCTGTCATTGCTTTCTGAATCAATTGTGTAGAAACAACACAGGGGTGAATAATGGAATTTCCAGACACAAGTGTGGAACAAAAAGCGTGTCACGGAATTTTCATGAATAAATCCCAGTTTGAATTTCTCAAATTTATTATTTCCTACTATCAATAAAGAAAAAGAGAGAGAGTTTGCTGTACTAATCTCTACGTAGAGAAGAAATGAATAATTCAAACAAAAATATCATAGTGTCATTGAGCTCAGACATAGATAAAAAAAAACAAAACAAAAAAAAACATCCATGTACATTTGCTATTATTAAAATATAATTTATAATCTGAAAAAAAAAATACCTACATAAATACAATATCTTCATTATGTTATTTCAGCATTTTTTTTGCTTTATAATTACATTGCTTTGTTGGTGGTACGAGTTGGTATTCGGACAAAATTCAAAGATCATGAACTCAGTTTCCAAAGACAGAAAGTTAAAGTGGTTTATCGGTAAATTCCTTAGGCAGTGATGGAATTAAGTCGAAATAAATACTCTTTATATTCAAACGCAGCCAAGAATAATGCATGATATTTTGCCTTGTAGTTATCTGTTTTTGAGGTGAACAAAATCTCACAATTTTCTCCACCTAACATTCAACGATTTTTACAATTTACAAAAATTCTGAGGTCGTTAGTGATTGCCTAGAACAATCATCAGTTACAAAAACTGAATTTAATCTTCAGAGTTCTGCTTGACCTAAAGTCAAATCAGACCAACAGTTCTCTCTTTACCTTTGGTGATGTCGAATTTTTTTCTGAAAAATCATGTCTGACAATACCTTACATGTTCATAAGCAAATGCAGATCCCTTATGCTTTTCAGGTATGGTAAATTAACCAGGAAAATATATTTTAATTTAAGCCTTGTCCCAAGAAAATAGTCTGATAATGCACTTTAAAAGTCCTGACGTTTGAACAATCTCGATGAAAATACTTCCCACGAAAGCATAAACAGTCTTTTTGTTTATTTTCGGACGACTTTTACATATATAAAGATTCTAAATCCAAAAATTAAAACCATTTTTCTCTGTGACGTAATATTTTTTGTTAAACTGTTTAGTTTTCACTTAGATATTGAATTATATATATATATATATATATATATGTGTGTGTGTGTGTGTGTGTGTGTGTGTGTGTGTGTTGTATATGTGTGTGGATATTTTATTTGAATTAAAATATGTGTTTGAAACCCTAATTTTCATATTTAAAGCAATAGCTAGTATATAGTTTAAACACAGACACACACACACACACACACACACACACACACACACACACACATATATATATATATATATATATAATTTGTAGCCATATATAAAAATTACAATAAAGATGCACTCACATGATAAAATCATGCAAAAAATATATATGCAAATATGAGTTTTACTTTGGAAAAAATGGAAGCCGAGTTATTTGCAATTGAGGAAGCCATGTTAAAGATACATTCAGTTGATGGGCATGCAGAAGCCAAAGCAATGTCTTCCAGCTTCCTTCATATCTTTACATGGAAACTACTCTTACTTCGTCCATTTGTTGCCGACATATCCGCTTCCAGCTAACACACAATATTTCATGCGAGCGAAGAATGACTGGATTTAGAAAGAAAAAGACAAAAAATTCAAACTGCTTCGAGTCATTCGTCTTTCTTGTCAGTTGATTGTTATATTTCTTTATTTTTAACCAACTGCATTCCTGCTAGACAGTCATCTGTTTTACCTTCAAATCGGAGTAATTTTCCTGTCTTTTATTTTTACTGGGGTCCCAACCCATATTTTAATATTTTGTTTTACTTTTTTACGGTTTTCTTAATCTTGCAAATTTTCCGGTCGCAGATCTTTCTTGTCGAGCTATGTTTGTTCCTAGTTATAGCCCAAGGCCAGAACTATAGGATACTCAGTGAAAATCAAACTCGCAATGAAAGGGTCGGTTCTAACATGGTTATAACATGCGATGCGGCCACCTCTGTCCCATAATAGTTGTGACAGTTAGTGTATGAACTTTCTATTCATATGGAACAGAGGAAACCGATTTTCTTTTCCTTTCAGTTTATTCGTCTTCCATATGGATATTCTCTTCGAATAGACTTTTTTCCCACTTTTTTTTTATTCCTTTACTTACTGACATTTAAAGAAAATAACATTTTGTGTTGCAGGCTTTACTTATACCAGCATATAAAATAACTTCGCTGAATTCCATTATGTTACCCGTAAAGATTTTGTCAAGATATTCTTCTCGATTCAATATATATATATATATATATATATATATATATATATATATATATATATATATATATCGACTCACATTTTGTGGGATTTAGCTTGAGGCAAACGTAGCCTACTGTTCTGTTATCTTCAGTTCCTCATTTCTATGTTCCTAATTATTTCTTTTTCCTTTTCTTTCTTTTTTTCTTTAATTTTTCATTCTTTCTTTTTTTCCCTCCTTATTTACCTCGTTGCCACACGTCATATCTTCTTCATAGATTTACTTCAATGTAACGTCATATGACTTTCTGTCTTCCTTTCTTTCTTTTTCCTTCCATCCATTTTCATTTCTTTCTTTCTTTCTTTCTTTTCCTATATTTTTCTCTTTCTTTCTTTCTTTCTTTCTTTCTTTCTTTCTTTCTTTCTTTCTTTCTTTCTTTCTTTCTTTTCCTCCTTGTGTTTTCATTTCTCTCTCTCTCTCTCTCTCTCTCTCTTTCTTTCTTTCTTTCTTTCTTTTCCTGTTATTTTTCCTCTTTCTTTTTTGATTCCTCCTCGGGTTTTCATTTCTTTCTTTCTTTCTTTCTTTCTTTCTTTCTTTCTTTATTTGGCTTTTGTTTGTTTATTTTCTTTCTCCTGTTTGTCTTCATCTTTACTTCACTTTTACTGTTTTTTCCAAACCCGTGACTGCAATTTAACATACTACATTCGCATTAGCCATACTGTTCAGTATACCTATTACGTTAACCATCAGAAATGGTTTGAACAGTACACTTGTTCTCTAAAAGCAAAGTACACCCACATTTTTGAAGTACGATTGACTTTATTCATGGGTTAACTTCTCAAGAAAAGTGTATTGTATGGGATCACTCTATACTGGTCTGGCGAGTCTCCAATAGAGAAGCAGCTATATTAATCATTTACTATTCCTCGTCAATAATCTCTAAAGCACATCTGAGAAACAAAACTAAATATTATGAGTTGGAGACGCGCATGGTACACTGGAAATGGATATTGAGACCTGAGTTCAAACTTGGAAGAGGCTGTTTGCATTTCATGTCATTAGGCGAAGAAAACTCTGAATTAAAACGTTTTAACATTCACGTAAAATTTAACGTGTATCACATCCGGTTCATACGGAGTATTTGGTAAAGACATAAATGTTATAAGCTTTGTTTGTTTATTTCTATTTCTTCGTAAATTCTTTTAAACTTGTCATTATAGCTTTGGCCATTCATGAGTTAAGATGATGTACAAACAAAATTCTTTTATATAACTAAATGTCACTGTCAGGTGTTCAGTATATTTTAAATTCCGTCCCAAGAACATTGGCAATTTCGAACAAAATTTACCTTGTGTATAATTGAAAATCCAACAATGGTTTTTTCTTCTAAATACAATTCATCAAATCTTTGCGCCTGTACAGGTTTTTTTACCGTTAATACTTGAAAAATGATACAATTTGTTCATTTTCCCGCCAAGATGAGGTATGGCACAAATCCTTTTTTAAAATGGGAGCCGGACATGGACCGAAGCGTACATGACTAGCAGAGCCTCAAATACTTGACCCCATCAGTATTCTCCTAATAGGGTGTCTCAGGCACTAAGCAATAAACTTACTTCTGCAAGCAGGAAAAGTCCTTGGAGAGGGCCTTGAGCCCAAGGTGTAATAGACAAGAGATAACCGCCCGGCACGAATGCCTAGCAGATGGGCCAAATGCGTGGTGCTGACATGACAAATGACTATTTTCCAAAGACCTAAAGTGATATTTTCTATTTATATGTCGTATTTTTTTCCAAACATATGACGTTGATTTCACTTAAACGCAAGTCTAAGTTGCCACACAAATCTGTGATGTTAACCGCTGAATGTCTGGGTCAGCGAGATAGAACCTCCCTTTCCCTCTCTCTCTCTTTCTCTCTCTCTTTCACACACACACTCACCCTCACACACACACATACACAAGCACAGAGAACTTAAACGGGGTTTGAATTCTTTGAGACGGATTCGTGTTATATCATTTTCGTCATATAATATTATAATAAACAGGAAAACAGAAATAACAATCAAAACTTCCATGTTTTGTGGAAACAAAAAATTGTATAACACATTTAAGATTTTTAATTTTTGATTGGTTAGATATTTTGTTTAACAGTATATCAACCCTTTTCGGGTCATTTCATGCCGAATCAAATCATTTTGATGAAACTTCTAGTTTGTTTTGTTTTATAGCATATCAACCATTGAAGGTTATTTAATGGCAAATCCATTTTTATTAATATATTTCAAACAATTCAGTTTAGCATAAGTACGCAGATTAAATGTCAAAACAGTTCTATTTCAAACAATTCACTTTAGCATTAGTACACAGTTCAGTTCTATTTGACTCGTAGATAGGACCTTATCACGTGCTATTATTCCTGACCAGATTGGACCGTGGAGCGATAGCAATGTAGGGGTACTCCGTTCAGGAGTACTGGATGTTGTCATTAAGTTCTTTAATATGGAGATAGAGACCTAAATGCCTTGTAATGGTGAAAATATTTTTCAGGTTGGTAAGTCATCTCTTTTGCTTATCCCTTTAAAGACTTCAGAATCCTTTTTATCGCCTCTAGTTTAACCCATTTATCTTCTTCGAAACCTTCATCAACTTAAATTTATTTTGTAGAGGCTCTTAGTGAACACTTTACATCGTATTAAATGGAATCGGCGGCCATAGTTCAAAACCTGGTGGAGGCCCTTGTGTGACATCCTGATTCTGAAGGAAGAATTGTGTAAATACATGCATCCAACGGAAGCCATGCTTGTCTTTCCTTCCATTGAAATTGGAATTCTGGGGAGTGTTGGAATATCATGTCCTAAATTGTTTCACCTTTAACATTCTTAACAGCTGATTCATATGACTTAAGTCTAAATCATTTGTTCAAATCTTTGAATCTGTTTGTTTGTTTTTTCTTTTATGTGTTTGTTATTTGTTTTATTTTCCTTTTCTTTTAATATTCAACATAGATTATTTTCTCATGTTTCACTGATTTTCTGATTCATATAATCATCTTGATAGATATTTTTTCGATTGCTTGTGATTTTTCCCATTTAATTAAATCAATTACAAATTATTTCGTTCTTTACTTGTTGTTAATAATATGAAATTAAAAGATATTTAGTTTCACTTCTCTCTCTCTCTCTCTCTCTCTCTCTCTCTCTCTCTCTCTCTCTCTAGGTTTTGCTTTTTTATCTCTCATTTTTAAATTCAGAATAAATCTTTCACTCAAAGAAAAGGTCTCCTGCATCAATTATTGTTAACTTTTCTTTGAAGAGTCTACTTCTCAGCCGGTAAAATTGTTTGGCTTTAAAAGAAACGGTGATTGAAGCCACTCAGACAATACGGCTTCTTGATAATAACCAATTTAACCATTATCTATATAAGAAAGATCCAGTGTGTTTTTGTTCATCAACCAAAAGAAAAGGAGATACACCGTGCCGAAACATTTGCTTGTGCAATAACTATAAAAATGTCTTAGTGAATATGATATGTATGAATTGTTTTGGTAAATAACGTATGTATGACACAGGCAAGATGAAACACAAGATCAATTTCAAAGCGGAGTAAATCTGTTTCGAATTTAGCGTTTTCATTCTTGATTAGTTGCAATAAAAACGCAAAAGAAGCCTGTCTTATTATTTGCTTATAACTTTTAGAGGACAACGCGAAGATTCATTCCTTTCTAAAGGGCAAATGGACGATTTGAACTCAGGGTGAAGATTTCATTCATAACGACGATAACCATAACGCATAGTACGCTTCAAATTTGCAAACAGCTGATTTCTTCATTTTCAACGAATCTAATAATTACAATTCGTCAAGGGAAATAATGATGAATTATCTAAATACATTAGATAGTTATTATTCATTTACACATATTTAGAGCATAAATCTATTAATAGGATATGACTCGATGTAAATCCTAATGATGTTTGAAAGCAAATTTTAATGACAGTAAAAAATCGCGTTGCCAAGATTTATCCTCTACAATAATTATAATGGAAGACAAATTTTTTAACTTAAAATCAAAAGACTCATTTCTGACTAGAAATATGTCGACTAATTTCTGTAATTCTTAGAGAGCCTTAAAAGAGAGAGTAAAACTTTAGGAGAAATTAATTAAACTTAATTAATTAAAAGAATATCGCTATTTTGAAACGCTTTAATGAAGAATAAGCTCAAAGCCAATGTCTTCAGATATTGATTTTCTTTATTCTTCTTTGAGCATAGAATAGATTCTTCTTTGATTGTAACAATTTTTTCCTGTTTCCAGCTTGTATGTCGCTGCAATTCGATATGTTTTTGACATTTCCGCAACAATAACAAAGTGCGTTCTTTCTCACATTCAGCGTAGTCATTGGAGTTGCTTTTTTCCATTTATTAAAGCTAGAACTCCCACTTCCCCTAAAAAAAATTGCCTTTAGATTGTTATGCTTGATAGGAGCCGATAATCTGGGTTTTATGTACTTCTCTTAATTGGATAAAATAATTAAGATGAAAATAATGGATTAAAAATTGATCATAAAGATTATTAAAAGAAATATTTTCATTTTCTTGTATTTTTCATTCAATTTTTGTCAGGAATTTGTAATTTCACACCTGATGCCTGATATCTATCGGTAGAGACTGAGTGTCTCCCCGATTTCCTTCCTTTTTAATCAGTGTTATCCTAGACTACGGAACCATTATGGTTTCTATTTTCCATTCTTTCGTGAATCCTTTTTATGGTTAATTATAATATTTTGCACATTGCTCAAAATACTTAATCTATTATGGGTATGTATTTAACTTTAACATTCCACAATTTTGTCAATTGCCTGTTGAGTTCCTGGTATTTTTAACAATTTTCCCTTTCTTTTATTTTTACAATGCATGACCACATCTACATATAGAGAATTCCTCTCTTTCTTGGTTATAATTATCACATCTTAGAATTGGTGAATGGGTTGTATAAAAATCTCAATATATCGAATGTTATGAAGAGCAGTATTGGCTTTGTGTCGATACTGTTTGTTTGCATAACGGAAAGCTGATCGCTTACACAAGCTTTCTATTAATCTCAGTTATATGGAGCCTGTTTTTCTTTTAATTTTTTTGAAACATCGGTCTACATTTAATATAATTCTTTTTTTTTTTTTACTTCTTGCGAATTTCTTAGGTCAGCGCTAGCTAAAGTTCTTTCACTGGAAAATAAGTAACAGCAAGTCTCCTCAAGTCAACTGGACTCCTTCTAGTATTCTAGTCCATCTTATTATTATTGTAGCTTGAATGATCTCGAATTGTCCTCCGATTTCTCTTCCAGTCCCCTTATCAAGGAATTAGGGATCATTCCAAACTTTAAAATTACAAGTGGTATCACTGTTACTCTCATATTCTACAGCCTTTTTTTTAGTTCTGTGGCAACGTCGAAGTACTTGTTTCGCTTTTTGATTTCTTTAATTTTCATTCTGTGGTCCGTACGTATAGCAAAATCCACTATTCGGTAGTTTCTCATTTTTTATCAAATATCACTTCATCTGGCCGAGCGCACCAGTTACACTAAGTATCACCATCACTTTTATTTTCAGTAGTTTTTTTTCAGTTCTCGTGCAAGGTTTCGGTAATAATCTCTCTTTTCACTTTTTTCAGCTTTAGCTTGGAGTCAGCCGGAACGATAAAGTTCACTAATAATTTTTGAATGTATCCCCATAGACATTTTCAGAATGTGAAGCAATCATCTGAATATCTTTTCAATGACTTCTTAAATTCCTTTTTATGTTGCTGCCGCATTTTTACCTATAATTTCGTATAGATTTTCTTCGAAATCTGCGAAGATTAGGGTGGCATATGTTGGTGCTATTTGAGTTCCCATAGTTGTTCCTAGGGTCTGAATGTAATTAACATTATTGAATTGAAAATAATTATGATTAAGAAGTAGTTCTATAATCTCTATGCTAAACATTTTGTTGAATCTTCGGTGTAATGTGTCTGGGTATTTATTAATCCAAAATTATATGGATTGTTTTCCTAATTAATTGGGGATATTACTGTATAGGTTTGGGGCGTCAAATGTGATTATGAGTATCTCAGCATCAATTTTCTGTGATATGGAAGTTAAGAAATGTATGTTGTCTCTAATATAGGTTTTATCTTGTTTAGAAAATGTTGAAGTAAAATATCGATTAATTTGCTAGGTCTTGATAGTCGGGCAAGACAGGCTTGTCCCTATGGGTCTAAACTTGAGGTTACTGGTGTATGGAACTTCTATATATTCAGATTTTTGTGTTTCTACGGCTTTTTTATTGTTAGGAATTGTGAATTTTTGATAGTCTGTAGAAACTGCTAGTTTTAAGGATATAGTTTGTTAAGACATTTTTCTTTTTTAATTTATAGTTTTATTGTGTATTTTGAAGAATTTTGTGATTTTTGATATGATATTATTATCTGTTTGTATCTATTAGCTTGAAGTTAGTTTCATTTTATATCTCTTGTATTTTTGTTTTGTTATGTTTTATCTAAGATGACTACGGCAAT